>OZ012737.1:460941608-461307720 GCA_963859935.3 Lathyrus sativus
TTGTTATATCTTCTGATTTACTTTTGCTCTGTTATGATTAATTGAATCAGATTGTTATTCTCCATTGACATATCTGCTATTATCCCTTTTAATTGTTTTTATTAAAGTTTTTTACTTTTTGCTTATGACAAAAAAGGGGGAGAAAATAAAGATCTGAACTATTTAATATAATTTCACTAGAATGAATCTTCAGACATATCTACTCTTTCTAATATCTAAATTGACTATTTCAGAACTTTTGATAAGAACACTCTATAAAAGAATCTCTGAGTTTCTCAGATCATTTATATTTTATCAAACTCTGAATCTTATATCTGCAAGATAGTCTGACCCTTGATTATTACAAAGACAAACAAGATCTGACTCTGAAGATTACTCAAGATAAAAAGGGAAGTTTCTATTCCTTTTTCATATTCAACTCAAGGGGAGATTCATCATCTCAGGGGGAGTTATAATTCTTTATGTTCAATTAAATAAAATTTCTGATACTTTTTGTCATCATCAAAAAGGGGGAGATTGTTAGAACACAGATTGGTTCTTAATAATTACTATTTATTTTGATGATAACTGTTAGGAAATTTATATTTAAGAATTATATACTCTAAAATTTGTTTGAGAGTTTTACTGCAGATTAAAATTATATTAACTCTCTAGAAGCAAATCTGCCTTGAATACAAGAAGTTATTCTGACTCTGAAGCGCCAGATGCACCATTATAGAAGAATCTGTTTGCTCCTTACAGAAGATACTGAGCGTAGTCTCCAGAAGGATCTGAAGCAAAAAGCTCCAGAACATTCTGAGTCAGAAGCATCTGAAGATAATCAGAAGCATCTGAAGCTGAAGCATCAGAAGTATAGAAGAATATTGATTGAAGAGTTTCTCAAAGCACTTAGTCTACAGAAGTTTCTGAAAGTACTTATGCTGCCAAGTACTGAAGTTCTGTGTCAAGATGCTCTGATGATCAACACCCTAGAAGCACACACGCTGCAGAAGACTCTGATACAGCACAGTTCTGAATCTCATCAGAAGACTCTGATCCATTCAAACTCTGAAGAACTTGCTGAAACTGAAGAAGTGTTTTCAAGAATGTATCTGTTGGAACCATTCAACGTCTCTTTCCTTATTTGTGCTAGACACACTTACACAGACAAAAAGGATTTATCTGTGCCATCTATTTCAAGGAAAGGTCAATGCATGTGAAGACAAAAAGGCTCAGACCTTTTGGACTCTCTTTTCAACGTGCATGAGTCAGCTGCCTATAAAAGGAGTTTCTCACTTCATTCTTCAAAAAGATACACTTGATGAAAAGAAATCATAATATTCTATAAGCTCTCATTCTTATTCTTCATAGAATCTCATTGTACTTAACTTAAGAGAAAAATCACTGTTGTGATTATAGCTTTATAGAAGCATTAAAAACTCTTGTATTTAATTTACATTGTTTGTAAAGGATATTCCTTAAGAGGATTCAGTGTGAATCAGTAGCTCTTGAGAAGACTAAGAACTGTAGTTCTTAGGTGATACTATTGTAATCAGTTTGATTTAATAGTGGATTAAGTCCTTGTTGAGAAAGGCAAATCACTCTGGAAGGATGGACTGGAGTAGTTGTTTAGCGAACCAGGATAAAAATAATTGTGTGATTATTTTTAAGTATTAATTTTTCCATACTTATTCAACCCCCCCCCCCCCCTTCTAAGTATTATCTCACCTTCAGTAGTTACTGTTGCACCCTAAAATTTGACCAACCGGTTCTCCTATCTGACTCGCGGTTTAATTTCATATTCGCAGCTCAGATGTATGATTTTTGTGCACAAGCAGGGGATATCAGAGTTTACAGCTTGATTTTTGTCCATCAGATATGGCAGATTCAGTCCAGATTACCAGGGTTTTATTTTCGGGAAATTGTGCGCTCCTCGGTGATTTTTAGCTTGCACAGTGATTTTGAGGATATTCTGATGCCCGGGGATCTCTGTTCGATTCGATCTGGTCTCGTGCGCTCTTTTATGGCGGTCATTTGCATTCATCTGCATTTTTAGGATTTTATAGACTTTTGTGAATTTTTAATAGGCTTTGTAGATTTTTTCTGGAATTTAAATAGGGTTTTTGAATATTTTAATAGCTTAATCCTCTTTTTAGAATTTTATAGAATATTTTAAATAGATTTTAATCATTTATAGAATTTTTAATAGAATTTAAATAGCTTTTATCATTTTAGAATATTAGTGGATTTTTCTTAGCATATTAAATATAAGGATAAAAGTTAGGATTAGTAGAGTTTTAATTGTTTTTTTAGATAATATAGGAAATAATATAGTTTTTTCTTATTAATAATAGATTTTAATAGATATAGTATAATATTGGAATTTTAATAGAGAATTAGTAGGAGTTTAGA
Organism: Lathyrus sativus; assembly: GCA_963859935.3. NCBI lineage: Eukaryota > Viridiplantae > Streptophyta > Magnoliopsida > Fabales > Fabaceae > Lathyrus > Lathyrus sativus. The sequence continues at coordinate 460,944,000 of OZ012737.1, forward strand.
ATTAATTAGAGCATTAATCTCTTTTTTAGAATTTAATTAGATATTAATTGTTTTTTAGGATAATATAGAAATTAGGTTAATTGGTTTTTTTTAGAGTTAATTAGATCTTAATTGGTTTTTAGATTTTATTAGGATTAATCATTAGTTAATTAGGTGTTAATTGTTTTGATTAGATATAATTAGGTTTAGTTAATTGTTTTTTTATGCAGTTTTTTTTTACAGTTTTTGGTGGTCAGGTTCGTATGGGCCCAGGGGCGTTTTTGGTGAGGCCCAATTCTCATCAATTCTCAATCAGCAAGTCCAGAAAAAAATCCAGGAAGAGGTCAGCGAATGTCCAAGTCTACTCCCAGAAACTTCTAGAAAGTTCTAGCAGTCTCAGTGTAATAAATAGTGCGCCACGTGTAGCAAACAAGAGGCCCCACGCGTTGCTCAGAATCCACGCCACGCGTTCACTCTCATTCTCTCTCCGAGGACACGCGGCGTGCATGCAATCACGCCACCACACTCAGACTCCCCCAATCCTGTGCCACTTGTCTTCCCCTCACTTCCTCACCGGAAACCCCTCGCCGGGCATGCAAATCCGGCGATAACAGACTCCGGCCACCGCCAACAGACTCCGGCCGCCGTCTCACTCACCGGAATCTGCAAACAACCGTTTTTCCCCAGAAACTCATCTCCTTCCTCCGATCTCCTCCCTTCCACCTTCATCATCTTCATCCCATAATTTCCAGAAATCACCTTGAACCTTCATCCTTCATCCATTTTTTTCCAGAACAACATCAATCTTCATCCATTTTTTTTCCAGAACAACATCAATCTTCATCCATTTTCTCCAGAACGCCAACAATCTTCGTCAAGATTCCCAGAATAGCGCCAAGATCCTTAATCGTCTTGCTTCGGTATCCAAGAACTCTTCAGTTTTTCTCAGAAAACTTGTAGATCTTCATCAGCTTTCCAGAGGTTTCGCGCTTCAAGATAGTTCAACGAACTTCAAGAGTACTTTATCTTGTTCTTGCTTCGCCCAGAGATTTGAGAATAGAGTTTGTTTGAGAGCTGTTTGGAGGTTCGTTTGAGATTCTGAGAACCTTTTTCTCCAACGAAGTTTCAAGAACTCTTCGCTACAGCCAGGTACACGTCACTTCACTCTTGTTGCATGTTTCTTCTGTGTTGATTCGTTGGGTTTCAGCTTCGATTAGGGTTTAATTTGGTGTGAGGCATGGATTGAGGGGGATATGGTGATATTGTGGTGTTTTGTTGTTGTTGTGTTGGGGATTCGTGAGAATGTTCTAAGGTGAGTTGCAGAGAGAGTGGATTGAGGGAGACGAACGAGGGAGCGGCGTTAGGAGAGGAGAATGAACAGTAGTTAGGGTTTGGGGAGGAGAATTAGGTTTTGTTCAGCTGAGTATTGGATTAGGGTTGAGGTTTTGGGCTAAGCCCAAACGCGTTTTCTGAACGCTACACCCCGTTTGCTCGTACACCCCCCCCCCCCTGGGTGAAGGCAGAATGATTCAGTTTGGGCCTTAGGCCCTAATTACTAATGGCACCCCCCTTGTCCAAGCCCATAATGAAAAACAACTGGAGAATCTGCTAGCTGCACCCCTATATGTTTTGTTTTCTGATTGTTTGATTTCTCAAACCTGGGCCTGCGCCTAATGGCTATCTGCACCACCCTAGCATAGGCCCAATGTAGAATAAACTCATAATCATTGCTGTTTGAACCCCCCATTTCACTTTCTTTTATTTTTGTTTTTTTTTATATGTTCATATTAAATAATCATAATAAAATGTAAATAAATGTTTTTTAATAATTCTTTTTTTTTCTACCATTTCATCATAATTCCTAGAAAATTAAATCGAAAATAAAAATGACATTTTATTTTTGTTTGTTATTTTTTGCATATTTTCCAATTAATTGATTTCTTTTTAATATTTTCAATGCATGCATATCATTAGAAAATTAATAAAAAATGGTAGATTTAGTCAAATAATTCCGTTCTTTTTTCTGTAGACTCGTAATTCAGTGTAGAATTTTATAATACAAAAATATTAGCTCAATCATGCATTTTCATTTTAATTGCATTTTTCACTGTCATTGATGTTGAATAAATTGGTTTGTGGATATGTCTGTGTTGCTGATTTTAGTTCTTTCATCTGGTATTGAAGTTTGTTCTGATTTTTCAGTATGTTATCCTAGAGCCATGTAGGTCTCCCATAGATTTTTGATAGATTTTCATAGGATGTTCTGATGTGATTTGTCTGAGCCTGAAGATAGGAGAAGTCTTGATGACTTCTGACTTTGAAGTTCAACTGTGGTTGAACTTCAGAGATAGTTCCTTGAGGTTTGTTGGCCTGTGGTTTCTTCTTGAAGGTAGGAGCTGATGGAGGTCCTGCTGGAGCTTGCAAGGATGCAGTGGATTGAGGCTTAGTCTAGGAGCTTGTTGTCTGTTTGTGAGGTTCGAGATCCTGAAGTTTGAAGGGAATTTATGGTACTTTCCTGAGGAAGGCACTATGAATGACTTTCATTCTTTCTTCTCACCTCTTTCTTAAGTATCCAATGATGTCGGAGCCGACTTGTGAGTTTAATTCCTCCTAAGGAGAGATGTAAACTGATCACATGTTGTTGAGCCACGTGGGATACGATTCCTAAGTGGAAGCCCTCTAGTACTTTCCTGAGGAAGGTCCTATGGGTCTATTCACTTAGTTCCATTAGTTTATCTAGGATTTCTTAAGTATCCAGTGATGTTGGAGCCAACTTGTGAGTTTAATTTCTCCTGAGGAGGAATGTAAACTGATCACAGTTGTTGAGCCACGTAGGATACGATTCCTAAGTGTCAGCCTCCTAGTACTTTCCTGAGGAAGGTCCTATGAGTCTGCTCACTTAGTTCCCCTAGTGCATATAGGTTTCTCAAGTATCCCGTGATGCCGGAGCCTTCATGTGAGTTTAATTTCTCCTGAGGAGGAATGTAAACTGATCACAGTTGTCGAGCCGCATAGGATACGATTCCTGAGTAGTAACCTCCTGGTACTTTCCTGAGGAAGATACTATGAGCTTGTCTGCTTAGCTCCCTTTTCTCTGGTAAGCTTGTTCTGAAGCTTGGAGAATGGGATTGATTCCTCTTGCCTAGGAGTTTGTTTAGATCTTTGCTTAGGGTCTTGTGTAGAGTTTTGATTAGGAGTTTGTTTCAGGTTTGTTAGGGGTCCTGTTCAGGGTTAGTCTCTTTGTATTGTTTGACTTGTATGATGTTATGTTGCATTAGACTTAGGTGTTCATCTAGATAGTTCTGAATAGGCGCATCTTAGAAGTAGACTTTGTGTGCATAAGAAGTTGAGGTGGTCCTCCTTCTGCTTGTTCGTTATTGCGTGGCTTTGCTTGTTGGTATTTGGTAGAGCTGAGCTCCCTTGCCTTTGTGGTTTGCGGCCTCTGTGCCTTGTTTGTTTAAATTGTTGCATTCATGCATATTTTCAGTATTCCTTTACTTTGCAGTTTCTTGTTTGTCGTTTAATCCTGTTGCCATGATCCCTTAGGAGCTCTGACTTCTCCGCTGCGGAGTTGTTATGATAGACATTAGGATGGTCAACCAGGTGTGATAGCAGTAGGTAGATTCCCCTGTTTTCTCAGCTATAGTTCTAGGGTTTCCCTTTCCTTTCTGTAGGAGCTTTTGAGTAGCTTGACCCGTAGTTAGCTGAACTACAGCTGCTCTGATTCTTCGTTCCAGACGAAGATATGTAGGCATAGGATGCGACATCCTAGCGAGCACACTAACAACTAACCTTTTGTTCTCTCGCGGCTGTGCGATCGAGACTTTCCCGCTAACGACTAATTGTTATCCCTTTCTCTTGCCCGAGTGCACTTGAGACCAGATCGTATTTGTAGGTTCCAGAGCCCTAGAGACCAGTTTGTTTTCTCACTGCTGTGTGAGAGCCCCTGTTTACCCGTAGTTAGCCGAACTACGTTTGCTCTGATCTTTCATACCAGATGGAAGTACGTAGGCACAGGACGCGATGTCCTGGCGAGCAACCTTTCCCCCGTTTAGTCGCAGGAAGTCGAACTACGTTGACTCTGACTTTCCCATTGCACGAGGGAATACGTAGGCCCAGAACACCGTATGTTCCGTCGAGTCCTGTCCTTTTATTTTCTTTTCAGACCAGCCATTAGCGTAGATAGATAATACACCCTTTTACCTATAAACACCAAGCGTGGATCCCATCGAGTACGATGGACGTGAGGGGTGCTAATACCTTCCCCTTGCGTAACCGACTCCCGAATCCAGGTTTTGGTTGCGATGACCATACCTTTTCCCGTCTTTGCAAGGTTTACTTCGAGCGTTTCCTTTCCCGCTCTGAGGGATAAATAACGCACGGTGGCGACTCTCCTGTCAAGCCGGCGCCGATTTTCGCAGTAGCGACAACTGGCGACTCTGCTGGGGACGCTATAGCATCTAGGGACTTTTCCCATCCCTTATGCTGGGACCGTTTCCCATCCCCTACGCGAGTCAATCCTAGCGCTTGGGTGTTTATTGGTTGGGTGTTGTGCATATTGTGTTTTACTTTTCTGCACTTTACTTTTCTGTACCTTTACCTTTCCGCATTTATTTTCCAGCATTATATTATTATGATTATTGCTGTGGGCGAAGGGAGGTTACTGTGAGTGAAGGCCGGACCTGGGCTTGAGTACACACCTAGATATAGTTGCGGAGAAGTAGTAGACGGACCTGTCTGCTGAGCAGGCACAGTTCCCTACGAAAATCTGCGCTCAGACGAGATTCTTGCAGAGGTGCTCCTTTCCGGTCCTGAGGATCTGAGGGGAGTCCAGACGTGAGGGTTGTCGACTCTGGGGACCGATCATTTGGAAGTCAGCTAAGTGAGGCCTCTTCATGACTTGATGATGCCACTCCTTCTGGGAATCGTATCGTCACTCATGAAAGTCTGGGACGCTGATGACCGCATAGGATGCCGTACCTTTGTCCGTGGATTAGGTCTATCCTACCTGTGAGAGGGATTGGGTTATTGCAGGAAACCTGGCCTTCAGAAACCATGATTCAGTATCTTTATCAGATGGTATTCTTGATTCATCTCCAGGTGTGTTGTCTGGGTCAGATGGGTTTCTTATCTGAGGTTGAGGCTATTATCAGATGGTATTCTCGTCAGATACAGAGGTTCAGATGGTTTTCTTACCAGGGGATTGATATTTTGAGTATCATATGGTAGTTAGTGGCATGAGGTTCTGAGGACCGTGATGGTTTTCTGCTCTTGATCACAGAGATATTCCTCTTCAGGCTACAGCATAGCCCCTGTGTTCGCAGATTGCATTATTTATCATATTGCATCATTGCATTACCATCTGCATTCAACTAACGTGTGTGTATTGCAGGTACATATTTTCCCTTCCAGTTCTGGTGTTTGTTCCTAGCAAGACATGGAAAACCTGAAGAGAGTATTGCCCTATAAGTTTCCGTCACCGAATATCAGTCTATTGTTAGAATTGATGGCTATTGCTAAGAAGAGGGGAATGGGTGACTTCAGAAAGAGATATGGGAGGATTCTGACCTACGTTTATCAGCCATCTGCCTACGAGACCAGCGGCATTTATACTCTGTTACAGTTCTACGACGCGGAGCTCAGGTGTTTTGTATTTCCCGACTTTGTTTTGGCTCCTACCCTGGAGGAGTACTCTGCACTTCTAGATATGCCGATCCGTGAGCAAATGCCTTTTTATCGTACGGACGCTGAGCCTAAGCTGGCTGAGCTTTCTGCCATCCTGTGCTTGAAAGAGTCTGAGTTGTCTGGGAAGATGATCAGAAGAGGAGATGTATGGGGATTTCCGTTGGATGTCTTAGTGGATAAGGCTCGAGAATATGCCCAGAAGGGTAACTGGAGTGTTTTTGATGTCATCCTCGCTGTATGTGTGTATGGCATCGTGCTGTTCCCGAACATTCCTGATTTTATTGATTCAGATGCCTTCTATATTTTAGCTGCGAAGAACCCAGTCCCTACTTTGCTGGGAGATATCCACCATTCAACCCACTACCAGAATGAAAAGCGACGAGGAAGGAATGTGTCTTGCTGTGTACCTCTCCTATGCAGGTGGTTCACCAGTCATTTGCCTAAGTCAGGCCCGTTTGTCACATCTATCAATTCTCTAGGATGGCCCGAGCGTTTAATGGGATTAACTGCTGAGAACGTGGTATGGACCAATAAAGAGGTATTTGGAGCTGAAGTCATACTCAAAGGCGAAGGATTCCCGAATGTTCCGTTAATAGGAAGGAAAGGTTGTGTCAACTATAACCCTTCCTTATTGATCAAGCAATTTGGGTACATACCTCAAGGAGCGCCAAAGCCCGAGGAGATACAGGAATCTCTGTATCTCACTGGGGCAATAGGGAAAGAGATGCTGACCAAGCTTGAGAAAGCCTGGAAAAACTTGCACAAGAGAGGGAAGCTTTCAGGTAACAGAGGGGATACTCGAGTTCCTAGCCCATATGAAGAATGGATTCGTGAGCGAGCTGTGAAGTTCCTTATGCCGTATCCAGCGGTTCAGCCATTGCATCCTCCGGTAGAGGAGCCTACCACTTTGGACATTCAGGTTTACAAGCAGCTGATGGCGGAGAAAGAAGAGCTAGCCAGGGCTAAAGAGGCTTTAGAGCAGGAGAATGCCCAGCTTCGGCATGAAAAGATTGAAACAGGATATATTTCTAGGCAACAGGCTGAAACTCTGAAACATCTGAAGACTACGCTATTGGAATTGACTGAAACCAAGAAGCGTCTAGAGTTAGATGTAGACTCAGTTAGTAGTGTGTTGGCCACCAAGAAGCAAGAGCTGGAAAGGGCCTACACAAAGCTAGCCAAGTTCAGAGAACACTGGGATCTCACTATGACCAAGCGCAAGGAGCGAGAAGAAGAGCTGAAGACACAGATTGCTCAGTTAGAAGAACAGGTCAAAGTGAAGAACGAAGAGCTTGAAGAAGAAGCCTGTCGCCGATACGAAGCCGAGCGCAAGTTGACAGATGCCATGAAGAATTTGGAAGATTTCCAGCATAGAGCAGATGCCAAGAGACCCAAACCTGGGGATGGTTCTAATGATAAGGCTTGGGAAGACTTTGTCAGAGACATCCAGGGGACGGTCAGGAAGAGGGATCGACTGATAGAAGGTTTGATTTATCAACCAGATCATGCAGAGACAAAGAAGATGGTCGAGGACTTCCGCAACCGTACCCGTACTTGATTTTTCTCTTGTATTCTGTATGTTGAGATCACCACCAGGCATGTTGGCTGGGATCCTCTTTGTCATATCAGCTGAATGGAGCATAGTTATGTAACTTCTTGACAAGACAGTTATTCTAATGAATATATGAGGGATTTTCCAAATATTGTCTTTATGGTTTATCTCGTCTTGCTACCACTGACACTGGAATTGGAGGGAAAATATCTCCAATGCACACATGCACGTTAGCATTTTTGTATTTCTGTTTGCATAAATCATACTGCATAGCATTTCTCTAGCAGGTCAGAGCACTTATCCAGCCTTTGTTTTCACCAGAAAGTGATTCTCGGGGAATTGTTTGAGACAAGAGTGGAGTGTTGAAGACGACCAAGGGGGCTGAAGTAGATTTGAGCAGAATCAAGCGGCATAGTCGGTTACAGGTAATTGGTGGCTATGTCTGAAGGCAATTTCCAGGCTCCTAACACTTTGGCAGGGTTTGCCACGGCGTCCAATCATCAGTATGATTCTATGGAAGGCTTCCCGCAAGCAAACAATCTTACTGCAGCCCAAGTTGTACAGCCAACTGTTGAGAACCGAGATCGGCATGAGCAGTTTCTTGCCCGAAATGAACGCTATCCTCCTGTTAACAATCAATGTGTTGCTTTCCCTGTGATGAATTACCGGAGAGATATTCCAGTGACCGGGTTAGTAGATCCAAGAGCTCTTGACTATGGTAGAAGAGTCCGAGTGTTGGAAGAGCAAATGAAAGCCTTGGAAGCGAAAGATGCCGTTAACCTGGATGCTGTAGCCATGTGCTTGGTCCCTGACCTCGTGTTGCCGTACAAGTTCAAAGTGCCAGAATTTGAAAAATACACAGGAGATAGCTGTCCGAAGTTGCATTTGATGATGTTCTGTCGAAGGATGACTTCGTTTGTGCGAAATGACAAATTGATGATCCATTGCTTTCAGTATAGCCTGACTGGGGCATCGTTGAGATGGTATGTGCAATTAGAGAGCAATCAGATTCGATCATGGGTGGATTTAGCCAGAGCTTTCATGAAGCAGTATGATTACAACTTGGATTTGACTCCTAGTCTCGTAGATCTGCAAGAATTGTCTCAGGCGGAGAATGAATCGTTCAGAGCGTATTTGCGAAGATGGAAAGAATTGGCTGCTAGTGTTCGACCACCGCTTCCGGAAAGAGAACTGGTTGACATCTTCTTGGGTACTCTGAAAGGCCATTATTTTGACAAATTGTTCAGTTGCACAAGCTTTGTGGGCCTGATGAGGCTGGGAGAGATTGTTGAGCGAGGACTCAGGAGTGGAAAGTTTCGAGGTGTTCCTTACGTCCCAGTTAATAAGATTGAGTCAGTTGTCAGTTCTCAAGAAGAGTGGGAAGGAGATGATGCCACCTCAGAATCTCTAGCATCTCAGGATCAGTTTTCAAACGCTTTAAGTCAACGATCATCCTATCGCCGATCGCGCCAGCATGCTCCACAAAGACCAAGGAAGCCTGAAAGGCAGTTTACTCAGCTACCGGTGTCGTACAGTCAGTTGTTGCCAGATCTGGTCAGAAGTGGATTGATAGTGCCGAAAGAGACTAAGCCGGTGATTCCACCATATCCTCCAGGTTTTGATGCCAGCGCCCGCTGTAAGTACCATGATGGGGCACAGGGGCATTCCACCAATGATTGTAAGGTGCTTAGAAGTCAGATTCAGGATCTGTTAGACTCTAATCGTATTTGCATCACTCCTCCGGGTTGTGTTCAGATTAATGATTTTCCATCCTCCAGTTGTGCGGGTTCGTCAGTTAATGTCATGGAGGACTCCACAGGAAGTGTGTGCTCTGAAGATTGTCAATCAGAGAGTTCAGTTGAATATGGGGGAGGTTTCTAGAGGTTTCTGTGCCGGATGTCGCATCTGTTTTCTCTGCCTAATCCGTTTAGCTTTTGTGCATCAGTATTTGTCGACCACCACCAGGATTGTTGGCTGGGGTCGTTATATTCATACTCATTTGTGCTTACCTGCTGATTTTGTTGGTTGTACATGTGTGGGAGACGTTCGTCTGTGTGCTTATAGCTTGAGTTTCTCTTTATCTCGTTGTGAATATGTGTTTGCTTTCTGCGCTGCATTATTATTTAGCAGGTATATCAGAACCGTGGGCCTTATTTCCTCATCAGCCAGTTTATTGCAGGAACTCCTTCAGAGATATGGAACATAATCAGTTTGAATTGATCGAAGTCCGAAGCCAGCTGTGGCAGATGATGAGAGACATGCAAGAGATGCGTCTGGAGCAGAAGATTCTCAAAGAGGAGAACAGTCAGCTGAAGACCCAAGTGAGCTTGATCATGGAGGTAGTCAAGAATGTGCTTAGAAAAGAAGACGATCAGCTATTCGAAGCCGCAATGAAGAAGCTCGCGCCACCTGTGCATGTGGAACCTGAGCAACAGCAACAGAAGATACATTCGGCTCCACGGAGGATCCAGGAAGGGAAGCCAAGGAGAATATTTGAGGCACCACCTATGACATATGCTGAGCTCTTGCAGATCTTATTGAGGTTTAATCTGGTTGAGAAGAGAACGTTGACACCACCAACGAGAGCGTTTCCTCAAGGGTACGATGCCAGTAAGCAATGTGAATTTCATTCCGGGGCATTCGGACATGACATCGAGGGTTGTCATGCTTTCAAGCACAATGTTCAAGACCTGATTGACTCGCACGATATTGAATTCACGTCGAGCGGCGTAGCTGTGCATATTGCTCCTGTCTCGATCGATGCTAAGATGACAGACGTTTCTAAAGCTGCAGTGGGTCAGAAGCGTATCCTGGATTCCATGGTGTCAGAATCTCCAGGCCCACAACTGTTGCCTATTCCTGGGGCAGATCTAAGAAAGAAAATGGTTAAGCATAAGGAGAGCGTTAATTAGTACATTGAAGGTCAAGAAACCAATGTTGCATTTGATACAAAGGGTGTTCAAGGGTCAACCCGATACCGGCAACAGCAGCCTCAGCAGGGGGCACAGCAAACTCAACGAAGATTCCAGGGTAGTAAACCGAGAAGAGCGTTCGAGAAGCCTCCCTCAACATATGCCGAGTTGTTGCAGACATTGTTGGGATTGAATCTGGTAGAGACAAGAACTCTGGCACCAATAACGGGAAATCCCCCGTTCGGCTATGATGCAAGCAAGCACTGTGAGTTTCATTCTGGAGCCCCGGGTCACGATATAGAAGGCTGCCACGCTTTTAAGCACAAAGTGCAGGATCTGCTTGATAGTGCAGCAATCAGCTTCGGGCCAAGAGGTTAAGTCGTTGAAAGCAGATCAAGGCAGCATCAAATTGCCTCTAATAAAGATAGCTGGTTCAGCAGCAGGGCAGATATGAAAGCCCGGTTCTCAGAAGCTAGCATATTTTCTTTGTTTTAGCTTGTCATTTCTTTACATTTGTAGTTGCTTTCCTGTTTGAATTCGTAAGCTTGTTTGTAAAACTTGTTGTTTTCATGCAAATTGATGATAATGAAATAAATATGCATGTTTTGACTAAATCCGTTCATGTTCACTAACTGTTTTACAAATGTCCAACACTTGGTTAAGAAGAATTTGGGGAGGATGACGAAAATGACCGACATGCAACTACCGATTGTATGCTTTTGAAATAAAACCTGCTGATGATGTACATGCATTGTTTCAAGTCCCTAAACACCGGAGATATAAGGAAGATAATCCCTTGTCAACCCCTTTTGAGCCTTGAAGTAGGAGTTTCTTTCTGTAAACGAAAAACCCTCAATCTTAACCTGGGGCAGGGTAGGTGTTAGCTAATTTGACCGAGCGTCCCAATTGCAAAAGGAGTGTTCGTTCAAGGATCAATCACACCCCTAGAGGTCGTGCCTAAAAGACCACAATGATTCAGTCAAGAGTGGGACAGCCACATCCTTTCCCAAAGAGTCAGGCAACCAGTGTCACACGACTTGTTCGAAAGAAAAAAATGAAAAAAGAAATCAAAAGCCCGCTAAGTCAAGAAAACTTCAAAACAAATGACTTAGGCAAAAATGAGGGCATCCCGCTGGACTTAAAAAAATCAAAAGAAACTCAAAAGGAGTCAGTCCAGGCAAAAGTTAGGGATATGAAAAGAAAAAGATGAAAAGGATCAAAAGAAAAATCCTCGATGGAAATACGAGTCGTGTGACCTTAAGTGTCAAAGACGAAAGGTGAGTGGCTGTCAATCCCAACGATCATGAGTTTCTCGAACTATCATTCCTATTTTCTAAGCCTCTGAGAGGTGAGCGCTAAGGTCAAATTAGCTGAACGTAGGATGGGAGAACATCAAGGAGAACGGGTGGGTTAAAGTAAACTTTGAGCCTTTATCCTTTCTTTCAAAACCATGAACCTGACCACATTACAACCTTCAAAAGTCCTAATTGAAGCAGGTTGTTTCGAAAGCATACTCCGGTAAAGGTCGCGTCGATTCTGACTCCTAAAAAGGTTCCTCTTACCGTGTTGGTACTAATGTGGATAAAAGTTTTGTGCATTATATGCTATAAACTGTTTTTCCTTTTTCCCAGTGAACAGATTGGATGTCAAAGCTGTCATATGTGTTGCATTAATACATCTTTTATGCAGAACAACTTGGTTTACTTGCGAGTAAGCGCTCGACAGCAGAAAAGCTCCCTACAATGGAAAGAATGGTCAAGATAGAATGCAGAACGCCCGAATGTTCCGAGAGCAGGGGCAAGCTTTATTGTGATTCCCAGTCAGGTCAGCCCTTTGAAGTCAGTTACTCTGGGGCAATCAGGTTGAGATTCAGGCAAATGCGGCGTAGTCAGGAAGTACTATTCTGAATCAGATAATCGGGGCAAGGTCATTGCAGTCAGAGGCAGATCATCTTAAGCGCGCAAAGGTTACTCGAGAAGCATTCAAGGTGAAGTATCTCTCAGAAGTTCAGAACGCTGAGGCATGTTATATCAGACCATCAAGGAATAGATCTGCAGATTTCCTTTCAAGGACTATCCCCACAGAGGTCCCGCAGGCCGGGGCATATCAGGAGTGAAACAATTATTCTTCTCCGTATCAGCAAGGGCCATACAAGAGTTATTCGAGCAGATGCAGTCGATTTTCGAGAGTGAGATGATTGCGGGAAGTCGTGTCACTATCCCTTGACTCTTTATTGAAAGGCTGTGTATTCAGGAAGAATATTTTCCAGCGTCAGTTGTACCTGACCTAGTAAGATAGCTTAAGAGCTCAAACCCATGTCTGCGATTACTGTGAAGCCCATCCGTGTTGGCGCATCAATTTCCAGATCCGAGCTTCGTCAGTACGCAGGAGGGTTCCCTCCATTTTTTTTCCAGCAAAGACCAATTTGTCATTGGCATGGATAAGCTATCCCCCAGAGGAGTCTAATCATATTCAGCACGCCTGCTATTTCACAACGGAGTTATATTCCCCAGCAGGGTATTACTTCGTCGAGGTGTTCGGTTAAGTTCCCAATATCCCCAGCGGAGTTGATTTCACTCTCCCAGCATTTATTTTGCTAGGACGATTCAGTGATATCCGGGTTATCCCCAGCAGATTGGCCTCGCCTTCAGCATTTATTTTGCTGAAGTGGTTTTCTGTACCCGGCCCTCTCCGGCAGCTCGAGCCTGCATTAGCATATTACATGCATTATCATATTTGCATCATACTTGCATATCATTGTCAAAATGCGTAGCATTTCCATCCAGAATGGAGCATTGCGCTGTAGAAAGATTAAAGCATTTGCATATGCATACGAAGCATAAGTCAGGCCTCCTATCAGCCTCATATGGCGCGTGAATTACTCTGTGATCAGCAGCAGTATTCAGACGATTCAGCAGATTATTTGTATCAGATCTTATGATAGTTGTGCTTTGACGATTCGAGCAGTCATCTGATATCGACAGACTTTTCTTCCCGTCAGTTCATATTGACGATGTGTTCCTCCAATGAATGGACTTCTCCGTCTAGCATTAGACGTCTGGAGTACGAATGTGGTTTTCTTTCCGTCTATCCATAGACGATGTGAAGTTGCGGGTGGTCGCAGTAAGGCTTCAAGAAGGGGTTTCCCCAGGATGTGCTTTTCTTCCCGTCTATCAGTAGACGATGTGAAGTTTTGGTTGATTTTCAAAATGGAGTTTCTCTAGCAAGTATGCTTCTCTTTCCGTCTGTCAGCAGACGATGTGAAGTTTCGAGCTACTGTTCAGCGGGTTTCTTATTGCCAGATCATACATATGATGAGGTGTTTCCCCAGCGAGTCTTCTCCGGCTATCCTTAGTTGTTGAGGGGTTTCAAAATGATTTTGAATAGTGGTTTTCTTTCTGGTTATTGGATGAGATGATGTTTCAAGAGGGACTTTCCTGACTGTCAATCCTTATTGATGTCGAGACTCTTCGAAGAATGTTCAGTTTTCGTGATTGTCAATTCTTATTGACGACATGGTTCCTTAAAAGGTGGTTTTTCATCCCGTCAGTCCATACTGACGATGTGGCCCCTTCAAAGATGTTGATCTTTCCATCAATTCCCGTAGACAGAAGGATTCTGAAATTCAAGGGATGGTGTTGAATTGCGTTATGGTGTCTTGCCGTCTACCAGTAGACGATGTGAATATTGGAGAATTATTTCTTCCCGTCTATCAGTAGACGATGTGAATATGGAGATTATGAATGTCTATCCGTCTACCCTTAGACGATGCAAGTATGGAGATTAGGAATTTCTTCCCGTCTACTCTTAGACGATGAGAATATTGATTTGTTCATCGATCAGGATGATCCCGTCTACCCTTAGACGATGTGAATATGGAGATTAATGATGTCTTTCCGTCTATCTTTAGACGATGTGGGTATGGAGATTAAGAATTTCTCTCCGTCTATCAGTAGACGATGTGCATATGGAGATTAATGAATGTCTTTCCGTCTATCCTTAGACGATGTGAATTGTTTTGTTTCATCAATCAGGATGATGCCGTCTACCCTTAGACGATGAGAATATTGATTTGTTTCATCAATCAGGATGATCCCGTCTACCCTTAGACGATGTGAATTTGGAGATTATTTCTTCCCGTCTATCAGTAGACGATGTGAATATGGAGATTATGGTGACTTTCCGTCTATCCTTAGACGATGTGAATATGGAGATTATGGTGACTTTCCGTCTATCTTTAGACGATGTGATTCAGGCTTTGTATCCGTCTATCCTTAGACGATGTGTGTATGGAGATTAAGAATGTCTTTCCGTCTACCAGTAGACGATGTGAATGTGGAGAGTATTCCTTCCCGTCTATCAGTAGACGATGTGAATTGGGAGATTAATGTTGTCTCTCCGTCTATCATTAGACGAGGTGAGTATTCAATCAGGATGTCTTCCCGTCCATCTTTGGGCGATGTGAATAGATTTCTCTTCCTGCCTATCAGTAGGCAATGTGAAAGGATCAGGTATGTTGTTGCAACCCTCAGGGTTTGTTATATGGGGTATCACAAGCAACGGGTATTCAAATCAGGAGTTCTTTATCAGATGATTGATCAGTCTGGTGCCATAATGACTGGACCCGGTTTTCTGGACTTTATTCCCCAAGCAGTTTACAGTATATGCTCGCGGTTGGCAAATTTTCGGGTTTTATTTGTATTCAACCGTCTCGTACCTCTGAATGTTTGAAGGCTGAGCGCTCTCCAAGCCCTTCAGGTCCAAGTCGCTTGAATAGGGGCAGCTGTTGCACCCTAAAATTTGACCAACCGGTTCTCCTATCTGACTCGCGGTTTAATTTCATATTCGCAGCTCAGATGTATGATTTTTGTGCACAAGCAGGGGATATCAGAGTTTACAGCTTGATTTTTGTCCATCAGATATGGCAGATTCAGTCCAGATTACCAGGGTTTTATTTTCGGGAAATTGTGCGCTCCTCGGTGATTTTTAGCTTGCACAGTGATTTTGAGGATATTCTGATGCCCGGGGATCTCTGTTCGATTCGATCTGGTCTCGTGCGCTCTTTTATGGCGGTCATTTGCATTCATCTGCATTTTTAGGATTTTATAGACTTTTGTGAATTTTTAATAGGCTTTGTAGATTTTTTCTGGAATTTAAATAGGGTTTTTGAATATTTTAATAGCTTAATCCTCTTTTTAGAATTTTATAGAATATTTTAAATAGATTTTAATCATTTATAGAATTTTTAATAGAATTTAAATAGCTTTTATCATTTTAGAATATTAGTGGATTTTTCTTAGCATATTAAATATAAGGATAAAAGTTAGGATTAGTAGAGTTTTAATTGTTTTTTAGATAATATAGGAAATAATATAGTTTTTTCTTATTAATAATAGATTTTAATAGATATAGTATAATATTGGAATTTTAATAGAGAATTAGTAGGAGTTTAGAATTAATTAGAGCATTAATCTCTTTTTTAGAATTTAATTAGATATTAATTGTTTTTTAGGATAATATAGAAATTAGGTTAATTGGTTTTTTTTAGAGTTAATTAGATCTTAATTGGTTTTTAGATTTTATTAGGATTAATCATTAGTTAATTAGGTGTTAATTGTTTTGATTAGATATAATTAGGTTTAGTTAATTGTTTTTTTATGCAGTTTTTTTTTTACAGTTTTTGGTGGTCAGGTTCGTATGGGCCCAGGGGCGTTTTTGGTGAGGCCCAATTCTCATCAATTCTCAATCAGCAAGTCCAGAAAAAAATCCAGGAAGAGGTCAGCGAATGTCCAAGTCTACTCCCAGAAACTTCTAGAAAGTTCTAGCAGTCTCAGTGTAATAAATAGTGCGCCACGTGTAGCAAACAAGAGGCCCCACGCGTTGCTCAGAATCCACGCCACGCGTTCACTCTCATTCTCTCTCCGAGGACACGCGGCGTGCATGCAATCACGCCACCACACTCAGACTCCCCCAATCCTGTGCCACTTGTCTTCCCCTCACTTCCTCACCGGAAACCCCTCGCCGGGCATGCAAATCCGGCGATAACAGACTCCGGCCACCGCCAACAGACTCCGGCCGCCGTCTCACTCACCGGAATCTGCAAACAACCGTTTTTCCCCAGAAACTCATCTCCTTCCTCCGATCTCCTCCCTTCCACCTTCATCATCTTCATCCCATAATTTCCAGAAATCACCTTGAACCTTCATCCTTCATCAGTTTTTTTCCAGAACAACATCAATCTTCATCCATTTTTTTTCCAGAACAACATCAATCTTCATCCATTTTCTCCAGAACGCCAACAATCTTCGTCAAGATTCCCAGAATAGCGCCAAGATCCTTAATCGTCTTGCTTCGGTATCCAAGAACTCTTCAGTTTTTCTCAGAAAACTTGTAGATCTTCATCAGCTTTCCAGAGGTTTCGCGCTTCAAGATAGTTCAACGAACTTCAAGAGTACTTTATCTTGTTCTTGCTTCGCCCAGAGATTTGAGAATAGAGTTTGTTTGAGAGCTGTTTGGAGGTTCGTTTGAGATTCTGAGAACCTTTTTCTCCAACGAAGTTTCAAGAACTCTTCGCTACAGCCAGGTACACGTCACTTCACTCTTGTTGCATGTTTCTTCTGTGTTGATTCGTTGGGTTTCAGCTTCGATTAGGGTTTAATTTGGTGTGAGGCATGGATTGAGGGGGATATGGTGATATTGTGGTGTTTTGTTGTTGTTGTGTTGGGGATTCGTGAGAATGTTCTAAGGTGAGTTGCAGAGAGAGTGGATTGAGGGAGACGAACGAGGGAGCGGCGTTAGGAGAGGAGAATGAACAGTAGTTAGGGTTTGGGGAGGAGAATTAGGTTTTGTTCAGCTGAGTATTGGATTAGGGTTGAGGTTTTGGGCTAAGCCCAAACGCGTTTTCTGAACGCTACACCCCGTTTGCTCGTACACCCCCCCCCTGGGTGAAGGCAGAATGATTCAGTTTGGGCCTTAGGCCCTAATTACTAATGGCACCCCCCTTGTCCAAGCCCATAATGAAAAACAACTGGAGAATCTGCTAGCTGCACCCCTATATGTTTTGTTTTCTGATTGTTTGATTTCTCAAACCTGGGCCTGCGCCTAATGGCTATCTGCACCACCCTAGCATAGGCCCAATGTAGAATAAACTCATAATCATTGCTGTTTGAACCCCCCATTTCACTTTCTTTTATTTTTGTTTTTTTTTATATGTTCATATTAAATAATCATAATAAAATGTAAATAAATGTTTTTTAATAATTCTTTTTTTTCCTACCATTTCATCATAATTCCTAGAAAATTAAATAGAAAATAAAAATGACATTTTATTTTTGTTTGTTATTTTTTGCATATTTTCCAATTAATTGATTTCTTTTTAATATTTTCAATGCATGCATATCATTAGAAAATTAATAAAAAATGGTAGATTTAGTCAAATAATTCCGTTCTTTTTTCTGTAGACTCGTAATTCAGTGTAGAATTTTATAATACAAAAATATTAGCTCAATCATGTATTTTCATTTTAATTGCATTTTTCACTGTCATTGATGTTGAATAAATTGGTTTGTGGATATGTATGTGTTGCTGATTTTAGTTCTTTCATCTGGTATTGAATTTTGTTCTGATTTTTCAGTATGTTATCCTAGAGCCATGTAGGTCTCCCATAGATTTTTGATAGATTTTCATAGGATGTTCTGATGTGATTTGTCTGAGCCTGAAGATAGGAGAAGTCTTGATGACTTCTGACTTTGAAGTTCAACTGTGGTTGAACTTCAGAGATAGTTCCTTGAGGTTTGTTGGCCTGTGGTTTCTTCTTGAAGGTAGGAGCTGATGGAGGTCCTGCTGGAGCTTGCAAGGATGCAGTGGATTGAGGCTTAGTCTAGGAGCTTGTTGTCTGTTTGTGAGGTTCGAGATCCTGAAGTTTGAAGGGAATTTATGGTACTTTCCTGAGGAAGGCACTATGAATGACTTTCATTCTTTCTTCTCACCTCTTTCTTAAGTATCCAATGATGTCGGAGCCGACTTGTGAGTTTAATTCCTCCTAAGGAGAGATGTAAACTGATCACATGTTGTTGAGCCACGTGGGATACGATTCCTAAGTGGAAGCCCTCTAGTACTTTCCTGAGGAAGGTCCTATGGGTCTATTCACTTAGTTCCATTAGTTTATCTAGGATTTCTTAAGTATCCAGTGATGTTGGAGCCAACTTGTGAGTTTAATTTCTCCTGAGGAGGAATGTAAACTGATCACAGTTGTTGAGCCACGTAGGATACGATTCCTAAGTGTCAGCCTCCTAGTACTTTCCTGAGGAAGGTCCTATGAGTCTGCTCACTTAGTTCCCCTAGTGCATATAGGTTTCTCAAGTATCCCGTGATGCCGGAGCCTTCATGTGAGTTTAATTTCTCCTGAGGAGGAATGTAAACTGATCACAGTTGTCGAGCCGCATAGGATACGATTCCTGAGTAGTAACCTCCTGGTACTTTCCTGAGGAAGATACTATGAGCTTGTCTGCTTAGCTCCCTTTTCTCTGGTAAGCTTGTTCTGAAGCTTGGAGAATGGGATTGATTCCTCTTGCCTAGGAGTTTGTTTAGATCTTTGCTTAGGGTCTTGTGTAGAGTTTTGATTAGGAGTTTGTTTCAGGTTTGTTAGGGGTCCTGTTCAGGGTTAGTCTCTTTGTATTGTTTGACTTGTATGATGTTATGTTGCATTAGACTTAGGTGTTCATCTAGATAGTTCTGAATAGGCGCATCTTAGAAGTAGACTTTGTGTGCATAAGAAGTTGAGGTGGTCCTCCTTCTGCTTGTTCGTTATTGCGTGGCTTTGCTTGTTGGTATTTGGTAGAGCTGAGCTCCCTTGCCTTTGTGGTTTGCGGCCTCTGTGCCTTGTTTGTTTAAATTGTTGCATTCATGCATATTTTCAGTATTCCTTTACTTTGCAGTTTCTTGTTTGTCGTTTAATCCTGTTGCCATGATCCCTTAGGAGCTCTGACTTCTCCGCTGCGGAGTTGTTATGATAGACATTAGGATGGTCAACCAGGTGTGATAGCAGTAGGTAGATTCCCCTGTTTTCTCAGCTATAGTTCTAGGGTTTCCCTTTCCTTTCTGTAGGAGCTTTTGAGTAGCTTGACCCGTAGTTAGCTGAACTACAGCTGCTCTGATTCTTCGTTCCAGACGAAGATATGTAGGCATAGGATGCGACATCCTAGCGAGCACACTAACAACTAACCTTTTGTTCTCTCGCGGCTGTGCGATCGAGACTTTCCCGCTAACGACTAATTGTTATCCCTTTCTCTTGCCCGAGTGCACTTGAGACCAGATCGTATTTGTAGGTTCCAGAGCCCTAGAGACCAGTTTGTTTTCTCACTGCTGTGTGAGAGCCCCTGTTTACCCGTAGTTAGCCGAACTACGTTTGCTCTGATCTTTCATACCAGATGGAAGTACGTAGGCACAGGACGCGATGTCCTGGCGAGCAACCTTTCCCCCGTTTAGTCGCAGGAAGTCGAACTACGTTGACTCTGACTTTCCCATTGCACGAGGGAATACGTAGGCCCAGAACACCGTATGTTCCGTCGAGTCCTGTCCTTTTATTTTCTTTTCAGACCAGCCATTAGCGTAGATAGATAATACACCCTTTTACCTATAAACACCAAGCGTGGATCCCATCGAGTACGATGGACGTGAGGGGTGCTAATACCTTCCCCTTGCGTAACCGACTCCCGAATCCAGGTTTTGGTTGCGATGACCATACCTTTTCCCGTCTTTGCGAGGTTTACTTCGAGCGTTTCCTTTCCCGCTCTGAGGGATAAATAACGCACGGTGGCGACTCTCCTGTCAAGCCGGCGCCGATTTTCGCAGTAGCGACAGTTACTGGCATTGTTTGAAAATCCAATTGTTATTGGTATGATACCTGGTTGTTATCGGTCTACTTTTCTAAAGTCTAGTCGTTACTAGTATCATTTAAAGTCTGTTGGTTA
Source organism: Lathyrus sativus (assembly GCA_963859935.3). Lineage (NCBI taxonomy): Eukaryota > Viridiplantae > Streptophyta > Magnoliopsida > Fabales > Fabaceae > Lathyrus > Lathyrus sativus. The sequence continues at coordinate 460,964,099 of OZ012737.1, forward strand.
TTGGAAATGCTCACCTATATGTAAACTCAGAATGTTTGGTTGTTACCAGTATCCCCAGTAGAGCCTCGGATGATTGGTTGTTACCAACATCCCTAACATGTCTGTATTATTCAGCAAAATCCCGGAAATACAGTAGTTACTAGTTTCCTCGGTGGGTCCAGTCTTGCTTCTAGTCTCCTCCCGAAGATCCCATTTGAACTCTTCATTGAGGGAATCCCTTTAGTTTGTCCCTAATAAGAGTCGTGTCTCATCTTTTGAATCTCCAGTTGGGGTCCGAGTATGTTGACTCTTGTTCCCCTGTGTGGTTTCTTATCTGTGCTTCCTTTTATGCATCTTCCTACTGGATTTGCATTTTCCCTTTAAATATTTTTTCTCCCCAGGTGAGGTTGGATTTCCCCAGTGGAAATTTGGCTTTCCCAGTGGAGTTTCTATTTCCTATCCCCCGTGAAGGGTCCCTTTTAGGTTATCATCATTTAGTCATGTCTGAACTATTGTTTGATATGCTTCAGATTTTTCCCCAGTGTGTCAGGTCCCCAGTGAGTGGTTACTCGTTGTTTTGCTTTTCTTTTTGTTTGCTTGTGTGTCAGCATTGTCTTGCATTCAAGCATCATTTTAGCATTTGTCCCTTTTGCAAACCATTGTATCTAAAGGAAGAATTATCGGTTTGCTATATTTAAATACCGCTCACCATGATTCTATGAAGATTGTCATCTCTCATTTCCATTTGGTGAAGATATTTAAATAGGGGAAACTGTTATACCCCAAATTTTGACCCCTAGATCACATCATCATTCTAGGAGCATCAACACCGATTATCTAACCATAACCTATTTCAAGTTGGTCTTTGTCAAGATGCAAATGAACTAGGGTTTCTTCTAATCAGAAATCAGGGTTTCAAGGGATTGATCAGTCAAAGTTTTGGATTGATCCTCCATATATCAAGTCATCATGTCATCAATGATATCACATTGGATCAAGAATGAACCCAATTTGAGGTTATCACCCAAAAAAGAAGAACAGTGTAGTACAAGAACCCTAATTAGGGTTTCTGAGTGGGAAAATCAACTGTAGTTTGAATTTTGATCTAAAGGGTGTTCCAAAGCTTGAATCATTGTCCATGAGGCTCATATGACCCAAGGAAGTCTACCCAAGAAGTTTTAAGGCCTTAAAGAACCCAGGACACCAACAGTTGGTTCAGAGGTTTTCGATCGTTCGGTTCGTCTAACTGAAAAGTTAACCCATTGACCAACAAGGTTTTAACCCAAAATTTAATCCAACTATGTTCCCAACATAATTTAATATCTAATCATGAATTTTGGTGACCAATTGATCAAGAATTGAGAAGTAATCAAAAAGTCGGGAAATTAGGGTTTTAAAAAGGGCCAGGCCATAACTCCTTAACCACACATCCAAATGGAGTGGTTCAAAGCTTGTTGGAATGGTATCAATGAGTTCTTCAAAAGTGATACATGCACTTATGAGCATAAAATGAATGGATTTTGATTTATGGGAAAAAACAAGGCAATAAGGGGAAAATACACTTAAAAATTTCAAGAATTCTTGACTTGTAAGTCAAGTTTTCAGCATTTTCACAAGGGTTTTTGACCCAGTTTCAAGTGGAATGGATTCTAATCAAAGAATAAGTCTCATTTCTGATGTTTACATTGTTAATAAACATGTTTAACATTAACTCCCACGAAATTGGCATAAGAAATGAAAGAAATAATTGTCTAATGCAAGTTGCAAGCATGAATAGTGTAGAAAGAGAAAAATGGTGGCTGCCTCTCTTCACATCATCAACTTAGTTGTAACCAGTCTCCTCCTACCCTCTCAAGCATGATTAAAATAACCTATAGGGCATGGAGAAGCTCTCGGTAGAGTGGCTTGAGGGCAGAGATGGAGATTGAATTGAAAAATCCAAGATTTTCATGATGGAAGGCTAAACTTGGCAATTTGCTTCACTTCTGCCCATACTTTGATCCAAGGCCTTTGGCTATCAATATATTTCACCTCTTACATCCAAAACACACCAGTTACATGCTAAGAACCAGCTGAAACTCTTCCTCCCACTCAATCTCAAGTTATTGCAAAATTGTGCCAAGTTTCCAAAACTTCACAAAATTTGCCTTGCATTTTCACTTCTCAAACCCTTTCCAAACACTTTCGAACTTAAACCACATTCCAAACACATCAAAAATTATGCACTAGAGCTATCCAAACCCTCACCTTGGCCAGGAACTCATCCAATCAAACAGTCAATGGTTGAAACCTCTTTTGTTGACTTTTCTGCACTTTAGAGAGAAGCCATTGATCCCTTGCACTTCCACAATCTCTAAGACCTCTAACACTTCATAAATAACATATATAAACTTTCCATGATGGTTCCACACTTCTGTAACAAGGATTGAGTGAGTTGGATTTGGAAATCTTTGGATTTTGGAAGTTTTTCTTCACTTACAAGGCATTCTGCCCACCAACTGGCTTGAGGGTTACTTGGAGCACATATTCATCATCCTTGGATCATTTTCAGACCTTTGAAGAGCTCTTAAGTTCTTTGGTTTTCTTATTTCTCAAGCTTGCTTCAAGAGGTAAGCCTGAAACTCATAAATGTGAACTTTCCACTTGCATTTCACATGCTACCATGACTTCTAGCTATGATATTGTGTAGCACATTGTTTGAACATGTTTTATGTATGTTATGTGTCATTTATGAACCATTTCTTGCAGCAAAACTTGTAACTTTTGACTGTCAAAAACCCAAGTCACAAACTAGGTCCAACCTAGTCATTTTTTGCATGATGCATCCAATCTGTCAAACCATGTGTGAATTTCTTGATTTATTTTGTGCTAACCTCTATATATGATTTATATGTGATGTTTGTACACTTGTTTCACCAAGCATGCCACTACACATGACTGTCCATATGTTCTTGCATTTGGTTGTGACCAAAGATGCCAAAACCTGGAAGCTATCGAATTTTTTTGTGAGTGCATGGTATGGAAAAAAATTGTACCATTGAATTACTTATTCAAAAATACACAATTTTAAATTTTGTTTCACCTTATTTGGTTAAGATTTGACTGATTTCCAATCTTCTTGCGAATTGGCCTTAGGTTGTGACCTTGCCTTGCCTTAGTTTTGCCCCCATTAGTACACCAACTATCCATGATCATAACTTGCTCATTTTTTGTGCTATTGATGCCATTCTTTTTGAAAACTACTCCTTATCGTGTCTATTTGCATTATGTGAAAAAATAATTCAAGGATTATAATCCTAGAAATATTTTGATTCACTTGAATAACATGTGTTTTTAGGGTTTTTTCCATTATGCTCTTGAACTTTTTCAACTTGTAACTTGATTTTTCTTGTGAGATTTGTCTTGTATGATTCATACATGTTTTTTTAACATGTTTAAATGTTCAAAGATGTTTGATTAATTTTCCTTAATATGTTCATACTTGCTTTTATGAATGTATATATGTGAAAATGGCCTGTTAAACTTCATCTATGCACTTTGCCATGATTCTTGATGTTGTAACCTCTTGAATATGCCCATTACACCTTATTTTACTTTTTTATGTGTCTTGTTAGAACCATAACATGTTTATGGTTTGTTCTTGCCTTTGTGAATGCTTGAATATGCATGGTATACTTTGAATTTCATCTGTGAACTTTGACATGATTCTTGATGTTGTGACCTCTTGAGTATGATTGTCATGCTTCATTCTACTTATTTATGTGTCTTGTTAGAACCATAACATGCTAGGGTTTGATTGTTGACTTGGTTGTTACCATAGAACTTGTTTACTTCTCCCCATGAAATCATGAATTCATACTTGAACTGTGGTAACATTTCTTGTGTTCTTGCTTGTTTGATTGTCATCAAAACATGTTTAGTTGGTCTTATGTTGTTACATTTGATCTCATTTGATCCTTATAACATTCTTGCTTCAAGTTGTCACTTGTTTGCATTAATCTTGTTTGAATGTTATAGATGAACTTGTTGTTGTTACACATGTTCTTTACTTGCATTGATGGTTGTTACCTCTTTGCTTTTGATCTTTGTTAAGATGTTAAACATTGATCTTGATTATTGATACATGTTTTTACATGTTATTTCTTTATTTCTTTAACTTTGTCAAGTTATTCCCTAGTGATGGAACTTTCTAGTTCACATCAAGTTGTCTGTGTCCTTGTGTCCAAAGGAAGGTCTCTCTTTTGACCTTTGGGTCATAGATAGATCTTTACCCTCCCTCTGACTTTGTTAATTCATTTTGAACCCTAACTTAGTTAAGTTAGAACCTACTAGCCATTAGAATTTGCTCTAGTCTAAAAGACCCACCTTTTACTAGGGGTGTTCTTCAACTAGAACGCAAGGTTAGAGTTTGTCAACTCTATGTAAGGATCATTGTTATGATTACTTACTCCCCTTCTGGATTTTGTCAAAGGCAATCCCCTTGAGTGTACAACTTAGAATAGAGAGTTTTGTTAAACTTTATACAAACATTGTTGTGTTTGTTCCCCCTTAATCTTAAACCATAACATAAACATAGCAAGTTTATCATACACACACACACACAAAAGGTTCCTGTAGAGTACTACAGATGTTTAGGATGTGAAATACCTACCCTAGGCATAACCAACCCCCGATCCCCGAATCTCTTAGGTTGTTACATCGCGCAAAAGGTATTTCTTTCTTTAACCTTTCCTTTGGGTAAATCAAAGTCCGATTGTGAATTTAATGAATTAAGATTCAATTTAATCAATAGCTTGACATCCGATTCTCATTGCAACAGCTAGGCCTAAGATAATGCTTCAAAAATTGGTACCAAACCTTATATTCTAGACAAGGGTTCATTTTTCTCACGGTTTTCTCAGCACTAGACTCCAGCCTTGTGGTTCCTTCATTGCACAGTGATGTCATAATAACATCATAGTTTTCATCATCAGATTTTTCAAGTAAATTTTGTTACTCGTCTCCTTTCTATGGAAGATTCAAAGTCAGATTAACGGTAGCTTCATAATACACAACCTTTGTGCCTCTCACTATCACTTCCATTCTTTTGTTCGCTGGGTCAGTGAGGTGTTCATATAACTCCTTCACAACTGAAATGTTGTAAGGACCTGGCTTCTTGCAAAGCTTGGTCCACTTTAAACTCTTGGTGGTAACTCCAATATCTCATGGCAAACCCAGATCGTCCTCTTGAGTGTCAAACACAAAGCCCCTTTCAGAAAGAACTCTCATTCCATAAAACTGGTCAGTGAATTGACAGAAGGCTTCACTATTGATAAAGGTTTCTGCAACGTCGAGCTCTTCATCTAAGTAGACAACATGTGGGGTAGCATTTTTTCTTGCAACCTTCTTCATGTGTTTTCCAGTTTCAGCTTCCATGGATGAAGGGTGGTGAAGAAAAGAGTTTAGGGTTTGGTTTTGGAAAGGGGGGACAAAAGCAAGAGAGGGGAAATGAAAATCTAAAGTGGGTTTTTTAGTGTGAGAGAATTAGGGCAAAATGTCATGAAACGACGTTTTGATGTGATGGAGGGAAAAGAAAAAAGTTTTGAAATTTTTCTGAGGAAAACTGACTGCTACGCCAATTGGCGTGTAGAAGTTACTACTCAGTCTGACGTGGTAGACAAAAGCAGTAATGCTGACGTGATGGCACAAGGCTCAACATGCACATGCTCTTCCTTTTCTCTCTCTATCTCTCTCTCCTCCATTAATCCTTGACTTTCTCATTAAAATAATCAATGAAAATTCCAACTCAACATGTCTCTTAGATTTCTCCACACTTAATCAAAATTTCACCAGACTTTCTTATTTCTCTCTTCAAATTGGAATAACTCTCAAGTGTCATGACACCTCTTGACAGTCAATCTTTAGCAATAAATTAATCACATGCGCTAAAAATAAAACAACAAAAATATGAAGTTGGGTTGCCTCATAGTAGTTCTATTTTAAGGTCTTATAGCCTGAACAAAAAAAAAATCGTAATAAATGAAATTGAGGGTGGCCCTTGTGTTGTTTGAGGGGTCAACAAAGTAAGTTTTAATCCTTTGACCATTCACTTTGAAACTTTCACCGGTTTTTTCATTCAATAAGTCGACAGCCCTATGAGGGTAAACTTTCATCAATTTGAAAGGGTCTGGCCACCTTGATTTCAATTTTCTAGGAAACAATTTCAATCTAGAGTTAAAAAGCAAGACTTTTTGACCTTCCACCAATTCTCTCTTTTGAAATTTACTATCGTGCCACCTCTTAGTCTTTTCTTTGTACGGCTCAGCTTTTTCATAAGAGAACAACCTATGTTCCTCTAACACATTGAGTTGAAGCATTCTAGCTTGGCCAGCAGAGTTCAAATTGAAGTTTAATTTCTTGATGATGCAAAAGGCATTATGCTCTAACTCAATGGGTAAGTGGCAATCTTTCCCATAGACAAGTCTATAAGGAGACATGCCTAAGGGAGTCTTATAAGAAGTCATATATACCCAAAGAGCTTCACCTAAGTGCTTAGACCAATCCTTCCTTGTGGGGTTAACAACCTTTTCTAGGATTCTTTTGATCTCTCTATTTGACAATTCCACTTGACCACTTTTTTGAGGATGGTAAGCTGTAGTCACTTTGTGTTTGATCCCATATTTTTCTATTAGGTTTTCAAAAATCTTATTACAAAAATGGGAACCCCCATCACTAATGATAGCTTGAGGCGTTCCATATCTTGACAACATGTTTTTTAACAAAAATTTAGTCACAACTCTAGCATCATTAGTGGGAGTTGCTACTGCTTCTATCCATTTTGACACATAATCCACAATTACCAAGATGTACAAATTCCCAAAGGATTGAGGAAATGGTCCCATAAAGTCTATGCCCCCACACATCAAATAATTCTATTTCAAAGATACTTGTGAGTGGCATTTCTTGCTTCATAGAAATATTTCCAATCCTTTGACACCTATCACAGGATTTAACAAATTCATTAGCATCTTTAAAGAGTGAAGGCCAGAAATAACCTTATTGACGCACCTTAGCTGCAGTTCTTACCCCTCCATAAGGTGCGTTGTGACAAGATGTCAAGATCAGTCGCGCCTCAGAATGATCCACACATCTTCGTAGCAATTGATCACCATATTTCTTGTATAGAAAATTCTCATCCCAAAAATAGCTTTTAGATATTTGAAAGAATATTTTCCTCTCTTGGTAGCTAAACTCTGGTGGGATGTACCCATTGACTAGGTAGTTAATAATGTCAGTATATCATGGGGTCACACCTGCAGTGATCATAAGTAACTTCTCATCTGGAATGTTTCTTGAATTCCTTTTGGGTTCTTGCTTTGAACATCTTCTGGTAGTATTAATAAATGATTAGCAACTAGATTTTCCACTCCTTACTTGTCTCTGATTTCTAAGTCAAACTCTTGGAGTAATGAAACCCATCTAATCAAACGTGGCTTAACGTACTTCTTTGCAATTAAGTACTTGATGGCAACATGATCAGTGTATACTATCACCTTAGTACCCACAAGATAAGATCTGAACTTGTCGAAGGCAAATACTATAGCCAACAACTCTTTCTCTGTGGTGGTGTAATTTATTTGCGCCTCAATAAGTGTTGTACTTGCATAACAGAAAAAGTAGAACACTTTGTTGTGACTCTATCCTAGCACTACCCCAATTGCAAAGTCACTTGCATTACACATTAAGCCAAATAGTTTAGACCAATCAGTTTTTCTTTAACAGATTGAAAGCATGATCACATTCAGGACTGAAGTCATAAGGCACGTCTTGCTGGAGCAGTTGACATAAGGGTTTGTGTTGCACCCCAAAATTTGCCCAACCTTTTCTAACCTAGGTTTATGTTTCAATTGCATAATCATTTACATTGGCATCATGTACATAGTGCATTCATCTACATTGCATAGCATAGACAAGCTATCTTAATTAGGGAATCAAGGGTTATTCTTGTCTCAAGAGGTATATCCAAGGGTTTCATTCATATTCAAGACTACTCAGGTCATCAGGGAAGAATTTGAGCTTTGAAGAGCTGACAGGTTGATCAGTAAGTTCTCTCCTATCTTGAGGCTAGTTGGGGATCATCAGAGGAAGTGTGAGCTATGAGCCAAGAGCATGAGGTGTGTATGGATGTTATGAAGGGTCTAGAAAATCACTTTGAAGAAGAACCAAGTCATTAGAGTGATTGTCAGAGCCCCAGTTGAAGTCAGTCAACACTGGGTCAACACTAGGTCAATCCTAGGTCAAAGAAGTGTTTTGAAGGGCATCAAGGAGCATTTGAAGAATGTGGGATTCATTATTTGTTATATGGATATGGATATGATGTTGTGATAAAGAAAAATCAAGAGGAGTCAAGGAGAACTGGAGTCACTAAATTAGGGTTTCAGTATAAAATCCCCTGATTTAGGTCAAACTTCAAAGCAGTGTAACTCAAGATGCAAGCTTCATATGAATTCTTGGTCCACATGAAACTTGTATAGTATCTTCATAGCTTTAATTTTAGTGGTGGAAGTCATCAAGATGATTTATAGAACTCAAGTTATAGCTCTTGCAAGTTACAGGTCATCTGAGGGCACTGAAATTTGTCTGTGAAAGTTGTCTGTCTTCCAAGCAACTTTTGACCTTCAAGGTTATTTCAAATGGATTCTTGGCCAACATAAGAGTTGTTCCTTATTGTCTTAGATTTCTAGAAAGGTATGGCATGCCTTCATATGATTTGTGGAACTCTACTTATGGTCTTGGAAAGCAAAGGGTATTTTGGTCATCTGAGGATTATAGGTCATTCTTAGCATATGCTTAAAACTCATACAAGGAAGCTTCAAATGAAAAACTTCACAACATCAAAGTTGCTCAAAATTCCATTTTAAGTCTATAAAAGAAGTCATGAAAGTTTGGAAATGCATAGAATGAGACTTGACCAAAGTTGGTGAAAAATGACCTAAAAAAGGCATATAAGTTGAAAAAGTTGAAATGAAAAATTGGTTTGAGAGATCTACAAATCCAAAATGGGTCATCCAATATACCAATTTGATTCCAAACAATATTTTGAAGACATTGGTTCAGCCACTTTTTTGAGTTAGGGCTTAAAAATGGGACTTGCTTTGTAATATTGTTTCTTGCATCATAAGGCAACTTGGTAAAACTCAACACAAGGCAAGGAAAGGGTTGGTTTTCACACATACACTCCCAATATCTCATGAAAGGAGATTTTAACACAAGTTTACCAAAGGTGCAAGCATGATATGAGATGATTCAAAGTATCATTAAGTGAGAAGTTCATGAATTTTCCACCACTTTCTAGAATCCTCTAGGATCAATCTAGAAACTTCTAAATCTGTTAATCATCATCTATATATTGAAATTAAGCCATTGATGCAAGAGGTTGGTGAAAAGAAAAGGAGAGAAAAGAGAGATTTCCATTGTTGCTTCCATTGTAAGAAAGTGTGGAATCCTCCAATATACACCAATTCTGATCAGTTTTTTTCTTCATCCATCATCCATTGAAGATTGTGAGTGGGAACAAGCAAGCTCAGAGGCATGTCCATGGAAGATTAAGGCACTAGGGTTTGAAATTGCAAGATTCATAGCAGGATCCAATCTCACAATTCAAGCACTCATCACCATTATTGTTGCAAACAGAAAGTTTCTCATCAATTAGAGATCATCCTCGAAGGGTTTCAAGCATTGGATCCACCTGCAACTACCTCTACCATAGCTGCTAAGCAGGTTGGTGATCTTCTTCTTATCTCTATGATTAGGTGTTACTAGGTCAGATCATTGGTGTAGGATTGTTAGGGTTAGGAAGATGAACATGTACCCTCTCTGTTTTGGCCATTAGAGGTAGTTTGATTCATGGTGATGAATCTTTCTTTACCAATAACTCCTGAATTATGGCAAGATAATGTTAGATCTTTGACTCAGAATACTCACCATAACCTATAGATCATTCTGGGGTAATTTGAGCGAGAATTATAATCATGCACATCAGGTGTAATTCAGTGGTACCCAAGACTTCCAGTTATCGTGTTTGTTTTTTGGGAGGGTTTTAGAGGAAACCACGGGCATAGTCTTGTAGAGGGGAAGAAATGGAGTGAGTTTGGTTTTTGAAGCTCGTGATTTCATGGACTGAGGAAGGAGCACGAGGAGCTTGAAGGTTCATGCATGGATGTGAAATTCTGAGTTCTAGGGTTTTGCTTTGGAGACGATGAAGGGTAGCCGTGGATTTGGGAGGGAGACCTTGACTTTCAATTTCATCGCACGGTCCATATTCAATTTAAGAAACGGAGGGAAAAACCAACGTGAAACGATGCGTTTCACTTAAACGCATGTCTGGGCTTGGATTTGATTTTCATATCCCCACCCCCTTTTTGATAGGCCCAGCAGAATACACTTGGATATGTTGCTATTCACACCGAGGTTTTATCATTGTCTTTTATTTTCCAATTCATTTTCTGATCGCGCTGGGCCTAGTGAAATTGTTATTCGCACCCCTGGTTCCATGGCCCATTAGGGATTTGAACTGGGCGAAGTTGCTGGTAGCACCCCCCTCCCCATTTTATTTCTATTTTGTGATTTTAATTCCTTTAATATTTTTGTCACCTTTAAAAAATCATAAAAAAATGGAAAATGGCTTGTTTTAATTGGTTCTTTTTTCTCTAGGTCCATAATCCTGTCTAGAAAAATATTAAATAATAAAAAGAGCCTTTTATTTTGTTTCACTATTTTTTGTGTATTTTTCTTGTAAATAGCATGTTAATGGATTTAGTTTGATACTTAAAATTGTTGATTTTTGTTCTAATAGCTCCCTTTAGCTTTAGGGCTCATTCTTTTTAGAGTGATTAGTATAGGACTTCAACTTGAATATAGGATTTAATTCATATTTTTAGGATTAAATTTTAGGTGATTTGATTAGGTGTGGTTAGTATGATCAAAATTAGGGTTTTAGATGAGTATATGTGAGATAGATCAATTCTTTTAGGGATGTTGATTTGATTTTGGGGTATGGGACTATAGGGGTTATGGGTATAGGATAGATCCCTTAGAAAATATTAGGATTCCCCTACTGCTACTAGTATATTGCTTATATGTGATTAACTGTGTGGTGTGCCCTCTTTAGGGTTATATCTTTTTGTCTGTGTGGGGTATTGGGTTTGTTTGGGATTTGGGGAGAGCTGAAGACCTGTGATGGTGAAGCCCAGCTGAAGATCAGAGAATGAAGACCAACTTCCAGAGTTCATGAGGAGTATCTCTTGCTGGTAGCTGTTGAAGTTTGTAGGATCTAGGAGTTAGGCAGAGCTCTAGAGTAGAAAACTTAATTCTCAAACATGGAAGGTTTTGATTGCCTCCATTCTTCTCTGTGATACAGAGTCTCTCTGAGACACTCACCCCCTTCCTTTGAAAGGCTTGGTGCTAATGTCTGAGGGATAGAACTCTTGAGAGAAATATTCTTTGTGTTGATAGCAGTATGTTTGCCACCCTTGGTGGTCAACTAATTGCTTAACACCCAGTTTATTCTTGTGATTGATTCCTCAGCTTGGAGGTTAGGACTTGAAGAAAAGCCACTGGGAGATTGAGGATAAAGACTGAGATCTGCTTGAAGCCTGATGCTGATGAAGACTGCTTTGCTGTTTAGCTTTTGCTGTTTCAATTTTTGATGTATTGTGCGAATTTCCCGGATTGTATTGTTTGCTGTTTAGCTTGCTGGGTTGAAAGTGAATCCCGTTCACTTTTGCCTATTGTTTTCTAGGTTCGAGGTTGAGTGGGACTCCCTTGCCTCGCTTGTATTGTTGCATCCATGCATTTTACTGCTTTATTGTATATATCTGCTGTTTCTGTTTCCGTCTATTCCCTTAGGATCTCTGTTTCTCTCTGCGCAAGAGAGGAGCATGATAGACATTAGGAGTTAACCCATGCATGATAACATTAGGGTAGATTTTTATCCCCTTTTAACCCTAGGATTTGTAGAGTGTCATCTCTTCTTCCTTCAAAACAACAGAAAAACATTAATAAAGGTTATAACAGAGATTAATTCATTTCTTCCGTCAAAAGATTTGAACGAACATCAACCTTTTTGCAATAAGAAAACCCTTGTTAAAGGTGAGATTTTTCATAAAAGACACTTGAACAGCTTGTGTCGCGCGTAGCCCGAACTACGTTTGCTCTGATCTTCCATGCTGTGTGGAAGTACGTAGGCATAGGATGCGATGTCCTAGCGAGCAACCTTCACCCACCTTCCCCCGTAGTTAGGCGAACTACGTTGACTCTGATTTCTCGTTCCAGGCGGGAATATGTAGGCATAAAGTGCGATGCTTTGCCGAGTCATGTTTTCTTTTCTTTTCAGACCTCATCCTTTAGTTTAGATAGAAATGTAATCCGTACAAACCAAACAAGCGTGGATCCCATCGAGTACGATGGATGTGAGGGTTGCTAATACCTTCCCCTTGCGTAACCGAATCCAGGTTTTAGTTGCGATGACCATACCTTTTCCCGTCTTTGCGTTAGGTTTACTTCGAGCGTTTCCTTTCCCTCCTTGGGATAAATAACGCACGGTGGCGACTCTTCTGTCAGCCGGCACCGATTTTCGCAGTAGCGACAGCTGGCGACTCTGCTGGGGATCCAACGTCCCCTGGCTGCTAAGGACTGCGATAGTTCTTATGCATTTGGGATCCAACGTCCCTTTAGAGATTCAATCCTAGCGCTTGTTTGCCCGTCGAGGAATTTGTATGGATTTACATTTCTGTATTTACATTTCATCATTTTATTATTATTATTGCTGTGTTGTGGGGTGTGATGGGTGTTCTATGATTGAGAGATAAGCCGGACCTGGGCTTGAGTGCCCCTAGATTTAGAGTAGAGATTAGTGGGCGCGCACGTGCTTTGTATGTCCTAGTGTCCCGCGAAATCTACACTCAGACGAGGTTCTTCTGGTTGGCCTCCTGTCCTGCCCTTTGGGTGGCTCTGGTTGCTGGTTAGTTGGATTGTCGACTCTGGGAACCGATCATTTGGAAGTTGGCTAAGTGAGGCCTCTTCAGGATTTGATGATGCCACTCCTTCTGGGAATCGTATCATCACTCCTGAAAGTCTGTGACGCCAACGACCGCATAGGATGCCATACCTTTGTCAATTACTAGGACATCCACCTGTGAGAGGGTTTGGGGTTATGCAGGTAACTAGACCTTCAGATACCGGTTATTTCTCGATCAGAGATTCTGGGTATTTATGGATATTTGTGAGGTCTATCAGAGACCGGTTGGAGTTATGGTTTGAGGTCTGTCAGAGACCAGTTGGGGTTATATTATGGGTCTATCAGAGACCGATGTTGGAGCTTTGTGTTAGGTCTATCTGAGACCAGGGATTGATGAGTAATGGAGGGTTTATCTAGGACTCTTGATATGGTCCAGGCTTCTCAGCTATAGCCCTTGGTCCCTGTTGCATGTTGCTTGCATTGCATTATTTGCATAATCATTATCATTGCATCCCATTAACGTGTGTCTGTGCTGCAGGTGCATTTGCATATCCCCCGGTTCTAGTGTCTGGACTTCTGGGTATTGATTATGGCTGGGTTGAGGATGACAGTTGCCTACAAGCTACCTATTCCTGATATTACTCCACTCCTGGGTCTGATTTCTCTGGAAGATGAGGATGTCCGTAGAAGCTTCAGGCAGAGTTATGGACGGCTGTTGAGTCTGGTTCGCAGATCCACTGATGATGAGTTGAACGGGATGTACACGCTGATGCAGTTCTATGACCCGGCTTTGAGATGCTTTACATTTGCAGACTTCATTTTGGGACCTACCATGGAGGAGTATATGGAGTTTACTGAGCTGCCAGTGCAGAATGCAGTTCCCTTTATTCACTCCGCCGCTGAACCTAAGTTGGAGGATTTAGCCAAAGCCTTGCACATGAATGCTTCTGAGTTGTTGATAACTTCTTGGCGAGGAGTTCCGGGTTTTTCTCTCCAGTTTCTGGTTGGTAAGGCTCAAGAGTACGCCAAGAATGGGTGTCGGGTGGTCTTTAACGCCATTCTGGCTCTATGCATTTATGGGATCGTGTTGTTTCCCAATTTCCCAAACTTCGTGGATATGGATGCATTTCATCTGTTTGCTGCTGGCAACCCAGTGCCTACACTGATCGGGGACTTTTACCATTCAATGCACTACAGGAATGAGAACAGGAGAGGCAAGAATGTCTCTTGTTGCGTGCCTTTGCTGTCCATGTGGTTCAAGAGCCATCTTCCTTCGAAGGGACCTTTTGTGGATAATGCGACCACACCTGACTGGCCAGAGCGTATGATGAGGTTGTCTTCTACAGATATTGAGTGGTTTGATCGAGACCTGCTGGGGTCCGAGCTTATTTGCAGTTGTTCCGGGTATCCTAATGTTCCGTTGATAGGGAGAAAAGGGTGCATTAACTACAACCCATCCTTGTTCGTCCGTCAGTTTGGATATGCGCTGAAGAGCCCACCTCAGGAGGATGAAGTACAGGAATCTCTGTACTTCACAGGTGATTTGAGCGGAGATTTGCTAGCCAAGCTTCGGCATGCCTGGACGCGTATTAACAGGAAAGGGAAGCCACTGTTGGGGAAGAGTGATTGCCAGGCGTATGCACCCTACAAAGTTTGGATTCAGGAGAGAGCCAGACGGATACTGATGCCATTTCCAGCTGCTCCGGTCCCTGTTCACATCCCGGTAGAAGAGCCAACCACTGTCACAAGGGAGGTCTACGAGCAGGTTGTGAAGGAAAAGGAAGCCTTGCTGAAGATTAATGAAGAGGTAGAGAAGGAGCTAGCTCAGATGAGGAGTGAGAAGAATAAGGTCGTCCGTTCTTTCCAACAGCAGATCGAACTAGTGAACAGGCTAGGCGCTGAGTTGACTGAGGATAAGAAAAAGCGCGAACGTCTGGGTCAAGAGTTCAGAAGCTCCCACGACATGCTAGAGGCCAAAAAGAAAGCACTTGACGCCGCTCACCGAGAGATCTCCTCTTGCAATAAGACTTGGAATGCGATGCTGACCAACAACAAGAAGAGGGAAGATAAGTTGAAGCAGCAAATTTCTGACCTCGAGAAGCAGTTGAAGGCTAGCATTGAGAAGCATGAAGAAGAGGTAATGGCTAGGTACAGCCTCCAGAAAGCACTGAACAAAGCCATCGAAGGCAAGAACGAAGCGGTGTCTCAGAAGCGGAAGCTAGAAGATCGCTTCAGGGAAGGGGCAGAGGAGGAAGATGCCAGGGACGTGCGACGTGTTCTAAAGAGAAGAAACCAGCTTGTCGAGGGTCTGCTTGCCCGACCAGGTCATCCAGAGACCAAGAAGTTGATAGAAGAGTACCGAGCTTATGGGAGTACTTGATCATTTCATGTATTAGTTTGTATGCTTTATTTGCATTAGCGCTGACCATCACCAGGATTGTTGGTTGAGGTCATGCCATCTTACTGTATACCCTCGGTGATATTGTATTCTTGGATTTCTCTTCAATATACGAGGTTTCTTTGATTCAGCTCCAATCATTGTCTTGCTAGCACTGGCACTCACACTAGAATCGGGGCATAATAATCCCTAATGCACAGACACACATTGCATTTTGCATACATACTCATATTTGCATTGCAGGTTTGCGATCCAGGTATCTTATCTCTTGCATCTTTGAAGCAGGTATTTTCAGGATTGCAGAAAAGCGGGTCCACCGTTACTCTACAAGAGTCAACCAGAAGAAGATCATGGACAACGTGCAGAGTGAAATGCAAGAGATGCGTGACAGGATGGCCCTGCTCATGCAAACCATGGAGACTATCGCCAAAGGACAAGAACAGCTGCAGAATCTGGTTCAACCGATAGTCGCACAGGCTGAAAACAACGGGACACCGCAGGGTGAAAACATTGCTGCTTCTCCCTGAGTTGAGAATCGTCAAGGTGCTGACGCTGTTCCCGTAACCGGTTTGAATGCTGGAGAAGCTGGTCCTGTAGGCGGAGGCGGAAACACCGGCAATATGAATGTCAATACAGATACTGCTGGGATATTTGTGGGCAATGTCAATCAGGGTTTCAATGGAGGCGTCGAGAATGTCGGAATGAATGGTATTAATGGTAACCAGGGCTTTAATGGTGTGAACATGGGATATGGCAGCATGGCTGGCGCCAAGGCTGGATTTGGTGGTTATGGTAATTTTGGATATGGAGCTGGCGCATACAACACTCAAGAGATGGGTAATCTAAGGCATGACCCCAGGTACGTTCAAACAGGTCCGGGTCGCGATGCAGATTATGTTGGATACGAAGCAGTGCCTCGCTGGGAGGATCTCCAAGAGGATGTGTTCTCTGGTCAGAATGAAGGCTATGAAAGAGCCAGGGGTGACAACCATCGGATGAGATTACTAGAAGAGAAAGTAAACGGGTTGGCCAACCAGAATGCTCTTGGGTTGGATATGTCGAATATGGGACTAGTCCCAGGGTTGAGGGTCCCGCTGAAATTCAAAGCACCGTCATTTGATAAGTACAAAGGGGATACATGCCCTAGGGTGCATGTACGCGCATTTTACAGGCGTATGTCTGCGTATTCTGAGGATGAAAAGATGCTAATGCACTTCTTCCAGGATAGCCTGTCAGGGCCATCGCTGGAGTGGTACATGAGCTTGGAACCTACTCAGATCAAGAGTTGGAAAGAGCTGGCAGAGGCTTTTGTTCGACATTATCAATATAATAGCGATCTCGCCCCTAACCAAGTTCAGTTGCAAAGCATGTCTCAGAAGTCTAGTGAGAGCTTTAAAGAATACGCCCAGAGATGGCGAGATTTGGCTGCTAGGGTGCACCCTCCAATGGTGGAACGCGAAATGATGGATATGTTCATAGGAACTTTCTCTGGAATGTACTACGACCGTCTGCTCAACTTTTCGATGAGTACCTTCTCTGAGTTGATATTGATGGGGGAGCGAATTGAAAACGGGGTGAAGATTGGTAAAATTCAAGCGGGTGAGTCCAGTTCCGCAGGTGGTAATAAGAAGACGTTTGGTGGTAAACGGCAGGGTGATACCAATGCGGTATACAGTGCTCGGCGAAAGAATAAAGGTCAGAACTGGCGTCAGCAGTCGCAAGTTGCGAGTGTAACCATTCCAGGGCCTTCTCAGCAGCAGAGACAACAACCACCGCAGCAAGCTCAGCAGCAGCCTAATAATCAGCGCAGATTTCAGAACCCCCGACCAAGGAGAGTGTTCAAGGTACCGCCAGTGTCATATGCAGAACTCCTTCAGACCTTGTTGAAATTGCAGCTAGTCGAGAAGAGGACCTTAGCACCACCAACCGGCCAGCTGCCAGTCGGATATGATGTTAATGAGCACTGTGACTTCCATTCGGGGGCGCCGGGGCACAATATTGAGAATTGCTTGGCTTTCAAGCATAAAGTGCAGGACTTGCTTGATAGTACGACCATCAACTTCGGGAAGGAAGGTCCCAATATCACGCAGCAGCCAATGCCCAAGCATGGTGGAGCCGGGGCCAATGCAATCATGTCAAATGATGAGTTGAACTTAGTTTCAGAAGTGAGCGAGCTGAGAACCCCTTTGAGTTTCGTGAAGCAGCGCTTGTTGAGCGGAGGCGTCTATCCCGGTTGCAGTGAAGATTGTGATGACTGTTTGGTTCAACCTGAGGGCTGTGAGAAGTTGAAGAGGGAAGTTCAAAGTTTGATTGATAAAGGAACTTTGCAGTTTGACAGGGCTGTGGGGCGAGAGAAGTCTGTTGAGACAGAATCTGTAGAAGAGCGTAGGGAGATTGCTACGATCACCATTCCGTTCAAATCGGTGACAATTTCGGCATCATCGAAAAGGCCGACCATTACTATTACCAACGCTAAGCCAGTCCCTTTTGAAAGCACAAAGGCAGTCCAGTGGTGCTACAGTGCTGAGGCGTATTGCAATGGGGAAAAGATTGACTTGAATGATCCGCCAGCAGGATCCGTTGATAATATAGTGGGAGCAGGTGGTATAACCCGGAGTGGGAGAATTTTCACTTCACCTGAGGTTGAAGCGGAGAGGCTCGCCAAAGGTAAGAACAAGGCTGTTGAAGGGGAATCTTCAGGGAGTAAAGAGAAAGGGCCGATAGCCAAAGACGTGGAAGAATTCATGAGGTTAATCCGCAAAAGTGATTACAAGATTGTAGATCACCTGCAGCAGACCCCGTCAAAGATCTCCATATTATCGTTGTTGTTGTGCTCTGAGGCGCATAGAAATGCCCTGTTGAAGGTACTTGAGACATCCTTCGTGCCGCAAGAGATTTCAGTTAATCAACTAGAGGGAGTCATGGCACATGTTAACGCTGGGCATGGACTGGGATTCACATATTTTGACTTCACACCTCGAGGGCGTGATCACAATAATGCTTTGCACATCTCTATCGAATGCCAGGGCACTGTGTTATCCCATGTGCTGGTAGACACTGGGTCCTCGTTGAATGTGTTACCAAAGAAGGCTCTGCTGAAGTTAGATACCCGTGGGTTGTTGTGCACACCTAGTGATTTGGTAGTAAGGGCTTTTGACGGAACCAGGAGGTCAGTATTCGGGTCGATAACGTTACCTATTCAGGTAGGTCCGGAGGTATTTGATACAGTGTTTTACATCATGGACATACAGCCCGCATATAGCTGTTTGATTGGGAGACCTTGGATTCACGCCGCTGGGGCAGTAACTTCGACGCTCCATCAGAAACTGAAATATATGGTTGGGGGGAGTATTGTGACGGTGTGTGGCGAAGAGGATATTTTAGTCAGTCATTTATCTTCTTTCAAGTACGTGGAGGTAGATGGGGAGATTCATGAAACGCTGTGTCAGGCGTTCGAAGAGATGAAAATTAAAGAAGAAGCTCCAGTAAAGAGTGAAGGGCCAGAGGTGACGGTCTCCTCCTATAAAGAAGCCAAGGCGTTGGTACAAGCGGGAGAGACTCAGAAGTGGGGTCAGGTTCTGGACATTTCGGTAAAGCAAGACAAGTATGGCTTGGGGTACCGTCCATCTTCCTCGCATAGTGCGCCTAAGTTCAAGGGACCCGTTGTGTTCACGCCTGGAGGAGTTAGCTTTGAAAGAATCAGTGTCGTGTCTGATACGGAGGAAGTGGATAGCGATTGCGACATGGACGCATGGATTCGACCCAGCACGCCAGGGCAAAGCCTATGCAACTGGTCCATCCAGGACATCATCCAAGTCACCAAACAGTAATACATTGTTTTTTCAATCAGTTGTATGATCTCATGCCTTGCCCGGGCATCGATGATCTTGTCTTAGGGCCTAACTATTTACCTGTATGTTTGCATGATTAATAAATGACGGCGTTTTTACATTCAAATGTTGTGATCCTTTTCTTTCTGTTTTTTTAATTATTTTTTCAATAAAATGGCAGCGCGGTTATGCATTTTGCTTGTACAGCATTTTGAAGCACTTAACCGTTTCCCTCGCAGGATTCATGAATTTTCAGATGACATCGACCAAAGACTTCCTATGACTCGTTTAGACTTCGAGCATCCGATCTTCCAAGCTGAGGAGGAGATTGTGGAGGATAGTGACTTACCAGAAGAGCTCAGTCGGTTATTGAGGCAAGAGGAGAGAGTCATTCTGCCTCACCAGGAAGAGATTGATATTGTCAACTTGGGGTCTGAGGAACGCGTCAGGAATATCCGTATAGGGGCCGCGTTGCAAGAGGATATCAAGCAAGAGCTTATTGAGATGCTGCGTGAATACAGTGATATATTTGCTTGGTCCTACGAGGACATGCCGGGTTTGGACACTGATATGGTTGTTCATCGTCTGCCGTTGAAAGAGGATTGCCCTCCTGTGAAGCAGAAGCTTAGAAGGACTCGTCCTGACATGGCCGTAAAGATAAAGGAAGAGGTGCAGAAGCAATGGGATGCTGGATTCCTGGCTGTGACCACTTATCCCACTTGGGTCGCCAATATCGTGCCTGTGCCAAAGAAAGATGGCAAGGTTCGAATGTGTGTTGATTACAGGGATCTAAACAAAGCGAGCCCGAAGGATGATTTCCCGCTGCCGCATATTAATGTGTTAGTTGACAACACGGCTCAGTTTTCAGTGTTTTCCTTCATGGATGGCTTTTCAGGGTACAACCAGATCAAAATGGCTCCGGAGGATATGGAAAAAACGACCTTTATCACCCCGTGGGGAACCTTCTGTTATAAGGTGATGCCCTTTGGTTTGAAGAATGCTGGGGCAACGTATCAGCGGGCTATGACAACGCTTTTTCACGACATGATGCACAGAGAGATTGAGGTGTATGTCGATGACATGATAGCCAAGTCTCAAACAGAGGAAGAGCATCTGGTTAATTTGTTGAAGTTGTTCAAGAGGCTGAGGAAATTCAGGCTGAGGCTGAATCCAAATAAATGTACCTTCGGAGTAAGATCCGGGAAGTTACTGGGTTTCATTGTGAGCAAAAAAGGAATCGAGGTCGATCCTGCAAAAATAAAAGCAATACAAGAAATGCCAGCACCGAGAACA
Source organism: Lathyrus sativus (assembly GCA_963859935.3). NCBI lineage: Eukaryota > Viridiplantae > Streptophyta > Magnoliopsida > Fabales > Fabaceae > Lathyrus > Lathyrus sativus. Next base: position 460,984,596 of record OZ012737.1, read on the forward strand.
GAAAAAGAAGTCTGTGGATTCTTAGGGAGGCTGAATTACATTGCTAGGTTCATCTCTCACCTAACAACCACGTGTGAACCATTATTCAAGCTGTTGAAGAAAGATCAAGCGGTGGTCTGGAACGACAATTGCCAAAGGGCATTTGAAAAGATAAAAGAATATTTGCAGGAGCCTCCGGTGTTGATATCCCCAGTAGCGGGACGACCACTGATTATGTATCTGACGGTTCTGGAGAACAGTATGGGTTGTGTTCTCGGTCAACATGACGAGACAGGGCGGAAAGAGCATGCAATTTACTACTTGAGTAAAAAGTTCACGGATTGTGAATCTCGATACTCTATGCTCAAAAAGACGTGTTGTGCATTGGCGTGGGCTGCCAAACTTCTAAGACAGCACATGCTGAATCATACAACCATGCTGATATCGAAGATGGATCCGATCAAATATGTGTTTGAGAAACAAGCGCTCTCTGGAAGGATTGCTAGATGGCAGATGGTATTGACAGAATACAACATCCAGTATGTTTCCCAGAAGGCCATTAAGGGAAGTGTTCTGTCCGAATATCTCGCCGAGCAGCCAATTGAGGATTATCAGCCTATGAAGTTTGAGTTTCCTGATGAGGACATAATGTACTTGAAGGCTAAAGATTGTGATGAGTCGTTGCCTGGTGAAGGTCCTGAGCGGAGTTCCCAGTGGCAAATGATTTTTGACGGGGCTGTCAATTCGTACGGTAGCGGGATCGGGGCAATCATCACAACTCCCCACGGGTCGCACATCCCGTTCACAGCCAGATTGACTTTTTCAGTGACGAATAACGAAGCCGAGTATGAAGCTTGCATTATGGGGTTAGAAGAGGCTATCGATATGAGGATTAAGAATCTGGATGTATATGGGGATTCAGCGTTGGTTGTGAATCAGATTAAGGGAGAGTGGGAGACGAGCCAACCTAATCTGATACTGTACATGAATTATGCGAGAAGGTTGCTACCTTTCTTCGATAGGGTGGAATTCCATCATGTACCTCGGGCGGAGAATCAAATGGCAGACGCCCTTGCAACATTATCCTCGATGTATAAAGTCAACAGCTGGAATGAGGCTCCCAGCATTGTCATCTCTCGCCTTGATAGGCCGGCCTTTGTGTTTGCAATTGATGAAGCATCTGACGGTAAACCATGGTATTTCGATGTACAGAATTTCCTGAAGAATAAGGAGTATCCGGCTGGGGCATCCAGTCGCGATCAGAAGACCCTAAGGAGATTAGCAGGCAAATTTTATCTGAATCCCGACGGCGTTTTGTATAGAAGGAACCACGATTCGGTACTCCTCCGGTGTGTGGATGAGGAGGCTAACTTACTCATGGAAGAGATCCACGAAGGAACTTTTGGTACACATGCAGGTGGGCATGCTATGACCCGAAAGTTGTTACGAGCAGGGTATTATTGGTTGACGATGGAAACTGACTGTTTCAAGTTCGCCAAGCGGTGTCACAAGTGCCAGATCTATGCTGATAAGATCCACGTGCCACCCAGTCCACTGAATGTTATGGCTTCTCCGTGGCCTTTCTCCATGTGGGGAATCGATATGATTGGCAAGATTGAGCCTACTGCTTCTAATGGGCATCGCTTCATTCTGGTTGCGATCGATTACTTCACCAAGTGGGTGGAAGCGGCATCTTACGCCAATGTGACGAAACAGGTGGTGGCCAGATTTATCAAGAAGGATATAATCTGCAGATACGGTATTCCTGAACGGATCATTACTGATAATGGTTCGAATTTGAACAACAAGATGATGAAAGACTTGTGTCGGGATTTCAAGATCGAGCATCATAATTCATCTCCCTACAGACCCAAGATGAATGGCGTTGTTGAAGCGGCCAACAAGAACATAAAGAAAATTGTTCAGAAGATGGTGGTGACGTATAAGGATTGGCATGAGATGCTGCCATTCGCTTTGCACGGTTATCGTACTACAGTGCGTACATCAACCAGGGAAACACCGTTCTCACTAGTATATAGCATGGAGGTTGTCCTGCCATTGGAGGTTGAGATACCATCTTTGAGGGTTTTGCTTGATGTCAAGCTGGACGAGGCAGAATGGGTGAGAAGTAGATTGAATCAGCTGAACTTGATAGATGAGAAAAGACTAGCATCCATTGCACATGGTAGGCTGTATCAGAGCCGGATGAAGAAAGAGTTCGACAAGAAGATTCGACCTCGAAGCTTTCAGACGGGTAATCTTGTGCTGAAGAAGATTCTCCCGCCGCAATCGGATCACAGGGGAAAATGGACTCCCAATTACGAAGGTCCATACGTCGTGAGAAAGGTCTTCTCCGGAGGAGCCTTATTGTTATCCACCATGGATGGTGAAGACTTTTCATCCCCCGTGAACTCGGACGCAGTTAAAAAATACTTTGCTTAAAATTGACCCGCTGGACAGTAAAAAGAGAGTCCAGGCAAAAATGGGGCATCCTGGCGAACCAAAAACAGAATAAAAAGGTTCGGGCAAAAGTTAGGGATAAAATGGAAAAACTGTACACCCGCGGAGTCGAAAACCTACACTGGGCGGCTTCGGCAAAAAGGGGTATCCCGGTGAATCGAAAACCCGCAAAGGGCGATTCACGCAAAAGTTAGGGATTTGAGAAGCAAATGACTGCGGTCCAAGTTGATTGTTAGCGGTTCGGGAGTATCCGGGGTTTCAATTATCCAAAGCAATTTCTTCCAAAGACAGAGATCGGGAAAGCGTCAGAGTCCGACGAGTCAAAGGAGGATCGGTTCATGGTGTTCATCTGTAACACGTTGCCGACATGTGTACAAATTTTATTCTGTATATTTGTATACTTCTGCATTTCGTTTATGTGTGACTACCTCTTTTCAGGAGTTGCATCCGATGTACAAAATTTTGCCTATTCTCAGGCCGTTATCAATAAAGTGTTTTATTCAGTGAAGTGTGTGACTTTGGTTTTGATTTTTACAGTTTTGTTTGTAAAAAAAAACGCCGATGTTTTCGATAAACTTACATGCGTGTAACCAGGCGGGCCTCGGCCGATGATTGTTAAAACCGAAAATTACCTGAATGGTTGTCGTGGGTGATTACCAAGATGTCTCTTTTTGCATAGATTGTCTTGTGTTTGCTTGTTGACTTTTGCAGGTATTCAGAAGTTCACAAAGTTCCCCGCCAGGGTCCATGGCAGGCTGGTACCCTCTCCAGAGGTTGAATGTTGTGTCTTCCCCAGTGAAGTCGCTCCAGGCAAAACTGAATGTTATTTCCCCAGGAGGGCGGAGATTGCGTCAAAGTAAAAGATAATGTATCTTCATTTCAGAAGTGGCTCGTCAAGCAGAGCAGAATCCTCCCCAGTGAAGGTCGAGATGGATATGGTTAACTCCCCAGAAAGTTCTTGCGCAGTGCAAATCAGAATGTGTAATTCAATCCCCAGCTCAGTGATAGCAGGATGATTTCCCCAGCTCAGTGATAGCGGGAAGGGTTCCCCACAGAGTGTGATTAGGTGGTTGGAGCTGCTGAAAGGAGTTCTCCCAAGCAGGATTGTCCTTTCTTTCCCCAGCGGGTCACTCTTCCTCGTCAGGAGGATCATCTTCAGTAGAGGTTGTAGTTTTGGGTTTGTGAGCTACTTTCCTAGCAGGATGGTCATCCCCAGCGGAGTTAGTTCACCTTTCCAACATTCATTTTGTTGGAAGCGTATCGGTAGTGTTCCGGTCATCCCCAGTGGATCCAGTGTGTCTTCAGCATTTATTTTGCTGAAGCAACTCTTTGCATAAGCATGCATCATGAGCATTTGCATTCTACCCAAGCACGTAGCATTTCCATGCTGTATGGAAGCATTTCGTCATTATCCGACATGCATTTTTGAAACATAAGCCAGGTGGTTATCTCTTCAGTTTCAGATATGTGGTTCCCTGCCGATAAGTGAAATCGTGGTTTCAGGAAGATGTTAATTTGTGGTCAAGGTATGCAGTGATCGTATTTTTGTACCAGCTACGGGGTTCATATTGTAAGGCACGCAGCGATCGTGTTGATTTTTGAGATGTTGATTCGTGGTCAGAATGCGCAGTGATCGTATTTCGTACCATCTTTGGGGTTCATGTTGTAAAACACGCAGTGATCGCGTCGATTTTGATGCCATCTTTGGGGTTCGTGTGGTAGGGCACGCAGTGATCGTGTTAATATTGGTGGGTGTATCTGTGGTCGAAGGGTGCAGTGATCGTATTCGTCCCAGTCGGAAAAGATTGTTTTGTAAGGCACGCAGTGATCGTGTTGGTATTATCTCGGGGGGTTTATTGTTCAAGACACGCAGTGATCGTGTTGGACCTATTTGCGGTACGAAGCACGCAGTGATCATGTTCATCGTATCAGGTGATGTTGTTGGTCGAGATACGCAGTGATCGTATTCGTCCTGTTACGTAGCACGCAGTGATCGTGTTACTAGCATTAGTCGGAGTTGCAATCGAGACACGCAGTGATCGTGTTCATCTGGTCGTTGGTGGCTGAAATACGCAGTAATCGTATTCGTCCCATGCTTGAAGTTGTGTCACAGCACGCAGGGATCGTGTTCAAGATGCGCAGTGATCGTATTCGTATAGCATGCAGTGATCGTGTTGATAGTACCATGGGAAATCGTGATGCAGAGCACGTAGTGATCGTGACTATTGTATCAGTTGGTTTTGTTGGTCGGCATACGCAGTAATCGTATTCGTCCTGTTACATGGGTTGGTTATGACACACGCAGTGATCGTGTTGACATTATTTTGAGGGTTTGTTGGTCGAGATGCGCAGTGATCGTGTTCGTCCTATTGCAGCACACGCAGTGATCGTGTTTATTGATGGTTGAAATACGCAGTGAACGTGTTCGCCTCTTCTATGCGGTTATTCCGCCTGGCACGCAGTGATCGTGTTTATCTCATCCGGTTGGATTTATGATTGATGTGATTGTAATGCAGCACGCAGTGATCGTGTTCGTTGTGTTTGTTCCATTATGTGATTTTGTTTGCAACGCCAGGGCACGCAGTGATTGTGTTTTCTCCTGTCAAGAGAGTTGTGGTGTAGAATGCACGGTGATCGTGTTCATATTATTACCGAGGGTTGTTGTGCCAGGCGCGCAATGATCGTGTTCGTCATGGCATATTCCCCTAGCAGAGTTGCTTGGTCAAGCATTTCTCTTTCTCCCCAGCCGAGTCCTTCTCAGAGCATGATGGAGACAGATCTTGGGTGGTTGCCCACAGTTTCCCCAATAGAGGTATAGTCCCCAGCGGGGTGATCTTCAACGAGATACTTGGTTAAGTTCCTCGTAGTCTCCGTCAGAGTATTCTTTGACAAGTCGCTTGGTTAAGTTACTTGTATTCCCCATCTAAGTCTTTCTCAGGATGCTGTGGAGGCAGTATTATGAGACGGTAATGCAGATTTTCGGGGGGTGACCCGCAATTCCCCAACAGAGTTATGTTCTCCAGCAGGGTGGTACTTCAATGGGTTGCTTGGTTAAGTCCCTCATAGTCCCTAGTAGGGAGTTTGCTATAGGAGTTGTTTGGTTAAATTCCTCGTATTTTGCAACAAGGGTGCTTGGTTAAGCTTCCCAATTTCCCCAGCAGGTGTTTGACGGCAGTCGTCAGAATTGTCCCCTCAGAGTTGCTTGGTTAAGTTTCTCATTTCCCCGCAGAATCGGTTGTTCATGTCTTCGAACACTGTCTCGTTTGGTTAAGCGTTTGCTCGTTTCTTCAGGATACGAAAGGTTGATCAGTGAAGTCAACACGACAAGTGAAGTCAATATGCTCCCGCTGGTAAGCGTGTGCTTGGTTGATAAGTGAGATCAACAGAGGTTGATAAGTGAGATCAACAAAGGTTGATAAGTGATGTCAACAATTTCTCGTTGTGTGGTGCATGCTCATTTCTTCGGAATGGAGTGGTCTACGGACAACATCAGATTGACAGATAGATGGCTAGTTGTTGTTGTGACAACAGAAGTCATTTCCCTGAAGGGTTTTCCCAAGCAGTAGTCGTATTCGCAATTTATTTTTGCGGTTGGCAAATTTCCGGGTTCTTTCGTATTCAACCGTCTCGTGCCTCGAATGTCTGAAGGTTGCGTGCTCTTCATCCAGTCGGGTCCAAGTCGCTTGAATAGGGGCAGCTGTTGCACCCCAAAATTTGCCCAACCTTTTCTAACCTAGGTTTATGTTTCAATTGCATAATCATTTACATTGGCATCATGTACATAGTGCATTCATCTGCATTGCATAGCATAGGCAAGCTATCTTAATCAGAGAATCAAGGGCTATTCTTGTCTCAAGAGGTATATCCAAGGGTTTCATTCATATTCAAGACTACTCAGGTCATCAGGGAAGAATTTGAGCTTTGAAGAGCTGACAGGTTGATTAGTAAGTTCTCTCCTATCTTGAGGCTAGTTGGGGATCATCAGAGGAAGTGTGAGCTATGAGCCAAGAGCATGAGGTGTGTATGGATGTTGTGAAGGGTCTAGAGGATCACTTTGAAGAAGAACCAAGTCATTAGAGTGATTGCCAGAGCCCCAGTTGAAGTCAGTCAACACTGGGTCAACACTAGGTCAATCCTAGGTCAAAGAAGTGTTTTGAAGGGCATCAAGGAGCATTTGAAGAATTTGGGGTTCATTATTTGTTATATGGATATGGATATGATGTTGTGCTAAAGAAAAATCAAGAGGAGTCAAGGAGAACTGGAGTCACTAAATTAGGGTTTCAGTATAAAATCCCCTGATTTAGGTCAAACTTCAAAGCAGTGTAACTCAAGATGCAAGCTTCATATGAATTCTTGGTCCACATGAAACTTGTATAGTATCTTCATAGCTTTAATTTGAGTGGTGGAAGTCATCAAGATGATTTATAGAACTCAAGTTATAGCTCTTGCAAGTTACAGGTCATCTGAGGGCACTGAAATTTGTCTGTGAAAGTTGTCTGTCTTCCAAGCAACTTTTGACCTTCAAGGTTATTTCAAATGGATTCTTGGCCAACATAAGAGTTTTTCCTTATTGTCTTAGATTTCTAGAAAGGTATGTCATGCCTTCATATGATTTGTGGAACTCTACTTATGGTCTTAGAAAGCAAAGGGTATTTTGGTCATCTGAGGATTATAGGTCATTCTTAGCATATGCTTAAAACTCATACAAGGAAGCTTCAAATGAAAAACTTCACAACATCAAAGTTGCTCAAAATGCCATTTTAAGTCTAGAAAAGAAGTCATGAAAGTTTGGAAATGCATAGAATGAGACTTGACCAAAGTTGGTGAAAAATGACCTAAAAAAGGCATATAAGTTGAAAAAGTTGAAATGAAAAATTGGTTTGAGAGATCTACAAATCCAAAATGGGTCATCCAATATACCAATTTGATTCCAAACAATATTTTGAAGACATTGGTTCAGCCACTTTTTTGAGTTAGGGCTTAAAAATGGGACTTGCTTTGTAATATTGTTTCTTGCATCATAAGGCAACTTGGTAAAACTCAACACAAGGCAAGGAAAGGGTTGGTTTTCACACATACACTCCCAATATCTCATGAAAGGAGATTTTAACACAAGTTTACCAAAGGTGCAAGCATGATATGAGATGATTCAAAGTATCATTAAGTGAGAAGTTCATGAATTTTCCACCACTTTCTAGAATCCTCTAGGATCAATCTAGAAACTTCTAAATCTGTTAATCATCATCTATATATTGAAATGAAGCCATTGATGCAAGAGGTTGGTGAAAAGAAAAGGAGAGAAAAGAGAGATTTCCATTGTTGCTTCCATTGTAAGAAAGTGTGGAATCCTCCAATATACACCAATTCTGATCAGTTTTTTTCTTCATCCATCATCCATTGAAGATTGTGAGTGGGAACAAGCAAGCTCAGAGGCATGTCCATGGAAGATTAAGGCACTAGGGTTTGAAATTGCAAGATTCATAGCAGGATCCAATCTCACAATTCAAGCACTCATCACCATTATTGTTGCAAACAGAAAGTTTCTCATCAATTAGAGATCATCCTCGAAGAGTTTCAAGCATTGGATCCACCTGCAACTACCTCTACCATAGCTGCTAAGCAGGTTGGTGATCTTCTTCTTATCTCTATGATTAGGTGTTGCTAGGTCAGATCATTGGTGTAGGATTGTTAGGGTTAGGAAGATGAACATGTACCCTCTCTGTTTTGGCCATTAGAGGTAGTTTGATTCATGGTGATGAATCTTTCTTTACCAATAACTCCTGAATTATGGCAAGATAATGTTAGATCTTTGACTCAGAATACTCACCATAACCTATAGATCATTCTGGGGTAATTTGAGCGAGAATTATAATCATGCACATCAGGTGTAATTCAGTGGTACCCAAGACTTCCAGTTATCGTGTTTGTTTTTTGGAAGGTGTCATACCCTAAATTTGCCCGCCAGCTTTTGTAAATGTTTTTGCTTTTTTTTCCGCATTTTTCACGCCATTTAGACACGTGTCCGCCTCCGATTGAGCGTTTTTCAAATCATGATTATTTTGGCCAATGGGAGCGCGACACGTGGCCTAAGGGCATTTTCGTAAATATTTCAATCCTTTTTAATTTCTCTTTTTCCTTCCAAATATTACTGTTTTGTTCATTTTTTATTTTTATCACCTATTCAATTTAATTAGATGTAGAATTTTGTTTTATTATATTTTTAGAATTAGAATAGTTATCTATTTATTTCTTTAGAATAGATTTTATTTTAATAATTTTTATATAGATTTTTAATTTAGTTAGAATTTTTATTAGAAATAGTTTTTCTTATTTAGAATAGAAATAGATTATTTTTATAGCATAAAATTAATTTGTTTTTATTAGAATTAATTCGATTTGATTTAATTTTAGAGATATTTTAGGATTTTAAAATTAAGTTAGTAATGTTAGAGATATTTTAGGATTTTAGAATTAAGTTAGTAATGTTAGAGATATTTTAGGATTTTAGAATTAAGTTAGTAATGTTAGAGATATTTTAGGATTTAAATAGTTTTTAGATTTAGATTTTTTATTCTAGAGTTTTAACGGTTTTTTTAATTTTATTAAAAATAGTTTTTATTTTTAAATAGATTTAATTATATTGTTTAGAATTAGTTTAAATAGGTCTCTTTTTAATATTGTTTAAAAATGAATAGATAGAATAATGTTTAGTGTATTTTTATTATTAGGAGTTAAATAGAGTTTTATTTTGTTTTTATATAGAATTTTGTTTTGTGTGAATTTTATTAAGTTTTTTAGGATTAGTTAGAGTTATTTAGAGTTTTTTTAGCTTATTTACTTATTTATTTATTATTTTATTAAGAATATTTAGTTTAATTAGAATAGATCGTTTGACTAGGATTAATTGTTATTTATTATTTTATTTTTATTTTCTCTTTTAATTATTTATTTATTATTTATTAATTAGATTTTTATTCTTATTATTAGATTTTATTTATTTAACATTAATTAGGTTATTAGTAATTAATTATTTTATTATTATTATTTATTTATGTTAGATTAAGATTATATCATTTTTTCAGTATAGCTTTTAATTATTAATTAGACTTTTTTTTAATTTTTATTAGTTCTTTTTATTTAATTGTTAATTTAGGTTAGTCTAGTTAAAACAATTAGTGAGTTTTTTTAGCAGCATAAGTCATTATTAGCCAACATCATTAATTAATTTAAATAAGTCACTTAATCAGTCATTTAGCCATAAACTGTGCCACATGTCAGCATCCCTATTTAAAGGGCACTATTCATCGTCTCCTTGGGAGGAGACAACCCTAGCCGTTTCCAGCAGCCATCAACTTCCTTCCACTTTCAAACCCAGAAGCCAAACCATCCATTTCCTTCAGCAAAAACGCATCATTATTCACCATCATCATCATCAAAATTCCTTTCCCCTTTCTCTCGTTCTCCTTCCAAACATAAACCTTCACCGTTCAAATCTCACCATTTATCACCTTCAACCAACCGCCTTTTCCTCTCCAAACGACCCTCGATTTCTTTCTGATATAAAACCTACAGGAATTCATGAACAAAAACAAGGGACACCATTTTGAAACAGCAAAGAAAAAAACTTCTTCTTCTTCAATCTCAATCTCAGGAAAAGAACAATATTATTCTCCACCCCCTCAACCTTCAAACTCGGTTATTTTCTAACCCTAAAACAACTGCAAAATCTTCAAAAATGGCCTTCTTCTTCATAAACGCATCGGAACTCTTCAAACACGATCCACGAAAAACCCTCGCTAACCTTCACAAATCTCCAGCCAGCAAACACAACCTTCTTTACCCATACCCATTTTTCAGAAACTCAACACCAAAACCTGTTAATACTTCCGCGAAAGCAAAAAAAAACCGAATCTGAGATGAAAAGAAGGAAAAGAAGTTAATGAACAGAGAGAGATGGAGTGAGACTGAAATCGAGAGAGACGCGGAAACAGAGTGAGAGACGGTGTGAACAGTAACGACGAGTGAAATAAAAACGCAGGACGTGAAGGAGTGAGAATGCGATACAAAGAAGATACCCCTTTTCCTTTTTCTTTTATTTATTTATTTATTTATTTATTTTAGTCTTTGGGCTGTAATGAGCCCACATTTTTTCCCTCAATCCACCACCCTGTATCATTTCTTTTTTTAAAAAAAATAGGTTTTATTTATTTATTTATTTATTTTTTAAATATATTCTTGAATACAGTTTTAATATATATATATATTTTGTATTTAGTTTTTAAATTGGTAAAAATATGAGTTTTAATTTTTATAATATATTTTCAATTTTTCTGAATATTATATATTATCATTATTATTATTGTGTATAGACTTTTTCTTTTTGTAAATATATATGTTTAGTTATTTTTTCTATTTTATTTTGGGAATATGTTATTATTAGTATGTTTGTAGGTACATTTTGTTTACTTTATATTTAAATTTTTATTCAATATTTCCCTTATATTTTCTTTTAAAATTTCTATTATACTTTTTTAGAGTTATATTATATTATGGTTGTATATTTAGAAGTTCTTTTTTTATATATATTAGAGTTTAGGATCTTATTTTCTTTCTAAAAGTTGAATCTTATTTGCATTTGTCATTGGGCACTTTTTGCCTTTTGGGTCGATGACGACATTTCCATCGTTTAACCGTCAAGTTATTGACGTGAAACAAAGGATCTGAGACCACCTCTTTTCTTTCTTATTTTTTATTCCGATTCGATTTTATTTTTGACTTGTGGATCGATGAAGTCTTTTTATCCGCAAGCGTCAGATTTTCGAAGTTGATAACCTTCCCGATTTCAAATCTATGGGGGATGACCATTGGGGTCATCTTCCTTACTTTGGGATCGCGATAGGCTACCTTCTATTAATCGGCATTTTGTTTGCGGTTAAGACGAGATCCCATTATTTGTGTCCCGATTCGATCAACTAACCAATATACCATTGCTTTAATTTTGTCAAATATACAACTGTTTTATTTTCAGTCATTTATATTCTTGTACATATTATATCTGTATATTATTATTATATTGTAAATATTCAACACTTGTACATTCTTCCAAAAAATACCTAATAAAATATCGTAACCATTAAAATTTAAATTGGTGGACTGTTGGTTTCATATTCTGTATATTATGTATATTATCTGTATATATCTGTCTCTGTTTTTTTTATCTCTTTGGCAGGTACTCATCAATAAGGAATCAACTTACCTTTGTATTGAATTAAAAAGAGTGGGTTAAGTGTAGACTTCTCCCTCTCCGAGTGTCGAGATGCTCACTGTAGTGTGGGTGGTTTAGGCACTTGTATTTCAATACGAAGACGCTTCCACCCTTTTTCCTCCTAAAACCTCGGCTTCGCACCGAGTGCATTTTCAAAACCTCCGCTCCGCGCCGAGTACATTTTCAAAACCTTGGTTCCGTACCGAATCCATTTTCAAACCATCTTTCAATAAATCAATTTCTCTTTGTATTGAACTAAAAATAGAGGATTGGGTGTAGACCTCTTCTTCTCCGAGTGTTGGGATGCCCACTGTAGTGAGGGTGGTTTCGATACTCGTCTTTCAATACGAAGACGCGCCTTTATCCACCACCTCTCACTTTCACGACTTCCTTCCGTAATCTTTCTCACCTAAAACCTCGGTCTCGCATCGAGCGCATTTTCAAATCATTTTCACATTAAAACTTGAATGGTCATGGAGTGGTTAGGCGTAGGCCTTCTCCTATCCCGAGTGCTGACGTTTACCGTAGGGTTCTCTGTCGCAAAGCACTTACCATTCAAAACCAAAAACATCTTTAATAAGAGAATGAAGTTCTCTTTGTATTGAATTAAAGAGAGAGGATTGGGTGTAGACCTCTTCTTCTCCGAGCGTAGGGATGCCCACTGTAGTGAGGGTGGTTTCGACGCTCGTCTTTCAATACGAAGACGCCTCGTTCGCCACACCTTTTTATAACAAAAACTTTGAGATAAAGAATTGGGTACTACCTGTAGGGGTTACTATCCGAGGACCTATCTCGCCCCAAAAACAATCTCATCCAATCAAACATGATACCTTGCCTCGCATGGCGAAAACAACCCTTTCAAACAGGATATGTTACGTCCGTTCTACCGCAAACAGGTACGCATAAGTCTCCAAACGAGCGAGCAGCAAAACACCTAAACTGCTAGAACGCGTACGATAACATCATCCACAAAACACACCAGTTACCCGTAGTAGCACGAACTACGTTGCTCTGATTTCTCTTGCATGTTGAGAATACGTAGGCATAGGATTGCAATATCCTAGCGAGCACCCTTTTTCTTTTTCACCCTTTCCCAGAAAGGCATGCTACGTCCGTTCTACCGCAAACAGGTAACGCCTAAGTCTCCAACGAGCGAGCAACAATACACCTAACTGCTAGAATGCGCACGATAGCAGCGTCTACCAAGACTTCCCCGCACACCGTAGGCCGAACTACGGCTGCTCTGATTCTTTACTTCGTTCAAGTAAAGATACGTAGGCACAAGGGCCACAATCCTTGTCGAGCACAATTCCCCCCATATTTTGTAGTCCCCCGAACTACGTCGACTCTGACTTTCTCGTATCTATTGAGAATACGTAGGCATAGGACTGCGAAGTCCTACCGAGTCTGTTCTTTCTCTTTTTCCCCGTTCTCTCTTTCCTCCTAACTTTCTTGTTTCTAACCCTTCTTTTACCCTGTGGAACACTTCTTATAGCATAATATCTTTAAGCAAATAAATTCACATCGACAAACAAAAGGTTCCCATCGAGTACGATGGATGCGAGGGGTGTTAATACCTTCCCCTCGCATAACCGGCTTCCGAACCCGTTCTTGGTCGCGAGATCATCTTATCCATTTCTTTCTTAAGGTTTTCTCGATATTTTCCTTTCCCCTCACGGGATAAATAAAGTTCGGTGGCGACTCTTCTGTCTATCTTTTTCGCCTTCCCGTCGTTGCGCGACGCATTTTTCGAGTAGCGACAGCTGGCGACTCTGCTGGGGACTCCTAGTGAGCCAAGCCTAATTTGTTTGTCGTGTTTGTGTTTTTATTTGCGTTATTTGTTTGTGCTTTATTTTCTAACCTGTTGGGTTTATTTGGGATTGGTTTGTGAGAATAAAGCTTCATACCCGAGCTTTTGAGTGTACACTAAGTTAGGAGGTGGATTCTTTCTGATTTGCGAGACTTAGGACTCGTTGAGTTGGATCGAATTCCACCGCTCAGACGAGACCCCTTTGGGATGATTATGTCTTACGTGTAGTCGTAACGGCATATTTATTTCCAACTTTGGAGTCCGTGACTCTGAGGACCTTTTATAGAACCTTATTCCGAAGGTTGCTAAAACATAACTCTGTGTTCATCCTTTGAAAGGATTACCGTCTTACGAGTAGTCGTTCTGATGGAAAAATTTTGAGGGTTAGTGCATGGGACTTTGTTTTAAAGCCTTTGGGATACCCTCTTATAAACCAATAGATTGCCCACCCAAGGGGAGAGATACCTTTTTGTTGTCTTGCAGGATTTGTAACTTTAATCCTTGATGTGGATTTGTTCTCGTGTGCACTCATTGTATAAGCATATCTGCATCATTTTGCATTTTCCTCCTTAACCAGTGCCAAGAGCTTACCCATCCTTTGTTCATAACCCGCAGTTTATTTCCCGACACTCCTACTGAACTCGTGAAAGTTGTGAAGCATTTGAAGCAAGAGGAACATAGACACCTTGAAAGGGTCAGTCAGACAATGCAAGCTGAGATAGCTATGTCAGAGAACGACCGCCAGAATGTTGATCCCCCACAAGGATTTACTGTGACAAACAATCCACTGCATGATCTTCCGCCAGATGACCATCTTCCGCAAGTAAACGTTCCTACTCGACCCCAGAGGATGCCAACGACTGATCCCATGAAAGAAAAGCTTCAAGCCCTTGAGAAGACTATTCAAGCTATGAGAGTGTCTGACATACCCGACCTCGATGCTGTTGATATGTGTCTAGTGCTAGACTTGGTGATTTCTCCGAGATTCAAGATACCCAACTTCGAGAAGTACACCGACTTTAGTTGCCCGAGGCGTCATTTGGTGATGTACTGTCGAAAAATGACCCCTTACACTCATGACGATAAGTTGATGATCCACTGTTTTCAAGAAAGTCTGAGTGGGGCATCATTAAGTTGGTACACAGATTTAGTAAGGAGTCATATCCAATCATGGAGGGACCTAGCCAATGCTTTTCTAAAGTTTTACCAGTTTAATCTAGACACTCCTCCCACCCGCATGCAGTTGCAAAGCCTATCTCAGAATGAAAACGAACCTTTTAAGGGATATGCACAGCGGTGGAGAGAATTCGCAGCAAGAGTGCAACCACCACTCTCGGATAGGGAACTGATTGACATGTTCATCAATAGTTTGCATGGCTCTTATCTTGAAAGAATGGCTGGATGTACGCCATCAAGCTTCTCTGACCTTGTGATTGTAGGAGAGCGCCTCGAAAGCTACCTCAAAAGTGGACAAATCCAGGACGCATCAGGCAGCCAGGCCAGTGAGATTGAATCTTTCGACGATTTCCATGAGGAAGAGAAGGATGAAACCAGGGCACTCATAGCAAATGTTGAGTATTCTCACGATGTACCAACAAAACTCTATGATCCCTCGTCTGCTCAACAGGCATCATTACCAGTGCCATGTTATCCTCATGGACAATCGGCCATGCCTAAAGCTTCATCCCACAAGCCATGGGTCGCTCCTCATGAAAATCAACGAGTCCATGGCCGAGGTCATCCGAATCAGCGCCAAAATCAGAATAGACCCAACAACAACTTGGAAAGAAGGAATGCTCCTCTTCATCCAATCCCTATGTCGCACAGTCAGCTTCTCCCACATCTGATTCAAAACTCATTGGTGGAGCCTAAGACTCTTAAGCTTATGCCAGAACCTTACCCTCTTGGGTACAATCCCAATGCTCAGTGTGGATATCATGGTGGATCCATGGGGCATGCGACTGAAGAATGCAAAGCCTTCCAAGCCAAAGTGCAGCAACTAATTGACAAAGGATATATATCTTTTCCAGAAGGGAGTTTGGTTGTCCATGTCAACCTCCCAGCTGTCTAAGCTCGAAGATTTCAAGGGTTGTTTCCAGAAGCCAGTGGTCCAGACAGGCAGACGTCCTCAACATTGGCAGTCCTTGAACGCTTTTATCATTTGCATCTTGTAGTTTATTTCCTGTTAATTGCTACTTGTGTTTAAACATTGTTGTTTTGAATGGTAATATTAATGGAGTTATTATGCATTTTCTGAATCAGTCACGTCGTATTCACTCATTATTTCCACTTATCACAGACACATACACTTTTATCCACTCCACTTCATCACTGTTGTGTTTAGCAAATATTGGAGGGAGGATGACGAAAACGAAATACCCATAATTGCAAACTATATGCTTTCGGATAAACTCTCGTCAATGATGTACAGGCATTGTTTCAATTCCCCTGAACACCGGAGATATAAGGAGTTAATCCCTAGTCAACCAACTTCGAGCCTAGAAGTAGGAGTTTCCTTCGGATATTCAAACCCTTACACTCAACCTGGGGCAGGGTAGTGTTCAGTTAACCCGATTATGCACTCGAATCAACAAAACAAAATCTAGAAGACGGTTGTTCATTAATGACCCATGACTTGGCAGTCACAATCCTCCAACAAAATCAAAAAAAAAGTCATAAGCCTGCTAAGTCAAACACCTCAAAGGAGACTTAGGCAAAAATCAAGGCTATCCCGATGGATCTGACAAGCCAAATCAGTCCATGCAAAAGTTAGGGATCAAAAACAAAATCAAAAGAGGTCCTCAAACCCTCAACAAAAACAAAATAAGATTCAGTGACCACCCAAATCAAAGGGTCATTGACATCCATCAAAATAAGGTGGCTGCCATTTCGAGCAAACCTTGAACCATTAAGCTTACACCGTCAAGACATATATGCGCAGAATTAACTGAACATAGGTATGGAGATCATTAAGAAGATGGGGTGGGTACAAATAATTCTTTGAGCCTAATATCCTTTGTTCTATAAACCGTGAACCAGACCACATTACAACCCTCGAAAGACCTAATTGAGGCGGGGTTTATTCTGAAAGCTTATTATTGCGAGGTTGCGTAACCTGACTCCCACATATTTGCTAATCATCAGTATTGGTGTCAACATCTTTGCCATATCTTTCGCACCAATCAAATTAGCACAACGTTTAGACTAAATGGTCCATTCGTCTCACTACCACGACACTTAATAAACGACATTTCTTTTCAAAAACTTGCATGAACGTCGCATTAAAACTACCATTCGTGAACAAACAATTTCAATTGCAAGTCAGTAGTTGGCATCAAGGAAATTCCAACACGAAGCAATCAAACAGGACTTGACCATTTCAACGGTCTGGATCAGAATCGAGCATACTTTGTAGCCTTGTGGATCTGAGGCGTTGTCATCCCGAGAATTTGGAAGCAGTCAGTCTGAGGCGAATCCCCAAACATCAGTTGATTATGGGGCAAATCATTCAAGAAGCGGTTGATCATAAGTGAATCACACCAATCAGGGGCAGGCCACCCAGAGTTTCTTTGACTTAAGGATAGATCCCTCCAATGTTCAATCAGGATAAGTTAAGTCGCTTCAACGCTCTTTCAAGAGCAAGCTACTCCAAAGAGTATATTGAAGCCAACCACGAGAATCGGTTGATCAATGTTAAATCCTTTCGTGGTACAAACTCTGGGGCAAGCCATCTCGAGGTCGTCTCATTGCAAGCTACTCAAGCAATTTCATCCTCATCAACAATTGTTAAGTTCAAAACGAGTGTTGAGGAATCATACCATCACCTCACCCAATTAACCTTAACCTTCCAAAAAGGCCTTGCTGTCATTGGATCCTTCATCCCACAACCTAAACCTATCAAAACGAATCAAAACCTCCAAAGTCCAGTTCTCGTCTGGCAAGCCTGAATACCAGTCCCATCTGGTCAACCCCTCGCTGAATACCAATTCCCGTTTGGTATATGTCAGCTTTCAAACCAGTCCCATCTGGTCAACCCTTCGCTGAATACCAATTCCCGCTTGGTATATATCAGTTTTTAAACCAGCTCCCATCTAATCACCTTTCCTTTTAGCCTACATATTAACCAGCCTACCATTTAACCAGTTCTTGCCTGGTAAACCTTATTCCAAAGTCCAGTCCTCGTCTGGCAAACCAGAAGTCAGTTCTCGTCTGACAGCTTAACCTTTCACTAACCAGTCCCATCTGGTTTACCCTCCGAATACCAGCCCTCATCTGGTACTTTCAACCCAAAGTCCAATCCGCATTAGCAACCACCAAAGTCCACCACGTCGGCACCTGCATTCCCAGTCACCTGCCTGCATCCATCATTATCATATGCATCATACACATCGCATTCGACTTCATAAGCATCTTGCATCATATGCACACCCAAATCATGTTATATCTCCCCATCTCTTGCATCTCCGCGTGTTAGCATTTGCGTTTGCATTTCCACTTTTTATGGAACATCATTATCATTAAGCATCCGCATATGCGAGTTCAGATCCAGGATCAATCTTGAAGATTCCCAAGATCATCATCAACCCAGTCAGGGGCATTCTCAGCAAGATTGTGGGTGTTCCCCACGAAGTTGTGCAACTTTTGTTGCGCAAACTCAAGAGCTTCAAAGCAACTATCAGCCCAGTCAGGGGCATTTCATTCAAGACCGTGGGCGTTCCCCACAAAGCTGTGCAATATTTGTTGGGCAAATCCAAGAGCTTCAACGCATTCAGCAGCCCGGTCAGGGGCATTATTTGCAAAGACCGTGGGTGCTCCCACACAATTCAAGATTATCAAAGCAAAAGTCAGCCTAGTCAGGGGCACCTTTTCAAGACCATGGGTGTATCCACGATGTATTTCAACCTCGTGGTTAATCAAGATCTTCAAATCAATTTGGCCCAGACAGGGGCATCTTCAATAAATCATGGGCGTTCCCCAGTGAGTTATCTCCAGCAGACTTCAACGATAAGTGGCAATCTCTTGGGAGAAGCTTATCCATCTTCAGCGATAAGTGGCAATCTCTTCAGAGAAGCTTATCCATCTTCAGCGATAAGTGGCAATCTCTTCAGAGAAGCTTATCCATCTTTAGCGATAAGTGGCAATCTCTTCAGAGAAGCTTATCCATCTTCAGTGATAAGTGGAAATCTCTTGGGAGAAGCTTATCCATCTTCAGCGATAAGTGGCAATCTCTTCAGAGAAGCTTATCCATCTTCAGCGATAAGTGGCAATCTCTTCAGAGAAGCTTATCCATCTTTAGCGATAAGTGGCAATCTCTTCAGAGAAGCTTATCCATCTTCAGCGATAAGTGGCAATCTCTTCAGAGAAGCTTATCCATCTTCAGCGATAAGTGACAATCTCTTCAGAGAAGCTTATCCATCTTTAGCGATAAGTGGCAATCTCTTCAGAGAAGCTTATCCATCTTCAGTGATAAGTGGAAATCTCTTGGGAGAAGCTTATCCATCTTCAGCGATAAGTGGCAATCTCTTCAGAGAAGCTTATCCATCTTCAGCGATAAGTGGCAATCTCTTCAGAGAAGCTTATCCATCTTTAGCGATAAGTGGCAATCTCTTCAGAGAAGCTTATCCATCTTCAGTGATAAGTGGCAATCTCTTCAGAGAAGCTTATCCATCTTCAGTGATAAGTGGCAATCTCTTCAGAGAAGCTTATCCATCTTTAGCGATAAGTGGCAATCTCTTCAGAGAAGCTTATCCATCTTCAGCGATAAGTGGCAATCTCTTCAGAGAAGCTTATCCATCTTCAACGATAAGTGGCAATCTCTTCAGAGAAGCTTATCCATCTTCAGCGATAAGTGGCAATCTCTTCAGAGAAGCTTATCCATCTTCAACGATAAGTGGCAATCTCTTCAGAGAAGCTTATCCATCTTTAGCGATAAGTGGCAATCTCTTCAGAGAAGCTTATCCATCTTCAGTGATAAGTGGAAATCTCTTGGGAGAAGCTTATCCATCTTCAGCGATAAGTGGCAATCTCTTCAGAGAAGCTTATCCATCTTCAGCGATAAGTGGCAATCTCTTCAGAGAAGCTTATCCATCTTTAGCGATAAGTGGCAATCTCTTCAGAGAAGCTTATCCATCTTCAGTGATAAGTGGCAATCTCTTCAGAGAAGCTTATCCATCTTCAGTGATAAGTGGCAATCTCTTCAGAGAAGCTTATCCATCTTTAGCGATAAGTGGCAATCTCTTCAGAGAAGCTTATCCATCTTCAGCGATAAGTGGCAATCTCTTCAGAGAAGCTTATCCATCTTCAACGATAAGTGGCAATCTCTTCAGAGAAGCTTATCCATCTTCAGCGATAAGTGGCAATCTCTTCAGAGAAGCTTATCCATCTTCAACGATAAGTGGCAATCTCTTCAGAGAAGCTTATCCATCTTCAACGATAAGTGGCAATCTCTTGGGAGAAGCTTATCCATCTTCAGCGATAAGTGGCAATCTCTTCAGAGAAGCTTATCCATCTTCAACGATAAGTGGCAATCTCTTCAGAGAAGCTTATCCATCTTCAACGACAAATTTAGCCCAGTCAGGGGCATATCATTTAAAGTCAGCGATAAGTGGCAATCTCTTCGGAGAAGCTTATCTCCCTACATCCTTTTAGGTGTCAGGTTTGTCTGTATTTCATTTCTCAAATTTTTGTTTTCCTTTTTTGGACAAATTCAGGGTCTTCTTTGTATCTAATCGACTTATACCTTGAAAGATGAATGCCGCAGTAATTCATCTTACTCGGTCTAAGCCGATTAGATAGGGGCATCTGTCATACCCTAAATTTGCCCGCCAGCTTTTGTAAATGTTTTTGCTTTTTTTTCCGCATTTTTCACGCCATTTAGACACGTGTCCGCCTCCGATTGAGCGTTTTTCAAATCATGATTATTTTGGCCAATGGGAGCGCGACACGTGGCCTAAGGGCATTTTCGTAAATATTTCAATCCTTTTTAATTTCTCTTTTTCCTTGCAAATATTACTGTTTTGTTCATTTTTTATTTTTATCACCTATTCAATTTAATTAGATGTAGAATTTTGTTTTATTATATTTTTAGAATTAGAATAGTTATCTATTTATTTCTTTAGAATAGATTTTATTTTAATAATTTTTATATAGATTTTTAATTTAGTTAGAATTTTTATTAGAAATAGTTTTTCTTATTTAGAATAGAAATAGATTATTTTTATAGCATAAAATTAATTTGTTTTTATTAGAATTAATTCGATTTGATTTAATTTTAGAGATATTTTAGGATTTTAAAATTAAGTTAGTAATGTTAGAGATATTTTAGGATTTTAGAATTAAGTTAGTAATGTTAGAGATATTTTAGGATTTTAGAATTAAGTTAGTAATGTTAGAGATATTTTAGGATTTAAATAGTTTTTAGATTTAGATTTTTTATTCTAGAGTTTTAACGGTTTTTTTAATTTTATTAAAAATAGTTTTTATTTTTAAATAGATTTAATTATATTGTTTAGAATTAGTTTAAATAGGTCTCTTTTTAATATTGTTTAAAAATGAATAGATAGAATAATGTTTAGTGTATTTTTATTATTAGGAGTTAAATAGAGTTTTATTTTGTTTTTATATAGAATTTTGTTTTGTGTGAATTTTATTAAGTTTTTTAGGATTAGTTAGAGTTATTTAGAGTTTTTTTAGCTTATTTACTTATTTATTTATTATTTTATTAAGAATATTTAGTTTAATTAGAATAGATCGTTTGACTAGGATTAATTGTTATTTATTATTTTATTTTTATTTTCTCTTTTAATTATTTATTTATTATTTATTAATTAGATTTTTATTCTTATTATTAGATTTTATTTATTTAACATTAATTAGGTTATTAGTAATTAATTATTTTATTATTATTATTTATTTATGTTAGATTAAGATTATATCATTTTTTCAGTATAGCTTTTAATTATTAATTAGACTTTTTTTAATTTTTATTAGTTCTTTTTATTTAATTGTTAATTTAGGTTAGTCTAGTTAAAACAATTAGTGAGTTTTTTTAGCAGCATAAGTCATTATTAGCCAACATCATTAATTAATTTAAATAAGTCACTTAATCAGTCATTTAGCCATAAACTGTGCCACATGTCAGCATCCCTATTTAAAGGGCACTATTCATCGTCTCCTTGGGAGGAGACAACCCTAGCCGTTTCCAGCAGCCATCAACTTCCTTCCACTTTCAAACCCAGAAGCCAAACCATCCATTTCCTTCAGCAAAAACGCATCATTATTCACCATCATCATCATCAAAATTCCTTTCCCCTTTCTCTCGTTCTCCTTCCAAACATAAACCTTCACCGTTCAAATCTCACCATTTATCACCTTCAACCAACCGCCTTTTCCTCTCCAAACGACCCTCGATTTCTTTCTGATATAAAACCTACAGGAATTCATGAACAAAAACAAGGGACACCATTTTGAAACAGCAAAGAAAAAAACTTCTTCTTCTTCAATCTCAATCTCAGGAAAAGAACAATATTATTCTCCACCCCCTCAACCTTCAAACTCGGTTATTTTCTAACCCTAAAACAACTGCAAAATCTTCGAAAATGGCCTTCTTCTTCATAAACGCATCGGAACTCTTCAAACACGATCCACGAAAAACCCTCGCTAACCTTCACAAATCTCCAGCCAGCAAACACAACCTTCTTTACCCATACCCATTTTTCAGAAACTCAACACCAAAACCTGTTAATACTTCCGCGAAAGCAAACAAAAACCGAATCTGAGATGAAAAGAAGGAAAAGAAGTTAATGAACAGAGAGAGATGGAGTGAGACTGAAATCGAGAGAGACGCGGAAACAGAGTGAGAGACGGTGTGAACAGTAACGACGAGTGAAATAAAAACGCAGGACGTGAAGGAGTGAGAATGCGATACAAAGAAGATACCCCTTTTCCTTTTTCTTTTATTTATTTATTTATTTATTTATTTTAGTCTTTGGGCTGTAATGAGCCCACATTTTTTCCCTCAATCCACCACCCTGTATCATTTCTTTTTTTTAAAAAAATAGGTTTTATTTATTTATTTATTTATTTTTTAAATATATTCTTGAATACAGTTTTAATATATATATATATATATATATATATATATATATTTTGTATTTAGTTTTTAAATTGGTAAAAATATGAGTTTTAATTTTTATATTATATTTTCAATTTTTCTGAATATTATATATTATCATTATTATTATTGTGTATAGACTTTTTCTTTTTGTAAATATATATGTTTAGTTATTTTTTCTATTTTATTTTGGGAATATGTTATTATTAGTATGTTTGTAGGTACATTTTGTTTACTTTATATTTAAATTTTTATTCAATATTTCTCTTATATTTTCTTTTAAAATTTCTATTATACTTTTTTAGAGTTATATTATATTATGGTTGTATATTTAGAAGTTCTTTTTTTATATATATTAGAGTTTAGGATCTTATTTTCTTTCTAAAAGTTGAATCTTATTTGCATTTGTCATTGGGCACTTTTTGCCTTTTGGGTCGATGACGACATTTCCATCGTTTAACCGTCAAGTTATTGACGTGAAACAAAGGATCTGAGACCACCTCTTTTCTTTCTTATTTTTTATTCCGATTCGATTTTATTTTTGACTTGTGGATCGATGAAGTCTTTTTATCCGCAAGCGTCAGATTTTCGAAGTTGATAACCTTCCCGATTTCAAATCTATGGGGGATGACCATTGGGGTCATCTTCCTTACTTTGGGATCGCGATAGGCTACCTTCTATTAATCGGCATTTTGTTTGCGGTTAAGACGAGATCCCATTATTTGTGTCCCGATTCGATCAACTAACCAATATACCATTGCTTTAATTTTGTCAAATATACAACTGTTTTATTTTCAGTCATTTATATTCTTGTACATATTATATCTGTATATTATTATTATATTGTAAATATTCAACACTTGTACATTCTTCCAAAAAATACCTAATAAAATATCGTAACCATTAAAATTTAAATTGGTGGACTGTTGGTTTCATATTCTGTATATTATGTATATTATCTGTATATATCTGTCTCTGTTTTTTTTATCTCTTTGGCAGGTACTCATCAATAAGGAATCAACTTACCTTTGTATTGAATTAAAAAGAGTGGGTTAAGTGTAGACTTCTCCCTCTCCGAGTGTCGAGATGCTCACTGTAGTGTGGGTGGTTTAGGCACTTGTATTTCAATACGAAGACGCTTCCACCCTTTTTCCTCCTAAAACCTCGGCTTCGCACCGAGTGCATTTTCAAAACCTCCGCTCCGCGCCGAGTACATTTTCAAAACCTTGGTTCCGTACCGAATCCATTTTCAAACCATCTTTCAATAAATCAATTTCTCTTTGTATTGAACTAAAAATAGAGGATTGGGTGTAGACCTCTTCTTCTCCGAGTGTTGGGATGCCCACTGTAGTGAGGGTGGTTTCGATACTCGTCTTTCAATACGAAGACGCGCCTTTATCCACCACCTCTCACTTTCACGACTTCCTTCCGTAATCTTTCTCACCTAAAACCTCGGTCTCGCATCGAGCGCATTTTCAAATCATTTTCACATTAAAACTTGAATGGTCGTGGAGTGGTTAGGCGTAGGCCTTCTCCTATCCCGAGTGCTGACGTTTACCGTAGGGTTCTCTGTCGCAAAGCACTTACCATTCAAAACCAAAAACATCTTTAATAAGAGAATGAAGTTCTCTTTGTATTGAATTAAAGAGAGAGGATTGGGTGTAGACCTCTTCTTCTCCGAGCGTAGGGATGCCCACTGTAGTGAGGGTGGTTTCGACGCTCGTCTTTCAATACGAAGACGCCTCGTTCGCCACACCTTTTTATAACAAAAACTTTGAGATAAAGAATTGGGTACTACCTGTAGGGGTTACTATCCGAGGACCTATCTCGCCCCAAAAACAATCTCATCCAATCAAACATGATACCTTGCCTCGCATGGCGAAAACAACCCTTTCAAACAGGATATGTTACGTCCGTTCTACCGCAAACAGGTACGCATAAGTCTCCAAACGAGCGAGCAGCAAAACACCTAAACTGCTAGAACGCGTACGATAACATCATCCACAAAACACACCAGTTACCCGTAGTAGCACGAACTACGTTGCTCTGATTTCTCTTGCATGTTGAGAATACGTAGGCATAGGATTGCAATATCCTAGCGAGCACCCTTTTTCTTTTTCACCCTTTCCCAGAAAGGCATGCTACGTCCGTTCTACCGCAAACAGGTAACGCCTAAGTCTCCAACGAGCGAGCAACAATACACCTAACTGCTAGAATGCGCACGATAGCAGCGTCTACCAAGACTTCCCCGCACACCGTAGGCCGAACTACGGCTGCTCTGATTCTTTACTTCGTTCAAGTAAAGATACGTAGGCACAAGGGCCACAATCCTTGTCGAGCACAATTCCCCCCATATTTTGTAGTCCCCCGAACTACGTCGACTCTGACTTTCTCGTATCTATTGAGAATACGTAGGCATAGGACTGCGAAGTCCTACCGAGTCTGTTCTTTCTCTTTTTCCCCGTTCTCTCTTTCCTCCTAACTTTCTTGTTTCTAACCCTTCTTTTACCCTGTGGAACACTTCTTATAGCATAATATCTTTAAGCAAATAAATTCACATCGACAAACAAAAGGTTCCCATCGAGTACGATGGATGCGAGGGGTGTTAATACCTTCCCCTCGCATAACCGGCTTCCGAACCCGTTCTTGGTCGCGAGATCATCTTATCCATTTCTTTCTTAAGGTTTTCTCGATATTTTCCTTTCCCCTCACGGGATAAATAAAGTTCGGTGGCGACTCTTCTGTCTATCTTTTTCGCCTTCCCGTCGTTGCGCGACGCATTTTTCGAGTAGCGACAGAAGGGTTTTAGAGGAAACCACGGGCATAGTCTTGTAGAGGGGAAGAAATGGAGTGAGTTTGGTTTTTGAAGCTCGTGATTTCATGGACTGAGGAAGGAGCACGAGGAGCTTGAAGGTTCATGCATGGATGTGAAATTCTGAGTTCTAGGGTTTTGCTTTGGGGACGATGAAGGGTAGCCGTGGATTTGGGAGGGAGACCTTGACTTTCAATTTCATCGCACGGTCCATATTCAATTTAAGAAACGGAGGGAAAAACCAACGTGAAACGATGCGTTTCACTTAAACGCATGTCTGGGCTTGGATTTGATTTTCATATCCCCACCCCCTTTTTGATAGGCCCAGCAGAGTACACTTGGATATGTTGCTATTCACACCGAGGTTTTATCATTTTGTCTTTTATTTTCCAATTCATTTTCTGAGCGCGCTGGGCCTAGTGAAATTGTTATTCGCACCCCTGGTTCCATGGCCCATTAGGGATTTGAACTGGGCGAAGTTACTGGTAGCACCCCCCTCCCCATTTTATTTCTATTTTGTGATTTTAATTCCTTTAATATTTTTGTCACCTTTAAAAAATCATTAAAAAAAATGGAAAATGGCTTGTTTTAATTGGTTCTTTTTTCTCTAGGTCCATAATCCTGTCTAGAAAAATATTAAATAATAAAAATAGCCTTTTATTTTGTTTCACTATTTTTTGTGTATTTTTCTTGTAAATAGCATGTTAATGGATTTAGTTTGATACTTAAAATTGTTGATTTTTGTTCTAATAGCTCCCTTTAGCTTTAGGGCTCATTCTTTTTAGAGTGATTAGTATAGGACTTCAACTTGAATATAGGATTTAATTCATATTTTTAGGATTAAATTTTAGGTGATTTGATTAGGTGTGGTTAGTATGATCAAAATTAGGGTTTTAGATGAGTATATGTGAGATAGATTAATTCTTTTAGGGATGTTGATTTGATTTTGGGGTATGGGACTATAGGGGTTATGGGTATAGGATAGATCCCTTAGAAAATATTAGGATTCCCCTACTGCTACTAGTATATTGCTTATATGTGATTAATTGTGTGGTGTGCCCTCTTTAGGGTTATATCTTTTTGTCTGTGTGGGGTATTGGGTTTGTTTGGGATTTGGGGAGAGCTGAAGACCTGTGATGGTGAAGCCCAGTTGAAGATCAGAGAATGAAGACCAACTTCCAGAGTTCATGAGGAGTATCTCTTGCTGGTAGCTGTTGAAGTTTGTAGGATCTAGGAGTTAGGCAGAGCTCTAGAGTAGAAAACTTAATTCTCAAACATGGAAGGTTTTGATTGCCTCCATTCTTCTCTGTGATACAGAGTCTCTCTGAGACACTCACCCCCTTCCTTTGGAAGGCTTGGTGCTAATGTCTGAGGGATAGAACTCTTGAGAGAAATATTCTTTGTGTTGATAGCAGTATGTTTGCCACCCTTGGTGGTCAACTAATTGCTTAACACCCAGTTTATTCTTGTGATTGATTCCTCAGTTTAGAGGTTAGGACTTGAAGAAAAGCCACTGGGAGATTGAGGATAAAGACTGAGATCTGCTTGAAGCCTGATGCTGATGAAGACTGCTTTGCTGTTTAGCTTTTGCTGTTTCAATTTTTGATGTATTGTGTGAATTTCCCGGATTGTATTGTTTGTTGTTTAGCTTGCTAGGTTGAAAGTGAATCCCGTTCACTTTTGCCTATTGTTTTCTAGGTTCGAGGTTGAGTGGGGCTCCCTTGCCTC
The DNA here is from genome assembly GCA_963859935.3 of Lathyrus sativus. NCBI lineage: Eukaryota > Viridiplantae > Streptophyta > Magnoliopsida > Fabales > Fabaceae > Lathyrus > Lathyrus sativus. The sequence continues at coordinate 461,011,762 of OZ012737.1, forward strand.
GCTTGTATTGTTGCATCCATGCATTTTACTGCTTTATTGTATATATCTGCTGTTTCTGTTTCCGTCTATTCCCTTAGGATCTCTGTTTCTCTCTACGCAAGAGAGGAGCATGATAGACATTAGGAGTTAACCCATGCATGATAACATTAGGGTAGATTTTTATCCCCTTTTAACCCTAGGATTTGTATAGTGTCATCTCTTCTTCCTTCAAAACAACAGAAAAACATTAATAAAGGTTATAACAGAGATTAATTCATTTCTTCCGTCAAAAGATTTGAACGAACATCAACCTTTTTGCAATAAGAAAACCCTTGTTTAAGGTGAGATTTTTCATAAAAGACACTTGAACAGCTTGTGTCGCGCGTAGCCCGAACTACGTTTGCTCTGATCTTCCATGCTGTGTGGAAGTACGTAGGCATAGGATGCGATGTCCTAGCGAGCAACCTTCACCCACCTTCCCCCGTAGTTAGGCGAACTACGTTGACTCTGATTTCTCGTTCCAGGCGGGAATACGTAGGCATAAAGTGCGATGCTTTGTCGAGTCATGTTTTCTTTTCTTTTCAGACCTCATCCTTTAGTTTAGATAAAAATGTAATCCGTACAAACCAAACAAGCTTGGATCCCATCGAGTACGATGGATGTGAGGGGTGCTAATACCTTCCCCTTGCGTAACCGACTCCCGAATCCAGGTTTTAGTTGCGATGACCATACCTTTTCCCGTCTTTGCGTTAGGTTTACTTCGAGCGTTTCCTTTCCCTCCTTGGGATAAATAACGCACGGTGGCGACTCTTCTGTCAGCCGGCGCCGATTTTCGCAGTAGCGACAGTTTGGTTATCTTAGAAATATCCTTGATGAACCTTCTGTAAAAGCCAACATGCTCCATGAAGCTTCTTATTTCTTTAATGTTGACAGGTGGAGGAAACTTCTCAATGACTTAAATCTTTGCTTGATCAACCTTGAACCCTCTCTTGGAAATCTTATGGCCCAAAACTATTCCTTCCTTAACCATAAAGTGACACTTTTCCCAATTTAGAACCAGATTACTTTCTTCATACTTAGCCAGCACCTTATCAAGATTTTCTATGCATTTGTTGAATGAATCTCCGAAAACTGAAAATATCATCCATGAATACTTCCATGGAGTTATCTATAAATTATGAAAAGAGAGCCATCATACAAAGTTGGAAGGTAGTTTGTGCATTGCACAAACCAAAGGGCATCCTTCTAAATGCAAAGGTTCCAAAGGGGCAAGCGAAAGTTGTTTTTCCTTGATCTTTCAGATGTATAGCTATTTGGTTATAGCCGGAGTATCCATCTAGAAAATAATATTACTCTTTTTCTACCAGTCTATCCAACATTTGATCAATAAAAGGCAATGGGAAACGATCCTTCCTAGTAGCCTTGTTTAACTTCCTGTAATCCATGCAAATTCTCTATCCAGTTACAGTCCTTGTTGGAATCAGCTCATCCTTTTTAATGGTGACCACAATAATTCCTCCTTTCTCTAGGACACACTGGATATGACTCACCCACACACTGTCAGAAATAGGGTAGATGATTCATGCGTCCAACCACTTGATAATTTCCTTCTTAACTACTTTCGTCATGATTGGGTTTAACCTTATTTGACATTTAATGTTGTTCTTGGAATTTTTCTCCAATAGAATTCTATGCATACAAACAGTAGGGCTAATTCCCTTGATGTCAAATAGTTGCCGTGCAATAGCTTTCTTGTGTTTCTTGAGAAGTGTCAAGAGTTGACACCTCTGTTCTTCAGATAAGTCTGCAGCTATGATGACAGACAGCTTTTATCCTGCCTCCAGGTAGGCATATTGCAAGTGTCGAGGTAACTGTTTAAGTTCCAATTTTGGTGGATCTTCTATTGATGGCTCACATTGATTTTTCAAATCTCCAGTCAGCTCTAATAATTCCAATGGTTCTTCTTTGCCTACAGTTTTACGCAATGGTCCAGTTAAGATTACTTCTTTTAAATGCTCATCTTCCTTTAATCTTCCCAATTCTTGCTCCAGAACATCAGTTGATTTAAGAAGACCTTTGTGAATAATGGTCTCCCAGCTGGAGATCATTGAACATCCAGCTACATCCTTTTCGGGGTATTGCAAAGCATTCAACACATTAAACACAACTTGTTGCCCATTAAAACACATTGACAACTCTCTTTTTCCCCCATCAATTAATGTTCTTCCAGTAGCAAGGAAAGGTCTTCCTAAAAGGATAAGAGTATCATCATCAGCATTGAAGTCCATGATGATGAAGTCAGCTGGAAGCACAAACTTATAAACTCTTACTAACAGATCTTCAATTTTTCCTTGTTGATAACATATGCTTCTTAAATATAGATAGGGGCATCAATACCCAACTTCTTAAAAATAGATAGAGGCATCAAATTTATACTTGCACCAAGGACACACAGAGCCCTGCCACAGAATGACTCTCCAATATTACATGGAATTGTGAAATTTCCAGGATTCTTCAACTTTGGTGGTAGTGTTCCTTGCACAAGATGACTACATTATTGTGTTAAAGAAACAATAGAAAATTCACCTACTCTTTTTCTCTTGGTGAGCACATCCTTCATGAATTTGGAGTAGTTTGGCATTTGTTGTATGGCTTTAATTAAAGGAACATTGATATGCAGTTGCTTCAAAATCTCCATAAAATTTCCAAACTATTGTTCTTCCTTAGCTTTCTTAATCCTTTGAGGAAAAGGCGGTGGTGGTCTCTCTCATGACATGGTTGGTGTCTTATCAACTTCAAACATGACTCATTTCTTCTTTTCTAAATTAGCAGTCTTACCTTTGTTGCTTCCCTTGTCATTGTTTCCTTGTTGTTCCCCTGAGTTCGATTCCTTAGTGGATTTTTTTCTTCAGTGTTGTCAGGTGGTGTCAGATCTCCACTTGATTGTTTACTTGTTGATCCTTCATATTCTTTACCACTCCTAAGTTTGATAACCTTACAAGTATCAACATTCTTGACTCCTAAGGTAGTGGTAGAGGCTTCAATAGAAATAGGAAGAGTTCCCATGTTTCTAGAGCTAAGAGCAGAAGAAATTTGACCCACTTGATTTTCAAGGTTTTTAATACTTGCTCCTTGCGTTTGAAATTGAGTTTTAGCCTCTTGAATGAAAGATTTTAGAATATTTTCCAGCTGATTTCCTGCTTGATTTTGTTTATAGTTGGGTGCATAATAACCAGGTGGAACTTGTGGTGCTTGAGTATGTTCTGTTGCTTGGGGTTTGTTGAGTTGATTTTGAATATTTCTCCATGAAAAACTAGGATGACTAGACCATCCTGGATTGTATGTGTTGTTGTAGGGGTATTATACTTATTGTTGTCAACATAGTTAATAGACACATGATTTGACGAACATTCTTCAAATAAGTGTTCACCTCCACAGTACACACAGGAAATTATAGTCGCGTTATTAACCACCTTAATCGGCTTATATTTGGCTAATTTAGGGGTTGTCATCATATTTTTAATCATCTAATGAATTTGAGCTATTTGTGCAGCAAGAGCATTGGATTCAAATACTTCGTGAATACCATCAGGTTTCTTTGATGTCGTACTTCCTCCAACCCTTGTAACAAGTCATTGGTAAGTGTCGGTCATAATGCTCTAAATCAACTTGTATCCTTCCTCATATTATTTGGGCAGCAAAGCTCCACCACTAGGAGCATTTAACATATTTCTTGAAGATGGAATTAATCCATTGTAAATGTTTCAAGCTAAATACAAATAGGTATCCCATGGTGAGAGCGTTGTCTAAACAACTCATTAAATCTTTCCCATGCATTGAACAGTGACTCATATTCTCCTTTCCTGAATGAAGTGATCTCATTTCTCATTTTTGCGTTTTTGACAGGAGGGAAATACTTGGATAGAAATTTTTTAGCCAAAGTATTCCAGGTATCAATGGAATCCGGCTCTAAGGAATTCAACCACTTTTTGGCTCTACCCCTTAGAGAATATGGAAAGAGCCTCAACTTGAATGTGTCATCTGTCACACCTAGGATCTTGAAATTACTAGACACCTCCAAAAATTGTCTCAAGTGAAGATGACGATCTTCATGAGCATATCCAGAATATTACCCAATAGCTTGCAACATCTAAAACATCATATGCTTGAATTCAATCTGAGAAGTTGTTATCTCAGACCTGATGATTCCAGTATTCATAGCAATAGGATCAAAAACTGCATGGTCTCTGATGCTACGAGCTTTCTCATTAGTTATGTCAGTGATGTCGGGCTCAGTCATGACTGTGTCTTCTTGTACCCACTCTTGAAATCCTTGAGGTTCAGGAACAAAATTCCCTTCTTTTGGTTGATGTGTAGCACATATCAATCTCCTTCGTGTGCGAAATAATCTTTCAGGTTTAGGATCTTCATGTATTCTGGAGATAACAATCTGCGTATGCAAAAGCTCTACACCTGCCATGACACCAGATTGTAGGAAACGGTAAAAAGCTCAATACTACTTTTAAACAAAAATAAACAATAAAATGGTTCAAAATACTTCTTGGCAGTCCTCAGCAACAATGCCAAAAACTTGTTACACAATTTAATGAACTATGGTGTCACATGCAAGTATACATGTATATTTTATTGTAGCAAGTGAAAATAGTAAGGACATCGTATCCACAGGGAGTGAAGTGGTTTAGATTGAACACTTATAAGTAATCTTTATTTACAATGAGTATGATCAAGGTAACAAATAATAATTGGTTACATATCAAAAGTGTCCACAACAGTGAACTAAATGAAATAAATATAGGGTTGATAAAATCAATAGAGTGAATGATGAGCTATGATCCATTAATATGTAGTAGACAGAATGTGTATATGATGAGATGTGTCGTGCCTCAAAAGATCAAAAGGTGAACTAGGTATGTATCTCTATAACATCAATTCATGCATTAATAGGGCAAGGGAATAAATCTTTAAGTCTCACTTATAACCCTAAAATACGTCTGGTTTATATTCTGAAAGTTCTTTATGGCCTTAGCTTCTTATCTCTAAGCAAGTTAATTAAGTGAATATCTCTATCCTACTTGTTTAACCACTTTTGTTATGAAATTCACTTGTTGTTGGATCTCTCACAACAACAAGCTTTTACCTTTTTCTAAGTTGATCATTCAAAGAGTTGGATTTATAGCATGAAAACACATAACAAAATAAGACACATAACATCACATCATTTTAATATAAAGGCAACATTATATTAATTTCACATTGCTCATTAAATAAGTTTTTAGCTCATGATGAGCTGAGTACAAACTACATAACTGAAACTATTAGGAAACATGCATAAAGAAAAGGTGTAAAAAGAATGACAACCTAAAAGTAACTTAGAGAGCTCTTGTGTTATATAAACAACAAGTGACGTCTCCAGTCGCGTCAGCTCTCAGCAGTGATTATAGGATTGGATGAGAAGAAGAACTCTCTCTATTTTCACACTAACCCTTAACTGAAATAAACTAATAAAGAATTATAATGCTTGTGTACGTGGAACTTCTCTTCCAAATCCTAAGGTCAACTTTTATAGACTTGAGTGTGGATGTGAGAGGAAGTAGGCCTTGGATCATGGGCCTTTGATTCCAATAAGGTTCAGCCCAAATCAAATCAGCATATTCTCTTTCTGTCCTTGATTCTTAGTGAGAAAGCTTCCTGGTACAGACATTTGTGGGAGACAAGGCATCTGTTGCAGGCTACTGCAGCAGGTAGTGGCACAAAGGTGCAGGCGACACAATGTTGTTATGCAGGGCGTGTTTTTGTAGAGGTGGCCCCTACCGTTCCATGATTTTTGTCCCTTTGTGCATTTGATCTTATCCTTTTGATTTTCCAATTCTTCCAAGCACAATTCTGCCACGTAAGCCCTAAAAATGATCTCCCCTCAAGATCTTTGCCATTTTCTACTTGTGATCCTCATCATCTATTTAGTTCTCCATCCCACTCTCACTTCCAAATACTTCCTAGATCAGGCACGCGTCAACTTATCTCAAAAATTCCTTGCAACATAAGAACACACATGAAAAATACAAAAGGAGCATCTATTATGCTCGAAGAAAATCAAGCTAAAAACATTAAGATTAAATAAATAAACTCTTACTAAAAAGGCAAAATCACAATTAAGAATGAATAATATTAACACACTAAAAATGGATTATCATGTCCCTACGGAAGGGAATCACCTTATTCCAACTTGTATAAAGAGTTTCATTATCATCGACGCCTAAACGTTTTGAAGAATTGGAATATTTCCATTTGTTCTGAGAAAGAATAGGAAAAATGGAATCACTATTACTACTAAAATCAAGAGTATTATGGTAACTTTCAAACATTCCTAACTCTACAATATTATAGTTAATCGTCCATTTGACCGCCTCGCATTCTCTACATAGTGTCTGCACATCTCCAAAAACCCCTAGCGGATAGTAGGTTCTATAACGTTATTTTCATTTAGCTCTTTAATAATCATCATTTCCAAATAAATAAAAAAAGAGAAGATAAATAAGAAGAAAATATTCAATAAGTGAGTATGTGAGTTGATGATGATGTTAAGGCTGGATATGAAGAAAAGAGTTCCTTAGTGAAATGAAGAGTGTGTGTGGAAAAGAAAGTCGAACGAAATTTGATATTCACATATTCATGAACCCATACACCTAGATTGAATAGGTCATTATTACCAGCAAATAGATCTGTGCATACTAGTGGGTGGCAGAGCATCCACGACCCAGATTTTGCACATGCAATTTATTCATTGGCTCACATCATCTGCGTTTTCCCAAGAAAAGTTCATCATAATAAAGCATTAAATGTTTCACATGCCTCTCACACTTTAGGAATTTTTTGTCCAAACCACGCTTAAAGGACTCACCCTCCAAGTCACGCTTGAGGGGACTCTCCCTCCAAATCTCACTTGAAGAGTTCACTCCCTCGAATATGGATTATTATTTACCTAGGTTAAATCACTCCGACCTTAGGTCTTATGCTTAAGGTATTGTGAACTGAGATAACTTTGATTAGACCCAGGAAGAGGTCGAGCCATGTCATATTCGTACTCATAATGGCATTGGGGAAACTCAGACGGTCTCACACAGAAAGCACGTGGGCGCGACTAATCCATACCATTTTTCTTAAGGTATGGGTCTCCTAGTCCAATGTTGTATAGGTCTAGCTGAAGGTACACAAAGACATGTTATGCCATATCATAGGAGAAAACTTGTCATTGCCATAACTTCAAGGAGAAAATCACTCACCCTATGAAGGAAGGAGGACTACATCTCCTTATCCCCATGTTTCAGTCAAGCAGTTGGTTTAGAACTGGATCTTCGACCACAACTCGACTCATGGTTCGTGACTATAAATATCTCAATCCTTAGTGTTAGTGGAGAGATTCACTTTTTATAGATTGAGCATACCTAAAACCCCATTGCATTCATACAGATGAGCAGGGTTTCATGTCATTATATTTATCACAAGTACAAAAATATAATATCAAATGAACTAACAAAATAAACTTAAAACAAAATTAATTTGTAAAATGTAAAATAAATATTTAAAATTCAAAAAATTATCTAAAAATATGTAATAGATCGATGTAAAAAAGTATCACACTTTTAAAAAAAAACTACAACTCGCCATATCAACGCTCTGATTTTTCAACATACTATAAAGAATGAACCAATTTGAATACTCGAATTCAAAATTATAATGTATTCAGCCTAAAATAATTAGGTTAATGATCCAGTTTGACTTCTATAAAAAAAATGGATTACTCATTACACCTCATGACTTGCTCACACACTCTGGCGAAAAAATGTAATAGATTGATGTAAAAATGTATCACATTTAAAAAAAAACTACAACTCACCACATTAATACTCCTTTTTTTAGAAAATTATAAAGAATGGACCAACTTAAATACTCGAATTCAAATTATAACTTGTTCAGCCTAAAATGATAGGATTAATGAGTCAGTTTGACTTCTATAAAAATGGATTGTTCAGTACACCTCATGTCTTACTTGCAAACCCTAGAGAAAATTTTAAAATACCCTCAAAATCCATATTTTGAAATTCGGATGTACCAAAAAAACATGCCAAATATAAGTAAAAAATGTATAGATTTGGAATTTGAATGCACCCCAACACACCACAACAAACCCAGCCTCAGAACCACAACCAAATTAAAGTAAAAGAAATGTTTGGATTTCATACTTCAAGTTCAAGTTACGAATTTCAAAGTTTAGACACTTTCATTTAAATACTGGCACTCTCTATTTTCATCTTCTTTCCCCTAAACAAAACAAAACCAGTAGAAGTAGAACTCTCATCTCTCGCATTGTTCTAAACTTTCTCTCGAGTTATACTCCTGTACATTCAAACATAGAATCTTTATCAACTTATACGCTTCTCCATTCAAGCTAAACACAAACATCTCACATTTGGTAAGTTTGTCATATCCTTACTTTTCTTTTTTAAACTTTTGATGCATATAATTCCTTAATAGGTTATAGCTTTGTTATATTAGGATACCTCAATAGAAATTCACATATTGTTTGTTCTTAATATGATTTTGTGTGAATTTGAGATATTTGAGGCTAAGGATATGTGCATGAACACATTCTGCTTTGGTGTGTTTTAGTTTGAATTTTGAACTTTGAACCCTTGGTCGGATAAAAATTTAGGATTTTTCTATTTTTCTTTATGTTTTTTAATATTGTTTTCTGATACAACACTATTTTTGCTTCTTTGATTTTGATATGCCTTTTCTTGTTGGATTATTAAAAAAAATATTGACGAACAACATAGACAAGAGCATGGTCAAATGGTCAAACATGCTTCAGTGTGTGTATTGCTGAGGGATCATCTTCTAAGGGTCATGTATATTTGGCTCATGATGAAGCACCTGCTACTCCCGTTCAAGTTGATGTGCATGTGCATGATTCACATCCTGCAATCGGATCTGATACTGCCACACCTGCTAGTTTTTTAGGAGATCCAAAGACATTTCACTACTTCCTCTATATGCACACATGTTGTCGTTCATCTGTGGGAGGAAAAGGTAGCATAAATGTTTTAATACTTTTTTAAACATTTGTTTTATACTAATTAAACTTTTTGGCGTTGTTGTATTCATTTTTGCAGTACCGTGACACGTTGAAATGTACAAATCATGGAAAGAAGATATCAAATATGCCACAGCCTGATGAACCAAGGTTTCAGAAATTCTTGGATCTATTCGGACGGAAGGGCTTCAGTAGTACTAGATATGGTTATATAGACCATAGTCCACTATTTACATTCATTGAGAGATGGAATGTAGAGACATTGTCATTTCATCTTTTGATCATTGAGACGATTGTCACCCTTGATGATTTATCACGCCTCCTACACTTGTCGATCATAAGAAGATTGTTGGATCACTCGAGAATTAGTATACCTGAGGCCGTCAAACTGATGGTGACACAATTAAGGGATGATTCGGGTAAAACACAAAGGGAGATAGAAGACATCATGGGATGTCATGCTAAATTTTCATTCCTATCGAAATATTATATTAAACACCTGAATGCAGATGTGGATGTTATGGGTGATAAGGCACATGTTTCCTATCACAGAGTATATGCATTGAAGACGTACTTCCTGATCTTGGTTGCCACATGCATTTTTTTGGGACAAAAGTGTGACTTATGTCGACACTATCTACATTAAATACTTCACAAACTTGGAAAGGACTTATGAGTACAACTAGAGGACATCTTGTTTGGTTTACCTCTACTCCAAGTTAGCTGAAGGTAGTTTATAGATGACAAGACAAATGACATGAAGAAAATATCTATTTCAGGTAACTTATTTACATCTTTACTAATATTAATTTCACAATATTTGTGCTATACATTTACTGATATTTCATCTAAACCATTTTTAGGCATGGACCATCCAGCATTTTTAAGTTTCGTTTGTTGGGAGTATGTTGACGACTACTCTAAGGACTTGCCACGTGTCTACTCGATTATCTCGCTCAGAGCTAATCTGGTGACTGAGTTGTACATGCTTTCTCTTGACCACATCTTGGATGATATCTATTTCACATTATATGGTGAGCACTGTCAAACACAGCCGTTATAGGTGATATCTTGCTACTCTATACGGTAGTTTGAATATTTGCATGGTATATCCAAGGACCCCATAGTTGTTGCTTAGACCATTACCCTCTGCAGAGATGTCAGTGTGATTGATCTTACCAGTTGATCAAAATCTGAGATGGGGCAAAGACAAGTGTTTGTGATGTCGGGTGTGAAAGAGGAGAAGGGGGTGTACCTATAAGGCGCTCCAATGCTAAAGTAAGAAAATGAGCAAAAGAGAGAGCAAGTACAAAATATGAGTATTTCAGGGTGAATATTGGATAACTGACCCTCTCAAGTGAGAGGGTCTTTATAGTTCCCCCAGCGCTTGGCCATTGGTCCATATTTTTGGGGCGAGATAATTGTTTCCCGAAGAAATAGGTAACTGTCAGAACTAGCCGTTGAAACGGGCAGGCGTGCCCATAACTAGTTGTTGCTACGGACAGAGGCGTAATTATGGGCACAAGCGTCTTGACTGTTCTAGATGGTGGAACCATGCGTGACGGGCAGAGACTAATGAGGAGAAGTGTTGTGACCAAGGGTAAATTGGTCAGCCTCCCCTGTTGGAGGGGAAGAAAGGTAAATTCTCCCCCAAAGTGATTGGACTTAGGCAATTGGGTTGTTCTGGTTGCAGAAGTGGATTGGGCCATGTCTAGCCATTGGGCTAGTCCAGAACATTAGCCCCCCAAGTCGTTGCTACCGAGCATGGTAGTGATGACTTAAGAACAGTCTGCTTTCCGGGCATAGTCGTCGTGAGCTTCCCTGTGCCCGAAGGAATCTGTGCCCGGGAATCTGAAACATTATTTTCAGGGAGCTTGAAGTCCGGGGAGCCCAACAGTTGATGGGATCTGAAGAGTGGGGGTGTCATGTGTGCCTCAAGCCGTGTGCTGCATTAAATGCATGATGATGGCTAGGCTAGGGTCATGATGATGCCCTACCCGCACATGCTTGTGCACGTGCCTGGAGTTTTTCTATAAATAGTGAGAAGGTTTATTCATTCAGAACTTTCTCTTCTCTCTCCTCTTGCTTTCTGTTCCTCGTTCTCCACTGCTCGCTGCTGTCCAGTTTCTTTCTGGCCTCCGTACCAGGTCTGACCAGAGTTACTCAAACCCTGAAATTTCTTCCTCCACCAAGTAAGTATGTTGATTCTTTGCTTAATATATGTTTTCTGGTTTTATGATTTAGAATGTATGTGGTTAGGGCTGAAACGAGGTAGTTCTAGGGCATTTTTGTGGTGGCTGTTGGTGGAAGACGGTGGCGCGACCATTTTCTCTATTGTCGGTGCTGTAGTGGTTGTTTTTAGGAAAGAGCAATTTATCAAGCCATAAGTTTTTAGTTGATCCTAGAGTAGTGACAACACGGTGGCATTTGCTGCTGGGGGGAACCATGCATTTCGATGGTTCCTTCATGAGAGTTCTAGGTCTTATGCACGGAGGTTTTTCCCTAGATGTGCCAGGGAGAATTCCCGGGAACTCCCTCATTTGTTTAGCTATTCCATTTGAGTAGGGCTTAGGTCGAGGATGATATCTTTGGCCCTTTGCACACCCGTTCACTTGACTAGTAGTGGAAGAGTGGATTTGATTTTGTAATCAAATTCACTTTTATCCTCTGCTTTTCAGGTAAAGGCGATGTCGTGTAAGGCTGACAAAGAAGATCACCTTAGAGATTTGTCTGAGGATAGCTCCTCAGAAGATACTAAAATGGATGATGACTCCTTGTCCCCTGAGGCTGGAGGGGTGACTACTGCAAGGACCTCGGCCGAGGAGTGGACTGTGGTCGAGCCGATGGAGCATGTCTCGCTTTTCACTTCATACACCGGGGATGCGTTTACCACGGTGGGGCCAGAGGGAGAGTGGAGGGTCCACTTCCCTTCATAGGATGACCGTATATGCTCGGCGTACATGGAGAGATTTCCTATGTACGAGTATATTTTCAAAGAGATAGGGTTGAGGTTTCCCTTCACAGAATTTCAACGGGCAGACTTCGTACATTTGAACATGGCGCCCTCCCAACTGCATCCAAATTCTATTGCCTTCATGTGGGCATATGAGTTGGTGTGAGAGTAATTGCAGATCGGGGCCACTCTCCCACTCTTCTTCACTATCTTCCATCTTCAATGGCAGGTGTCGGGGAGAAAGTTCGGTTGGGTTTCTTTGAAGCAGGGGAGGAAATTATTCAAACCCTTCTCTGAATCTATTCGGACTTTCAAAGAGAGATTTTATGTGATCGAGCATGTGTCAGAGAAAGCTACCGACTCGAACTTCATGTTGAAGGTCTCTACGGAGGAAAACGAGGAGGATCTGATAGACAAGGAAGGAAAAATAGTTTCCTGGAGGTTGTTCACGTTCCCTTTCTCCTGGAGTGGGGCTCACTTTACCCGCTCAACTGATGAGTATATAGTTACTCCTCGTCAGTTGGTTGACGATGATCGGGCCAACTATGCTAAGCTGGTGGCCTTTGTGGATGGTTTCCTTCTCGTCTAGTGCGTGACTCGCGCAGGGCAGGTGCTTTATAAAGAAGATGGGGGGCTATCGATGGAACCCAAATATATCAATACTAAAGAGCTCCTCGAGTGTAGCACTCGCGAGGAGGCTCTTAAACTCTTGGGTAGCTTCTTGCTTCTTCTTATTTTATCCGAGATGTTTCTCTTTCCACTCGCTGATATGTTTGTTGTTTTTGTAGGTAATATGTCTTCAGCATAGGAGAGTCTGGTAAGGAATGCCCATGGGAATATGAAAGGCGGTGCGGCCCTAGGAAGAAGTCACCTTGGTCAGCGAACGTCTCCTCCCCAAACAGGATCAGGGAATTCCTCGTCTACCCCGCCAGTCACTTAGACGTCCCACATGCCTGTGAGTTCGAGGCTCAAATGCGCCCGTACTAATGAAATCGTGGACCTCAGCTGGGAGTTCGTCAAAAGCAAGTTCGAGCTGCCTCACTTCCTGCGTAATAAGAAGTTATTCAAGGGGTCCTCCCTGTCTATTCCTTGGGCAGAATGTCTAAAGCTCGAGGAGATGGATCATCCTAGAAAGCGGGTCATGCCTGCGCAGGATGCCTCTGCCTTGATGAGGATCCTGGAGATAATTGTGGTGTACACCTAGGACGGCTCTCCTCTTGAGCTTGAGCTAAAGAAATCTCAGGCTATGGTGGAGGCCCTAGAAGAAAAGGTTAAGAAGCTTCAGGAGGAGCGGGATAGGAAGCTCTACGAAGCTACGCGGAAGGGTCGCGAGGAGATGGCCATTGAAAGGGACGCCCTGGCTGCCTAGAAGAAAGCCGCTGAGGACTTGGTGGAGAAGCTAAAGGCCGTTGCTACTCTTGCTGAAGACGAGACCGAGGAGATGAAGAAGTTGTCAACTCGGGCGAAGCTGGTTGCCCAGATCACTCAGGAAAACGACGGCCTTCTGGCCATCGGTGAGGAGGCTTTTCAAAACATCGTGGATCAATTGAAGCTGGTGAACCCCGGTGTCCAGCTAACTACCGAAGGCACATGGTTCCTCTATTCTATTAAGGATGGTAAGATAGTCATCCCCGAGTTACTCCTATTTGGCGAAGGTGGTGAAGAACACGGGCAGGTGATCCAAGAGGAGACCCAGCAAGAGAAGCAGTGAATCTTCCTTGGTTGATATTTTGGCTTGCATGCCACTTGATTAATATGTAATTTTATTTTGTGGGGCTTGGCCCCATTTTATTGTAACATGCACACTTGCGGCCCTTGTGGTCGCCTTATGTTAATATGTAAATGTATGCTTATCTATATCTTTGTTATATTTTTTCTAAGTGTCATGCGCCTTCCAATACGGTCGTACGAGGCACTTGATAATTTATTATATTTTAGGTATGCTCGACAAATGATATTCGACAGTGCAGGGAACTGGTCGAAAGGCTCGGGTTGTTTTTGGGCGAGGGAGCGGAGCTCAAGCCACGTTTGTGGCCTGAGTTCGCAGGATGAACTTCCCATCACGAGCTGGGGGTTCTGTCGTTCGTGGTACTTTGATGACGACAGGCTCAGCCGAGGAACCGCTGTTGAGCATGGGTTAAGTATCTATTTGACTAAACCTTGCTTAGATCCATATTGGTGGCGCAATGCTTGTACCTGGGCACACGCCTGTGGTCAGTGACTGTGCTCTCCGCCTAGGCAAGACACGTCAACAGTGGAGGCCTTAACTGTAATATTGTTTCAGCTTTTCAGTGTTCCATGTTCGAGCTAATTCTTCCCCGATAAGGTATTCTAGGTAGTAGGCCCTGTTCTCCGTTTTTGCTCTAACGTGGTAGGGTTCTTCCCAGTTTGTGGTGAGCTTACCTTTGCAGGAATCTTTGTGATTCCTCCTTAGGACGAGGCTGCCTACTTGGAACTCTCTGTTTGCCGCTTCGGCTTTCCCGTTAGTCTGAGGGTGCTCGACAAACGTAAAGTGTTGTTTAGTGCCTAGTTGAGTGACAAACTCCTGGAACTTTTTTTCCGTGAACTATGTCCCGTTGTCTGTGAAGATTGCTTGTGGAATGTCGAAGCGGGAAAGGATGTTCCTTTTGTAGAAACGAAATATGTTGTGGGCCGTTATCTTGGCCAGGGCCTCAGCTTCTATCCACTTGACGAAGTAGTATACACCTACTATCAAGTACTTATTCTGGTTCGACCTACGACGAACGGTCCCAAGATGTACAGACTCCACTATTCAAATGGCCAAGGGGAAGACATTGCCTTGAGCTCGTTGGGCGGTGTCAGGTGCATGTCTTCGTTCCGTTGGCATTTTTTACACTTCTTTACGTGTTCCCTTGCATCGTTTTGCATGGTCGGCCAGTAGTAACCTGCCCGAAGAGTTTTCCTCATGAGAGATCTCCCACCGAGGTGTTGGGCATTGATTTCTTCATGGATCTCGCACAAGATTTGGGCAACCATTTCTTCTTCAACTCACTTGAGGAAAGATATGGAGAATCCTCGCCTATACATCTTGTTTTCGACCAGAACGTAGAAGCATGCTCTACGCATTACCATACTGGCATCCTTAGGGTCGGATGGTAGTTTGTTTTTAGTGAGGTGATTGTACACTAAGGTCATCCAGCAATGGTTGTCACCAACGACGTGCACGTTGTAACACCTCGCTCCCCAAAATTAAAATAAAATAAAATAAATAGCAATTAAATCAAGCAATTATCAGATTTACCACACCAAAGCGGGATATCACAAAAGAAACTCAACAAAACACTTCATTAAACGGTTTTCAATAGTAAACAGCGGAAATGTCATATATACATATATACATCATATTCGGCCATCCGCCCAAAATATACACAATATTCACCAATGGTTCCAACAAAACATCATACGCCACAGAGTAAAACAAAATCATCAGAAAAACAATAAACTCCCAAGCCCCGTGTTACATATCAGAGCATCCCTACGACTCGACTCATCACTATCCAAGCTAGCTACGCACCTGGATTATCTATACTTCCGAAGAAGCACAGACCACAACAACAACAACAAAAGAGGTGAGAAATCATGATCAAAATATAGCGGTAATAATGTACATGAATAAAAGGCAGCAGTCACATGAATATCATTCAACATACATCAACCAGGACCTACTGTCCAACACCAACACATCACACAAGACAATGCAAAAATATGCAACTCAACACCATGATATGCGGTACCGACTCAACATCACCGATGTACACCAGGCCATCAACCCTCCTTAAGGGAGCACAAGATAGATCACATACACCCACCAATGGCAATGATCTATCCCCACCATTCTCCACACAGGAGTACGGATGGATCACTTACGCTTCATCTGAGACATGATCCATCCCACCATTCTCCACACAGGAGTACGGGTGAATCACTTACGCTCCATCCGAGACATGATTCAACCCCACCATCCTCCACAAAGGAGTACAGATGGATTACTTACGCTCCATTCGAGACATGATCCATCCCACCATTCTCCACACAGGAGTACAGATGGATTACTTACGCTCCATCTGAGACATGATTCATCCCACCATTCTCCACACAGGAGTACGGGTGAATCGCATACACTCCATCCGAGCAACGATTCAACCCCACCAAAACATCATGATATGTACGACACCAATGCACAACAACAATCCAAGCATACAAGGTGCACACGATCCTCCTGATCACATTTTATACATCGCACATACTTATTCCACACATCACCACATTCATACATAATAACATACACCAATTTAATTATTCTAATCAAACGAATAACAAGGAAATCACATTCCAACACCACACATACACTCTTAACTGTTCAACACCAATCTTATCTTTAATCATGACCAACAAGGGTCCCACAACACAAGAGAACAGAACAGAACAACACCAAAAACACAAACTATTGTCATGCTCGCTGGCTCACTCGCCTAGCGAAGCATCAGCGAGTGCTCGCTACTCGCTCGCCCAGCGAGCTCCCTAGCGAAGGCAGACAGTGGCTACTGGAAGCACTCGCTACCCAGTTCGCCTAGAGAAGCATCAGCGAATGCTCGCTTCTCGCTCGCCTAGCGAAAGTGCTGGCGAATGTTTGCGACTTCACAAAAAACCCCACTGTTTAGAATCGGCAAAACTCTCCGAAATCATCCGATTTCACTCAAACCAGTTCCCACAGCACTAGTTCAACATTCCACGACTTAGCTACATAATCAATTCTAGAATCCACCCGATAAAACCTCAACTTCTACCGATTAACTCATTTTAGGCTTAAAATGGAAAACTACCGAAAAACCCCAAATCATCCAAACAATCACTCCACCAATACATGCAACAGGTTCATCATGCTAACAACAATTCAGAATTTCAACAACATATCAAACATGATCATCAATCTACCATGGGGTTAGGGAAATCCCCTCTACCTAGAATTCATGAAACAAATCAATTTCGACCCGTTTCTCCCCCCCCCCCCCTTACCTCGATAACTCGATCAAGCTGTTGAAGATCCTCGAAGAATTGATAATCTTGGCTTCCTCTCTTCCTCTTGATTCTTCTCTTCAATCTTTCTCCCACTCTAGACCGTGTTCTTCCTCTTCTCCACTTTGATCATGTTCCTCTTCTTCTTCTCTTTCCAACTCAAAATACCCCCCTTTTCTATTCTTATTCACTTATTAATAATAATAATAATAATAATAATAATAATATTAATAATAATATTACCATTATTTATTAAATTATTATCACTAATAATTATATTATTAATATCAAGGTCCAAAGTTTAGTAACTAATCTTCAAACTTAAGGGCACTCACTAACACACTCAACCACAACCCCACAAAAGGCACACCGAAAATAAAATAACATCGAAAAAGACTAGATAATTAAAATGGGTGTTACAACTCTCCCCCACTTTAATTATTTTTGTCCTCGAAAGTTACCTGATGGAAACAATTCCGGATACGCATCCCGCATCCTGCTTTCTAATTCCCAGGTCACACTGCCTCCTGCAGCACCTCCCCAAACCACTTTCACTAAGGATATCTCCTTCCCTCGGAGTTGCTTCATCTTACGATCTTCGATCCTCAATGGCATCGTCTCAACGGTAAGATTCTCCCGGACTTTCACTTCGTCTCTCTGAATCACATGAGATGGGTCCGTGACATACTTCCGAAGTTGCGACACATGAAACACGTCATGCAAATTCGAAAGCTCAGGCGGCAACGCCACCCTATAAGCCACATCACCAATTCTCTGCAAAATCTGATATGGCCCAATAAACTTCGGATCCAACTTCTTGGATTTCAACGCACGACCCACACCGGTCACTAGGTTAACTCTCAGGAACACGTGACCACCTTCACTAAATTCCAGCTCTTTCCTCCAGTTATCATGATAACTCTTCTGCCTATCCTGAGACGCTTTCATTTTATCACAAATCATCTGAATTGTCTCAGAGGTCTACTGCACAATTTCTGGTCCCAATACTACAGTCTCACCCGTCTCATACCAACACAGAGGAGTTCTGCACCTTCTACCATATAAAGCCTCAAAAGGTGCCAATCCGATACTAGAATGGTAACTATTGTTGTACGTGAACTCGATCAATGGTAAATGAGTATCCCACGCACCACCTTTCTCCAACACAGAAGCCCTCAGCAAATCCCCCAACGTCTGAATAGTCCTCTCTGACTGTCCATCAGTTTGCGGATGATAAGTTGAACTCAGCTTCAACTTAGTACGCAAAGCTTCCTGCAAACTCTTCCAAAATTCTGAAGTGAACCTCAGATCCCTATCCGACACAATACTCGATGGTACACCATGAAGCTTCACAATCACCCGAATATAAATCTCTGCCAGCTTCTCCAACGGAAAACTGATATTAATCGGCACGAAATATGCAGACTTCGTAAGTCGATCTATAATTACCCAAATAGCATCGAATCCTCTTGTCGTGCTCGGCAATCCCGTAACAAAATCCATAGTGATACAATCCCACTTCCAAACCGGAATTTCCAACGGTTGCATAAATCCAGAGGGTCTCTGATGTTCCACCTTCAATTTCTGACACATCAAACAGGCGTAAACAAACTGAGCTATATCCCTTTTCATACTTGACCACCAAAATATCTCCCTTAAATCGTGGTACATCTTCATAGCTCCCGGATGAATACTCAAACTACTACGATGTCCTTCACTCAGAATTGACTTCTTCAGCTCGTCATTATCAGGCACATAAATCCTGCCTCAGAACCTCAGCACACCTGCACTATCCAACTTAAAATCACTATCGGAGTCACTTCCTATTCCAGACATCAAATCCACTAGCTTCACATCTAGCTTTTAGCCTTCTCTAATCATATCCAAGAAATCATTGTTCACCTGCAACTTTCCCAACATCGCACAATCTGCCGTAGTCTCACAAACCCTACTTAGATCTCTAAACTGCTCAATAAGTTCCATTTCTTTCACCATCATAGCCGACACATGAATTGCTTTTCTGCTCAAAGCATCTGCCACTACATTTGCCTTTCCTGGATGATAACTTAAGTTGAAATCATAATCCTTCAAGAATTCCAACCATCTTCTCTGTCTCATATTTAGCTCTTTCTGATCAAACAGATACTTCAGACTTTTATGGTCGCTGAACACCTCAAATCTTGAACCATACAAATAGTGCCTCCAGATCTTTAACACAAAAACTACCGCGGCCAATTCAAGATCATGAGTAGGGTAATTCTGTTCATGCACCCTCAGTTGCCGTGAAGCATACGCCACCACCTTACCATTTGCATAAGAACCCCGCCTAATCCCATCTTAGATGCATCACAGTACACCACAAACGGTTCGCTCGGAGTCGGCAATACTAACACCGGTGCCGTAGTCAATCTCTTTTTCAATTCCACAAAACTCTCTTCACAAGCGGCATCCCACACAAAAACTTGGTTCTTTCTAGTCAACTGAGTCAACGGCAACGCCAAATTAGAAAAACCTTCGATAAACCTTCGATAGCACCCTGCCAAACCCAAAAAGCTTCTAACTTATGTTGCTGTCTTCGGCGGTTCCCACTGCAACACTGCACTCACCTTTGATGGATCTACCGATATACCATCACCAGATATGACATGCCCCAAGAAACTCACTGTCTTCAACCAGAACTCACACTTAGACAGTTTCGCAAACAGCTTATTATCCTTCAGCACCTGCAAAGCAATTCTCAAATGTCCTGCATGCTCTTCCTCAGACTTAGAATAAATCAGTATATCGTCAATGAACACAACAATAAAGTGATCTAAATAATAATGGAAGAATCGGTTCATATACTCCATGAACACTCCCGGCGCATTCGACACTCCAAAAGGCATTACCGCATATTCGTAATGTCCATATCGAGTTCTAAATGCGGTCTTCTGAATATCACCTTCTTTCACTCTGATCTGATGGTAACCCGACCTCAAGTCAATCTTACTAAACACCCGAGCTCCCACCAAATGATCCATCAAATCATCAATCCTTGGAAGAGGATATTTGTTCTTAATGGTCTCTTTATTCAACTGACGATAATCGATGCACAGACGCATGCTACCATCCTTCTTCTTTACCAACAGTACTGGAGCTCCCCACGGTGACACACTCGGTCTGATAAACTTCCTATCCAATAATTCTCTAATCTGAGATTTCAATTCAGCTAGTTCCACTGCCGACATCCTGTACGGCGCCATGGAGATAGGCCTTGTACCAGGTACAAGATCAATGCTAAACTCAACTTCTCTCTTCGGAGGCAATTTTGTAATATCATCAGGGAACACTTCAGAAAATTCACTCACCACCGCCAACTCCTTCAATGACGCTTTTTCGTCGACAGCTAGTGATGCAAATAAAGCAAACATTTTAGCTTCTTCCTCCAACAAGATCCTCAATTCCTTACTAGACAAGGAACCTGCCAATGCTTCTTCTTCTGGCGTAAGAAACAACAACACCTTCCGAAAACAATCAATGTAGACTCGGTTGAACTCCAACCAGTTCATACCCAGAATAACATCCAACTTACCAAGGGGCAAGCAAATCAGATCCACTCTAAAATCTCTACCAAAAATAGTCAGTGGACACTCCAAACATACCAAAGAAGTAGTCATTGAACCAACAGAGGGAGTTTCAATAGTCATCCGCCGCTCAAGAGTAGTCGGCACCAATCCTAACCTCTTCACACAATCAACAGAGATGAACGAGTGGGTTGCACCCGTATCAATAATAGCAGACAAGGGAACATTATTGATGAAAAAAGTACCTTGGATAGAACGCTCCTCACTGGCATCTTGATTTCCCACTGTTGCACCCCAAAATTTGCCCAACATTTCTTTACCTAGCTTATGTTTCATTTCATTCACATTAGCATTATCATTTGCATTTCATTGACATGTATGCAGGAGATCAAGAGGTATGATTGCCAATTAAGAGCTATACAATACTATGAAGCTAGCTAAGAAGCTTATTCAAGTGTTCAACGGTTGATATCCTTGTCAGAGAAGTCAAAGGATTCTCAGAGTGAGTGATGGAAACCAAGGTTGTGTGCCCCCTAACTTGAGAGTTGTGGGAGCTCCTCAGATGATTCTGAAGCCAAGAATGTGGACTTGAAGCCTTGAGAGAGCTTATGAGATGTCTCGAAAGCCATCATGAAGCCTAGACAGGTCATTGTGCAAGATTAAGAAGCCTCAGCCATGAGTGGTGCAGCTAGGGTTTGACTGGGTCAACCCTAAGTCAACTGATGATTTGGAGGAAGTTGAGACCTAATCCAAGAGCCATGTAATCATGGATTGATGCATTGAGATGTTATAAGGATGATTCCAAGTTCAACTCATCATGATTGGAGAGTTTGAGAAGTTTCAAGCTAGGGTTTCTAAGGCTTGACAGTGTAAAATCCCCTAGTTTGACCCCTATCTTCAAGGCATTTTAGCTCAAGATGTGATTGTCATATCATCTTACCCCCAACATGAATGTTGTAGAGCTTGATCTTAGCTTTAATTTGAGTACTAGAAGCCCTTGATAGGGTTTGTAGAACTCAAGTTATGACTTTGACAAGTTACAGGTCATCTGAGGTCTGTGGATTTGGGAGCTTGAAAGTTACCCAACTTGCATCAAACGTTTGCCCAAGAAGGATGATTCCTATGAACTTTTGGTCAACATTAATGTTGTTCATTATTCTCTTAGTTTTATAGAGAGTACTAGAAGTCCATGATTGTATGTGTAGAACTCAACTTATGGCTTTGACAAGTCAAGGGTATTTTGGTCATTTGGAGATTACAGGTCATTTCAATCATAAGGCCATAACTCCCATTTACAAGCTTCAAATGGGAAAATGTTCAACATCAAACTTGTTCAAAATGATATTTTAAGGCTAGTGAAGAGGTCATGGGTTGTTGGAAGTGCTTGTATCTCAAAGTTGCAAAAATGACCGAAAATAAGGGTATAAGTTAAATAAATCAAAGATGGAAATTGATACTTTTGATCTACACATCCAAAACAAGGCATGTAATAGGTCATTTTGACTCTAAAAAGCATTTTAAGAACATTGGTTTAGCCACAATTTTGATTTGAAGTTCAATTTGTTGACTTGCTTTGAAAAGTAGTTACTTACATCTTAAGTAACATTTGCAAAACCTAGAATCAAGGCACAACCAAAACCCCTTGCAAGCAAAACACTTCTAAAATGTCACTAGAGGAGAAATTGGAAGAGAATGGGATGGATTTCAAGCTGCAAACAGAACTTTGCATACCATGGCATATGGTTGAAATTCTCATGACATGAGAGATTGAAACTCTCATTAGAAGGATCTAGAGGGTTCTAGATCACCCATACATGTTCTATATATTGAGTAGAGGTGATCCAAAGCAAAGGTTGGTGATGATTGAAGGAGAGAGCAGAGATAGAGATTGAGATTTCATTGCTTGTAACTGAATTCGGTTTCACCAATTTCTTCACTTTCCATCCATTTTCTTGATTGCAATCTCTTCCATGGATGCTAGGGATTGATTCCAGATCATAATCAAGAGGAATTCGTGGTTGATTGGTGTTCTTGAGCTCAGATTTTTCCACCTGCAACTCACCATCGGGTTTTAAGTTTCAGGAGTTTTCAACCAGTTCTATTGCATACAGAAGCAAGGAAATGATCCATTGATCGTGTCTGGAAGGTTGGAGAGCTTGATTTGAAGGTTTAGTGCATCTGTTCATCAAGAATTGACAGGTATGTAAACTTCTTCCTCCAGCATAAATTAGGTAGAACCAATACGAATTAGGGTGTTAGATGCATTGTAGAACGGTGTAGGAATGATTTCAGACCATTAATTTGAGAATTAGTGACCAATTAGGGATGTTACCATTTTCGGTTGAGAATTGGTTCTTGTGAATCTTGAGGTTTCAGAGAGAATAAAGGGCATGAATGAATTCGTGAGGGAATTTGGGACATGTTTCATTAAGGGATCGTGGCCTATGGTGGACTCTATGTTGAACTAGGGTTGTGGAATGGTGACCGGAGAAGGTCACCGGCGGTGGTTTTGGGCGCGCAGGGGACCTGAGTTTCAGAGGTTTGAATTGGAGAAGATGACTTGATAGCCATCAGATCAAGGTTTGACTTGGACCAAAGACCCCATCCAACGGACACGCGAGCTTCTCAATTTGTGAAGGGTCTGAGCTAAATGGACAACAGCGTTTCATTTATTTGTGGTTTTGGGCTTAATGCAAAGATTGATATCAGCACCCCCCTCATGGCCCAATCTCCCAAATGAACTGATTTTCATTGCTATCTGCACCACGCGTTTGGTTATTTTATTTCAATTTTCTTTATTTGCTTCATTTTATTCATGGTTCTTGATAAAATCATAGAAAATTAAAAAATGATCCAATTAATCCCATTCTTTTTGCATTATATTCATGATTGAATCTAGTATTTTTTAGATAAAAAATATTTTTATTTCATGCATTTTCTGATTTTAGGGGAATTTTCACATTTTAATTGATATTAAAATAGTTATGTTTGATACTTGATTTTGGGGAATTTTGTGTGATCATGTGGTGATGATTTTGATCCTGATTTTTTGTGAGTAGTTAGCATAGATATGCATACTCCCCATAGAATTTTCTCACATTTTTGTGATGAACATAGGTGGTAGTTTAGGTTGAAACCTTTAGAAGCTCCATTTTTAGGGTTTATGGTTGATACCTTTGGATTTAGGACTTAATTTTAGGATTTAATAGATGATTTAGTCCCTGGTTTTTGTATGAGGAATTCTTAACTGAATTAGGATCCCTTAGGAATTTTTGTAGAAATTTATAAGATAGTTTACTATTTTTGATTGATTTTGGTTTAGGTGCTAGTTTTAGATGATTCTAAGGCACTAACTCAACTAGATTAACATCTTTAGTTCCCTTAGATTAGGGTTTTGCTTTGCTTGTTCTTGGATGATGATGAAGACAAGTTGAAGATGCATTGGATTGCTTGAAGAGGCTTGGATTTGAAGATCTTCCCTTCTTGTGGTGTAGTTTTGATTAGGTTAAGATTAGGGTTTTGTAGGCAGAGCTTCTAGATAGTTCTCTTCCTTCATAAACATGGAATATGTTGATCAATTCCATTCTTCCCTATGATGAAAGGTCCCTTTGTAAAGGCCTCATCCCTCCTTTGGTAAGATGTGTGGTTCTTTTCAAATTGGTAGAACCTTTGAGGGTCCCTTTCTCTGATGACAGGATGCTCAGTGGTGACCTTTGGTCTTCACTCTGCTACCAATCATCCCAACTTTGCTCTTGATAGATGCATCTTTCTACCTTGTTAGAGGATGGAGTTCCCTGCTTGAAGAAGATTGAAGAGTGGAGTTGACACTTCCATGTGATTGAAGATTACCCTGAGAAGCTGAAGCTTGTAGATGAAGAGGAAAGCCAAGTTGATACTGGTAAAGCAAAGAGAGCTGAAGCAAGAAGACCAAGTTGACACTTGTGAAGAGGATTCAATTGAGATTGAGTGAAGAGCTGAGGCTTGAGGAATAAAGGATAAGTTGACACTTGCATTGATGCATTGAGAGCTTGAAGGAATCAAGTTGATACTTGTAGTTAGGAGTGAAGCCTGAGGGTGGAATTGACTGAAGAGCTGAAGCTTGGAGAAGAGAGAACAAGTTGACACTTATGTTGATGGGTTGAAACCCTGGAGAAGCAAGTTGATACTTGTCATGAAAGATGGTAGCCCTGAAGAGCTGCTAAAGATTGATGACTGGACTGCTGTTAAGTTGGTTTAGTTGCAGAAGCAAGTTGATACTTGTCATAGAGGGTGATAGCCTTGAAGGGTGGTTGAAGTCTGAAGAATGGATTGCTGTCGAAAGAGATGAAGCTTGGAATTGAAGGAGGGGTTGATCTGCTTTCTTTCTTGTCTGTTTTCTTTTTTGTGCTGATGTGCCTTGTGTGATTTGCTTGATGCATTAGAATAAGTCCATATCTAGACTGACTTTAAGCTAGGAGCATGATTGCACTAGAGGTGGGGTTGCTCCCTCTGCTTGTATTTTTACTGTATGGCTTTGCTTGCGGGTATTCGGTAGAGCCCAGCTCCCTTGCCCATGTGGTTTGTGTTTGCTTGCTAGCATATTTTATTTCCTCTGTATGATTGCATTTATCTTATGTTTGCTTGATGGTATTTTATTTCCTCTGTATGATTGCATTTATTCATATCTGGCTTGAGGTTGAGATGAGCTTGTGGAGGTTGATGCCCCACACACATTTCCTCCCTCACTTGCATTTCATGCATTTTACAGTCGTTTACTGTTTACTGTTTAAGCTGATGCTTTATCTGTTTCTGTTATCATTGACATGATCCCTTAGGACTCTCACTCCCTTTGATAAGGAAGTGATGATTAGAACTTTAGGTTGAAACCTATGTATGATAACTTCTAGGAGTTCCCTGTTTCAAACTTCAACCATAGGATGAATCCTTGGCATGACAACATTAGGACTTGATAGTCTCCCTTTAGTTGAGCCCCTTTCTCTTCTCATCTCAAACAGCTTAAAATACAGTAATCATGAATGATTTCTTTCGTACGTTACGAGCCTGAAGCTATCTGAGAAAGGATTGTTGGAGAGCTTCTTTTCAACAGTCTAGATGTTTAGTATGGCACCCTTTGGGCGACATGCGACGCATTCACTCTCAGGTCATAGTCTTTAGTGCGATTGAAATTGCAAACACAATAAAAAACACTTCTTCCGTAAAAGACAGAAAACAAACTTCAAACCTTTTTGCCCCGTGGGCCCGTAATTCAAAGGAAGATTTTCTGAAGAAAAGAGTGTCGTTAAACTTCAGTTCTACCGCAAACAGGCTTTGTCCCTAACTGTTGGAATTGCTGTTTAACCCTACTCGATAAAACAGATGAATATGAATTCCCGTAAGCCGTATTATCCCGAACTACGTAAACTCTGATCTCTCATACCTGTTGAGAGTACGTAGGCACAATACTGATGTATTGGCGAGCCACCTTCCCCATAACCCGTAGTTAGCCGAACTACGTTGACTCTGATTTCTCATTCTCTGATGAGAATACGTAGGCATAAAGCGCGACGCTTTGCCGAGTCACTTTTCTTTTAAGCCAACCTTGATAGGTAGATAGATAAACCAACTCGTCCAGTAAACACAACAAGCGTGGATCCCGTCGAGTACGACAGACGTGAGGGGTGCTAATACCTTCCCCTTACGTAACCGACTCCCGAACCCAGACAACGGTTGCGATGACCTTGTCTTATACCCTATTCGCCAGGTTTTTCCGATCGTTTCCTTTCCCGTTCTGAGGGATAAATAACGAAAGGTGGCGACTCTTCTGTTTTGCCGGCACCTTATTTTCGCGGAAGCGACAGCTGGCGAATCTGCTGGGGACTTGATAGTTTCCTGGGATCCAGTGTCCCGTATGCGAGTCAGTTTGGGGATCCAACGTCCCCTGCGAGAGTCAATCCTAGTGCTTATATGATTACTTGTCGGGTTGTGTTTATTTATCGCATTTTACTTCCCGCAGTTTATTTTCAGTATGATATGATTATCTGTGATGTTGTAGGAGGGGCATTCTGATGAGTGAGAAGCCAGACCCAGGCTTGAGTGTACTTAGCATTAGTTGTGGAAATTAGTGGGTGCGTGCTTGCTTTGCAGGCACTAGTGTCTCATGAAATCCACGCTCAGACGAGGTTCTCCCGGTTGACTTCTTTTTCAACCCTTTGGGTTAAGGGGGTTGTTGGTTTGGAGGATTGTCGACTCTGGGGACCGATCATTTGGGATTCAGCCGAATAAGGCTGCTTCATGAGCTGGTGATACCACACCTTTTGGGTATCGTATCACCCCTCTTGAATGTCTATGACGCTGATGACCGCATAGGATGCCAAACTTGTGTCAGTTTAGGTCCATACCTGTGAGCAGGGTTGGGTTTGTTGCAGGAAACCCTGACCTTCAGACTACCTGGTTTTCTTGATAGTGAATCAGTTTCGTGTCAGAGGTCCTTATTATCAGATGTTTGTTCTTGACAGAGCAGAGTTTTGGTCCTGTATCAGAGGTCCTTATTATCAGATGTTTGCTCTTGACAGAGCAGAGTTTTGGTCCTGTATCAGAGGTCCTTATTATCAGATGTTTGTTCTTGACAGAGCAAAGTTTTGGTCCTGTATCAGGGGTCCTTATTATCACATGTTTGTTCTTGACAGAGCAGAGTTTTGGCCCTATATCAGAGGTCCTGTATCAGATGTTTGTTCTTGACATAGCAGATTTATGGCCCTATGTTTGTGTGTTCTTGACAGAGCAGATTTGTGGTCCGATACCGGGGTTTTCTTATTATCAGATATAGTGGTTGTTCTTAACAGAGCAGCATCATGGTTTTGTTGATACAGAATCTCCACAGCACAGTTGCCTTGATCTCCTGCTGCATGATTGCATTTTTACATTGCTTTGCATACCCATTTGCATTTCATTAACGTGTGTCTGTGTTGCAGGTACCGTTTCCCCCCGATTCAGGATTTCCGGCCTTCTGTTGTATTGTTATGGGTTCTCTGAGGAAGACCGTGGCTTACAAGCTCCCTGCCCCTGATGTTGTTCAGCTGAATGGTTTGATTGCTTTAGCAGATGATTTTGTGATAGATGAGTTCAGAAAATCTTACGGCAAATTGCTCAGTTTGGTTCGTAAACCTTCTGCGTTTGAGTTGAATGGGTTACACGCCTTGCTGCAGTTCTACGATCCTCCGTTGAGATGCTTTACTTTCCAGGATTTTGTTCTCGCACCCACACTAGAGGAGTATGTTGATTTGTTAGGTGTGCCTATCAAGAGTCAGATGCCCTTTGTTCATATGGATGTTGAGCCTAATCTGGCTAGTCTAGCTCCGTCACTCCATCTGGATACCTCCGAGTTGGTCTTGTCTAGTTGGAACAAGGTTCCCGGTTTCTCCTTGCAGTTCTTAGTAGGAAAGGCTCAGCAGTGCACCAACGACGGATGTTGGGTCATGTTCAACGCCATTCTTGCTCTATGCATATATGGCATCATTCTGTTCCCCAATATGCCCGACTTTGTAGACTTCGACGCTTTTCACATCTTTGCTTCAGGGAACCCAGTCCCTACCTTGATGGGAGACGTCTACCATTCCATCCACTACAAGAACGAGAACAGAAGGGGTAAGAATGTCTCGTGTTGTGTGCCCTTGCTTTATAGATGGCTTGATAGTCATCTACCCAAGAGAGGTCCCTTTGCTTCGTCTGCAGCCACCGCTGAGTGGTCCGAGCGTTTGATGAGTCTATCTGCAGAGGATATTGCCTGGTTTGACAGAGATAGGTTAGGCACTGAGATCATCTTCAGCTGCATCGGGTTTCCGAACGTGCCTTTGATAGGCAGGAAGGGCTGTATAAACTATAATCCGTCTTTGCTGGTCCGACAGTTTGCTTATGCTTTGAGAGCTCCGCCGAAGGATGAAGAGGTACAGGAATCTCTGTACCTCACTGGTCTTCTAGAAGGGGATGTGTTATCTAAGCTTCAGCGCGCTTGGAATGGTATCTGTAAGCGGGGAAAACCATTGCTGGGGAAAAGCAATAGCCAAGCCTACACTCCGTATGTGACTTGGATCAGAGCCAGAGCAGATGTTATAGGGATGTTGTTTCCTCCTGCCAAGCCAGAAAGCCCTCCGGTGATCGAAGAGCCTACCACCGTGCCCATTCAGCAGCATAATCAGGTGCTAGCTGAGAGAGATGAATTGAAGAGGGCAAATGAAGAACTGGAGAAAGAACTGGTTCAACTCAGGAGCGAGAGAAACGAAGCCGTCCATTCCTTTAAGAGGCAAACAGAGCTGGTGAACCAGCTGGGGACAGATTTGGCTAAGCAGATAGCTAAGCGTGAGCGCATGGGTCGAGACTTCAAAGCTGTCAACGATGTACTGGCCATGAAGAAGCAACACTTGGATGAAGCGTATCGGAGGATATCCAAGTTTAACCAACACTGGAAGGCCTCCCTAGCCAACAGGAAAGAGCGGGAGGATAATCTGATGCAACAGATCTCCAAGCTGAAAGCCCAGGTGAAGGCCAGTGAGAAAAGGTTTGATGAAGAAACCGCTCGCCGACATGCCGCCGAAGGCCAGCTCAACAAAGCTCTTGCTAACCTGAAGGAGCGCAAACTGATGTTTGAATCCAAGAAGCGGAAGCTAGAAGATTGTTTCGGCGAAGGAGCATGGGAAGATTCGGTCGAAGGTCTTCAATACACCATTATGCAGAGAGAGTTACTCGTCGAAGGGTTACTCACTCGGCCTGATCATCCAGAAACGAAGGGGTTGTTAGAAGAGTTTCGCGCCCGTGGCCATGCTTGACTATTTGTAATCCTTTTGTGTTGATCATTGTTGGGTGTTGACCATCACCAGGCTTGTTGGCTGAGGTCATGCTATTGATTCATCTTGTACTCACTGACGTTGTGCACTGCCTTGATGGGTTTTCTTTATATATGAGATGTTATTCCCATGACTGGACTCGGACTTCTTATTATCAGCACTGGCACTCAGGCACTAGGATCGGGGGAAATCTCCCTAACGCACAGACACACGTTTGCATTTGCATGAAGCATTTGCATAATGAGCACTTTGTCGTTTTTCCTAACCCTTTTGTGTTTACAGGTTGTTTCAGGTTGTTCCAGGATTGATCAGAGACCTATCCACCGATATCCGACCAGAGCAAATCAAACCAGAATCATGGAGCAAGTGCAAACTGATGTTCAGGAACTCCGCGAAAGAATGGATCGCTTCATGGAGCTCATGCAAGCGGTCACCAATGGCCAGGATCAGCTCAGAACCTTGGTTCAGCCTCTGATTTCAAGGGTTGATAGCAATGGCGTACTCCACAGTGGGACCGTGCCTACCCCTCCACCAGTTGAAACTCCTCAGAATGGCGTCCCCGTGACCGGGGGGAATGGCAGCGCCAACGGCAATGTGATAGCTAACATGGGGCTCAATGGTAATACGACGGGCGTCGGTAATAGGAATTTGGAAGCTAACGTCAATGTTGGGCTGGGCAACGGCAATGCAGGTGTTGGGAATCTGTTCGGGCCTCAGCCGTGGTTAAAAGATCGTCAAGACGATGTGTTCTCTCAGAGAGGTGCTGAAGGTGAGCTGAATGCTGAAGCACGTCTAAGGTTCAAGGCACTCGAGGATAAGATGAGAAATATCGAGAACCAGAACACCCTGGGCGTTGATATGTCCAAGTTGGGACTGATTGCTGATTTCAAGGTGCCTCCCAAGTTCAAGGTACCTGACTTTGAAAAGTACAAGGGCATCACTTGCCCTCGCGTCCACCTGAGATCATATTACCGGAAAATGTCGGCTCATTCTGAGGTGAGAAGTTGCTGATGCATTTCTTTCAGGACAGTCTGTCCGAGCCCTCCCTCGAATGGTACATGAGTCTGGAACCTACCAGTGTGCGCACGTGGAAAGACCTTGCTGAAGCATTTATGCACCACTACCAATATAATAGTGACTTGGCACCGAACCGAGTCCAACTGCAGAATCTGTCGCAAAGGAACAATGAAGGGTTCAAGGAATACGACCAGCGGTGGCGTGAATTGGCAGCCAGGGTTCAGCCGCCGATGGTTGAACGCGAGCTTGTGCAAATGTTCGTGGCCACCCTCCCAGGGGTTTATTATGAGAAATTGGTCAGCGGTATGTCCGGAACCTTCTCAGATCTCATTATCACGGGTGAGCACATCGAAAATGGGATCAAACTGGGGAAAATTCAAGGTGATTCATCCTCAGCTAGAGGAGGCAAGAAACCTTATGGTGGCAAAAGACGGGAAGGAGAAACGAGCGCCGTGACCAACGCTCGAAGGAAGGGTAAAGGCCCTCACCAACAGGTGGCCAGCATAACTATCTCGGCAGTTCAACAGCCACAGCAGCAGCAGCCGCAGCAGCAGCAACCGAATCAACAAGGGTACATAAAGTATCAGAACAGGGCACCTCTGTCGAGCCGTCACCTCGAGACACCGCCCATGTCGTACGCTCAACTATTGCAGACTCTGCTCCAGCTACAGTTGATCCAGAAGAGAACCTTGGCTCCCTTGACAGGGGCACCTCCGTCGGGTTATGACGCAAATGCAACTTGTGAGTTTCATTCAGGGGCACCAGGCCACACAATAGAGAATTGCAAAGCCTTCAAGCATAAGGTGCAGGACATGGTGGACGCTAAGATCATCAACTTCTCAGATAATGTGCCAAACGTCACGAAGAACCCTATGCCGAATCATAGGGGAGGTGGAGTAAATGCCATTATCAAAGACGGGAGTTTGGATTTGTTGACTGACGTCAGAGATCTGAAGACACCGCTTAGCTTCGTTAAGGCTAAGCTGATGAAAAGAGGGTTCTTTCCAGGTTGTGGAGAGCTGTGCATGGGCTGTGCGACAAGTCCTGATGGATGTGAACAGTTGATAGAGGGGATTCAAAGTCTGATGACTGAGGGAATCCTGCAGTTTAGCCGGAGGGCCGAAGGCGGATCGGGAGAGGTAATGCTGAAGCAAGATGATGAGGTTGCCACCATCTCCATCCCTCGCCAGACGATAACTATCTCCGCACCCAGACCGCCCACAATTACTATCACCAAAGCTGGGCCGATACCCTTCGAAAGCACTAACGATGTCCCGTGGCATTATGGAGCGGAGGTCTACTGCAATGGACAGAAGTTGGAACTAGAACCATTTGGGTCGTCTGTGGAGAACCTAGCGGGCGTTAGCGGAATTACTCGCAGCAGGAGAGTGTTTGCACCACCTGAGGTCGTGGCGGACAAAGCGAACAGAGCTGATGCAATTGATAAAGGTAAAAGTAAAGTCGTTGAAGAGATCCCTTGTGGGGTAGAAAAAGACTTACTCATTAAAGACGCCGAGGAATTTATGAGGTTGATTAAAAAGAGTGACTACAAGATCGTGGATCACCTCCATCAAACATCCTCGAAGATTTCCATCCTGAACCTGTTGTTGTGTTCTGAGGCGCACCGCAACGCGCTGTTGAAGGTGTTGAACGCCGCATATGTACCGCAGGAAATATCGACAAACCAGTTAGAAGAGGTCGTAGCCCACGTGAATGCTGGAAATGGGTTAGGGTTCACTGACTTAGAGTTGACGCCGAAGGGGAGGAACCACAATAGCGCCCTGCACATCTCGATAGAGTGTAGGGGAACGATTGTGTCTCACGTGTTGGTCGACACAGGGTCATCGCTCAATGTTCTTCTGAAGAAGGCATTGATGAAGTTAGATACTCGCGGAGTGATTTGCACACCCAGTGATCTGGTTGTGATGGCGTTCGATGGAACCAAACGCCATGTTTTCGGGGAGGTGACGTTGCCAATCCAAGTCGGGCCGGAAACGTTCGACGCGATCTTTTACATTATGGACATCATGCCTGCCTACAGTTGTCTCTTAGGCCGGCCATGGATCCATTCCGCGGGTGTCGTGACCTTCACGTTGCACCAGAAGCTCAAGTACGCTGTCAGAGGTAGCATCGTGACCGTATGTAGCGAGGAAGACATAATGGTGAGCCATTTGTCGTCCTTCAAGTATGTTGAGATGGATGGGGAAATCCACGAAACTCTATGTCAAGCGTTCGAAGTTGTTAAAGTCAAGAACGTAGCTCCTGTAGTCACTGAGAAGCCAGAGATGACTCTCTCGTCCTTCAAGGAAGCCCGGGTCGTTGTCCAAGCCAGATCTACCCCAGGCTGGGGGCGAATTTTGGAGATACCTAACAAGCAAGACCAGTTTGGGTTGGGATACTCTCCTACGGCCGAAGCCTCCTCTTCTCATGGTGCGTCGCGAGGTAAAGGGCCGATCCAGTTTACCAGTGGCGGGGTGATATTTGAAAGTGTCAACGCGGTGTCTGAAGACAGCGGAGATAGCGACTGTGACTTAGACTCTTGGATCTAGCCAAGCAAGCCAGGTGAGAGCCTTAACAACTGGCCCATCAAGGATATTATCCAGATGACAAGCGAAGAGTAATGATTTACTTTTTTTCCAATCATTGTACAACCCTATGTCCTACCCGAGGCATAGTGGTTTTATTGTCAGGGCCTTGTTTGATTATGTACATGCATTTTATCAATAAATCAAAAGGCGTTTTTCTTCGTATTCAAATATTGTGATCTCTGTTATTCGTGTTTTATATTTGTTTTGAAAAACAATAAAATGGCAATGAGGTTTGTGCTAACCTGCATATCCTTGTTTTAAGCTTAACCCTTGTTATTGCAGGATCCACATAACAGATGACATCGACTCTGGACCTTCTACGACTCACTTCGACTTCGATTACCCGATCTATCAAGCCGAAGAAGAGATTGATGAAGACGAAGACCTTCCCGAAGAGTTGTCCCGCTTGTTGAAACAAGAAGAGAAAGTGATTCTGCCTCACGAAGAAGAGATCGAGATTGTGAATCTGGGTTCTGAGGAACTTGTCAGGAACGTCAGGATAGGGGCTGCATTGCAAAGTGATGTCAAGCAGAAATTAGTCGAGATGCTGAGAGAGTACAGTGATGTCTTTGCTTGGTCATACGAGGATATGCCCGGACTTGATACTGACATCGTGGTCCACCACTTGCCGCTGCGAGAAGACTGTCCCCCCCGTTAAGCAGAAGCTTAGGAGGACACGACCAGATATGGCCGTTAAGATCAAAGAAGAAGTGCAAAAGCAGCTTGATGTTGGCTTCTTAGCGGTCACTACTTACCCTCCGTGGGTCGCCAACATAGTGCTTGTATCGAAGAAGGACGGTAAGGTACAAATGTGCGTCGATTATCGGGATTTGAATAGGGCGAGTCCTAAAGATGATTTCCCGCTGCCTCATATTTATGTGTTGGTCGACAATACAGCTCAGTTCTCCGTATTTTTCGTTCATGGATGGCTTCTCCGGTTACAATCAGATCAAGATGGCACCGGAGGACATGGAGAAAACTACGTTTATTACACCTTGGGGAACGTTCTGCTACAAGGTAATGCCTTTCGGTCTGAAGAACGCAGGGGCCACTTACCAACGAGCTATGGTTACTTTGTTTCATGATATGATTCATCATGAGATTGAAGTCTATGTTGATGACATGATTGCGAAGTCCCAAACGGAGGAAGGACATCTTGTTGCACCCTAAAATTTGACCAACTTGTTTTACCTGATTTGTGTTTTCATAGCTTTATCATTTGCATAGTAGATCATGCACATAGTTCATTCATTTGCATAGCATAGCATGGGAAAGTCATCCAACAGGGGATAAAGTTCTATTTTTCATCTCAAGGAGTGTATTCAAAAGGTTCTAGTCACCAAGAAAGAAGGTGAAGCTTTGAGAAATTAATAGATCAAGCAGTGGATTTATAGCCTATCTGGGGAGTAGCTGAAGATCATCATAGAGGTTGTGAGCTGTGGACTGAGGCATGGAATGTGTGTAGACATCATGGAAGACCTAGAGGGTCATTTTGAAAACAAGATAAGTCATTGGTGTGGTTGCAAGAGCTACAGTTGAAGACAGTCAACTAGGGTTTCATCTGGGTCAACCCTAGGTCAACCATAGGTCAAATGCTTGATTGAAGGGCATCAAGGCTCATTTAAAGGATGTGGGATTCATGATTTGATATGTGGATATGGATTTGGTGTTATGCCAAGGAGAAATCAAAAGAAATCAAGAAGAAGAGAAGTTTCTAAATTAGGGTTTCTGTGTAAAATTCCCTGATTTAGGTCAAACTTCCAAGCAAAGTAACTCAAAATTCAAGTCTCAAATGAATCCTTGGCCAACATGAAACTTTTAGAGAATCTCAAGACCTTTAATTTGAGTGGTGGAAAGCATCAAGGAGGTTTATAGAACTCAAGTTATGGTTCTTGCAAGTTACAGGTCATATGAGGACACTAAAATTTATCTGTGAAAGTTACTTGATTTCCAAGCAACTTTTACCCCATAAGGAGTTTTGAAATGTATTTTTGGACAACATGAAAGTTGTTCCTCATGATCTTAGCTTTCTAGAAAGGTATGGTATGCCTCAATCTGATTTGTGGAGCTCTACTTATGATCTTGGCAAGCCAGGGGTATTTTGGGAAAGTAAGATTATAGGTCATTTCAAGCATATGCCTAAAACTCCTACTTCAAGCTTCAAATGAAAAAATTTCCAACATGAGATGTGTTCCAAATGGCATTTTTAGGCTAGACAAGAAGTCATGGTGAGCTAGAATGGCTTGCATCACAAAATGCCCAAAAATGGCTTGAATATGGAAGAATTTCAAATGGATTCATGGAGGGAAAATGTAATTTTCAAGTTATGACTCCAAAATACATCATCCAAATACTCATTTCAATTGGAAAACAACTTTTAAAGACAATGACATTAACACTTTTTTTATTAGAGGTCAGAATCATGGACTTGCTTTGTAAACCTGTTACTTGAAATCTAAGTTACACAACCAAAATCCAACACAAGCTGATTCAAGCCAAGCTAACTATCCACACACATCCAATATCTCCTTAGAAGGTAAATTGAACATAAGACAAGTTGAATTGGGAGCTAAAACCAGAACTGATATGTTGATATCATCAAATGAGAAATTTATGACATGAGAATTTCATAATCTCATTGGAGCCATCCAGAACATTCTAGATCTTTCTAACACTTCCTATATATGAATTTGAGTTGATCTAAACCAAGGTTGGACTTCATTTGGTGCAGAGAAGAGAGATTGAGATTCATCTTGCTCACTTGCAATTCAATTTCGAATTCACCCAATTCTTCATCATTTCTTCAATTTCTTGATCCAAATCAACTCAATAATCATCACTGAGTGTATTGCAATCAAAGTCAGAGTGAATCATTGGCCAAATCGTGTTCTTGAGTTCTCACTTCTTCATCTGCAATTGGAATTCTGTTACACTGATTCAGGCCATTTGAGGAAGATCTATTGCATACAGAAGCAAGCAATCATCACACTGATCGATTCTGGAACTTATCAAGCATTGATTTGGAGCTTTGGTTCATCTGTTTCACTCATCTTTACAGGTTAGTAACTTTCTCACCATGGCTTGAATTAGATAGAATTAGCAAGAATCTCTAGGTTAGAAGTAATGTAGGTGGTTAGATGAAACTTTCTGGAGAGTTTGAGAAGGATTGATGATGATTCATATGCGCACATAAATTCTGTTGAGATCAAGAACTCAGTGAATATGGAGTTATAGGCTTATTTTTTTTAGTTAGAATTGATTAGTGATGAGCAAGGAAGAGATTGAGAACAATAATTTGAAGATTGGTGTTGATTGATTTTTGAGCTATATTTGGAGTAAGGATCGTGTTTGAGGTTAGGATTCATATCAATGAATTTCAATGCCACAGATGAAATCAGGGTGAGAAATAGAGCATGTTAGGGTTTTATTTCATGATTTTTGATCAAGATTTGATGAGGTTCGAGTTGCTGAGTTTGGAGCTTTCTTGGAGCTTCATCAATGGAGTTTTGGCTCCAATTGTGTTTGAATGGAGAAGACAAGCGCTGCACCGTTGGATCTCACTTTTGACTTGGACCAAAGCATGCATCGTGTGGCTCTGATTGTATCTCAGTTTATGAATGGTTTGGCTGAGAGTGAAACGCAGCGTTTCACTTAATGTGTTGATGGGCTTAAGTTGGATCATGCTATTCCCACCCCCAATCAAGGCCCACTTGCATAATGAACTGAATTGTATTTCTATTTGCACCGCGCTATTTTCTTTTTCTTTATGTTTTTCCATTTATTTTCTGAATCAATTGGGCCCAGCGCGCCTTGCTTTCTGAACCCCCCAGTCTGGGCCCATATGTGAGTTGAACTATGTCTGTTTACTTCTTGCACCCCATCTCATATTTTCATTTTATTTTTCCTCCATTTTATTTCAAACTTTAAAAAATCATATAAAATTAAAAAATGGTCATTTTAATGTGGGAATTTTTGCTACATGTTGATAATTGCTTCAAGAAAATTGTAAATAAAAAAAATGTTAGTTTAGGCATTTTCTTTATTTTTGTGAATATTTAACTTTTAATTGCTCTTTTATTGAATATAGTTTGTACTTGATTTTGTAGATTTTATTTTAGGTAGTCCCCTTAATATTTTTAGGTCAATCTTTTTAGGGCAATTAGATAGATATATTAGGTACCCCTGGATTTTATTCCATATTTTTTAGGATTATTTTTTAGGTAGTTTTAATTAGAGAACTTTAGGTGATCAGATCAGGGTTTATACACAACTTAGGTGCATTAAAACAATTTCTTTTGGGTTTTTAGAGTGAATTAGGACTTGGGGCATATAGGGTATTAAGGGTAGGTATAGTAGATCCCCTAGAAATAATATTAGAATTTTCCCTACTATATTAATATTTTTAGTATATACATATAATTTTGTTTGATTGTATTGTGTGCCCTTTTGGGGTTTATACTGTTTGTGTGGGCTTATTGGGCTTTGCTTGGGGTGTGGGCTTGGTTTGAAGAGCATGATGGTGGAGCATATTAAAGACAAGATTGAAGCTGAAGATCAAAGCTTGATGAAGATGCTTGGCTTGCTTGAAGTTGTTTGAAGACCTAGGACATAGGAGCTAGATAGAGCCTTAGAATAGAAAATTTCTTCACAAATATGGATGGTTTCTTTTGCCTCCATTCTTCTCAATGACTAAAAGTATCTCCTTGATATTCACCTCCCTCCTTTGGAAGGATTAGTGACTGTATCTAGGAGATAGAACTTTAAGAGAAACAGTCTGTATTATGTTAACTTTCTGTAGGCCACCTTTGGTGCTCAGCAGATTGTTTAACATTCTAAATCCTCTTATAATCATTTCTCTGCTGGAGAGCTTGCTTTGAGAATCCCTTGAAGATGGAAGATGGAATTCATTGCCTTGAAGACTGATAGAAGAAGGAGCTTATGCTTTCAGGTTTTGCTGTTTAGAGATGCTGGTGCTGTTTAGAGCTGTTGATGTATTGTTTGAGTTTCTTGACTGTATTGTTTGTTAATTGCCCCCCTGAGATTGAGGTGAAGCTGTTTCACTTCGCTCATTGTTTTCTAGGTTCGAGGTTGAGTGGGACTCCCTTGCCTCGCTTGTACTGTTGCATTCATGCATTTTACTGTTTTATTGTATATATGTTGTTTCTGTTTCCGCTTATCCCCTAGGATCTCTGTTTCTCTCTGCGCAGGAGAGAAATATGATAGACATTAGACTCTCATCCATGCATGCCAACATTAGGGTAGATTTGGATTCCCTTTTCAACCATAGGTTTTAGAGTTGCTATTTCTCTTCTTTCTCAAAACAATCAGAAAAATACAATAAAAGGATAAACATCAATAAAAAACAGTTCTTGCGTAAAAGACTGTAAACCAATCAAAGAGTCATTTTTGTCCGCTTGGACGCGTAATCAGGAGAAAACCCTTTTCAGAAGGAGATAAAAAACAATCAAGACAGACTTGTGTCGTACGTGGCCCGAACTACGTTTGCTCTGATCTTTCATGCTGTATGAAAGTACGTAGGCATAGGATGCGATATCCTAGCGAGCAACCTTCCCCTCCTTTCCCGTAGGTAGGCGAACTACGTTGACTCTGATTTCTCGTTCCAGACGGGAATACGTAGGCATAAAGTGCGATACTTTTCCGAGTCATTTTCTTTTCTTTTAACACCTTGACCTGTAGAATAGATAGAATAACAATCCGTACCAGAAAACAAGCGTGGATCCCGTCGAGTACGACGGACGTGAGGGGTGCTAATACCTTCCCCTTGCATAACCGACTCCCGAATCCAGGATTTGGTTGCGATGACCATTCCTTTCCCGTCTTTGCGGTAGGTTTACTTCGAGCGTTTCCTTTCCCTCTGTTGGGATAAATAACACACGGTGGCGACTCTTCTGTTCAGCTCTGTTGGATAGTCGACTCCGGGGACCGATCATTTGGAAGTTGGCTAAGTGAGGCCTCTTCAGGATATGATGATGCCACACCTTCTAAGTATCGTATCATCAGTATTGAAAGTCTGTGACACCGACGACCGCATAGGATGTCGTACCTTGTGTCAGTTAT
This sequence comes from Lathyrus sativus, assembly GCA_963859935.3. NCBI lineage: Eukaryota > Viridiplantae > Streptophyta > Magnoliopsida > Fabales > Fabaceae > Lathyrus > Lathyrus sativus. Next base: position 461,050,908 of record OZ012737.1, read on the forward strand.
TAGGACACCTACCTGGGAGAGGGGTTGGGCATGCAGGTAACTTGACCTCCAGAATACCGGTTTTCTTGAGTGAGATTCAGTGGTATTTGAGGATGGTATTATTGGGTCTGTCAGAGACCAGGTTGGAGCATTGTGGATGATCTTAAGCAGTTGTGGGACTGTTTGAGGCCAGTATTGTGGATTGAATTTCTCAGCCAGGGGCACGTGATCCCTTGTTCCATTGCTTGCATATTGCATTGTTTGCATCATCATGTGCATATCATTAACGTGTGTCTGTGTTGCAGGTGCGTTTTCATACTTCCCGATTCTAGTGCTCCGGACCTCCATCTGTTACTATGAGTACTTTGAGGAAGAATGTCGCGTACAAGTTGCCTACTCCCAATGTTTCTTCGCTACTCGGTTTGATATCTCTAGCTGATGATGAGGTGAAGAGAAGCTTCAGGAAGAGTTATGGGAAACTGCTCAGGCTGGTTTATAAACCATCCATGTATGAACGTAACGGATTGTACGCACTGATGCAGTTCTATGATCCCCCGCTGAGGTGTTTTACTTTCCCTGACTTCATTCTGGCTCCGACCATGGAGGAATATGCTGAGATCTTGGAGTTGACTATTCAGAACAAGGTGCCCTTCATTCATATGGGTGTTGAGCCCAAACGGGGGGATTTGGCTGCTGCTTTGCACCTAGACCCCTCAGAACTGCTGTTAACCTCGTGGAATGGAGTTTCTGGTTTTTCTCTCAAGTTCTTAGTTGGGAAAGTGCAAGAGTACGCCAAGAGTGGTTGTTGGGTTGTGTTTAATGCTATCCCTGCTTTGTGCATCTATGGCATTGTGTTGTTCCCTAATATGCCTGACTTCGTTGATTTGGATGCATTCTATATCTTTGCTTCAAGCAATCCTGTGCCCACCCTGATTGGAGACTTCTATCACTCACTGCATTATAAGAATGAGAATAGGAGGGGCAATAACGTCTCTTGTTGTGTGCCTTTGCTGTATATGTGGTTTGAGAGTCATCTTCCTAAGAAGGGTATCTTTGCTGAGTTCGCAGATACGGCAGATTGGTCTGAGCATCTGATGGGACTTTCTTCAGGAGATGTTGTCTGGTTCGACAAAGCTTTATTGGGATCCGAGATTATCTACAGCTGCGCCGGATATCCTAATGTTCCTCTGATTGGGAGGAAAGGGTGCATCAACTACAATCCATCATTATTGATCAGGCAATTCGGTTATGCTTTGAAAAGCCCGCCAAAGGAGGAAGAAATACAGGAATCTCTGTATTTCACCGGTGACCTGAGTGGGGAATTATTGGCCAAGCTTCAGCATGCTTGGAATCATATCGGCAGAAGAGGGAAACCATTGCTAGGCAAGAACGATTGTCAAGCCTATATGCCGTACAAGGTGTGGATTCAGGAGAGGGTAAGACAGGTACAGACGCCTTTTCCAGCAGTATCCCAGCCTGTTCCCATTCCAGTGGGGGAACCAACTACTGTAGCTGTTGAGGTCTATGAGCGGGTTGTGAAAGAAAAAGAGGACTTGATAAAGATCAATGAAGAGTTAGAGAATGAACTGGCTCAGATGTGGAGTGAGAAGAACAAAGCTGTGCATTCTTTCCAACAGCAGACTGAGTTGGTAAACAGGCTAGGGGCTGAACTGACCGAAGAGAAAAAGAAGAGTGAACGCCTGGGGAAAGAATTCAGAAGCTCTCATGATATGTTAGATTCCAAGAAGAAGTCACTCGATGCCGCCCACCGGGAAATCTCTTCTTGCAACAAAACATGGAATGCTACGCTAACCAACAACAAAAAGAGGGAAGACAAATTGAAGCAGCAAATTTCTGAACTCGAAGATCAGTTGAAGGCTAGCAAGAAAAAGTATGAAGAGGAGGTTATGGCAAGATATAGTCTTCAGAACTCATTGAACAAAGCCATTGAATGCAAGAAGGAGGTTGTGTCTCAGAAACGGAAGCTAGAGGATCGCTTCGGAGAAGGGGCGTGGGAGGAATCTACTGGTGATTTGCGACGTGTGCTCAAGCAAAGAGATCTACTTGTTGAGGGTTTGCTTACCCGACCAAATCATCCCGAGACTAAAAGATTATTAGAGGAGTACCAGGCGTATGGTTGCACTTGACTATTTCATGTATTGATGTGTATGCTTTATTTGCATTGTGTTGGCCATCACCAGGATTGTTGGTTGAGGTCATGCCTTCTTATTATACGCTCATTGATATTGTATTCCTGACTTGATGGGTTTCTCTATAATGTACGAGGTGTTTTCTATGATTGGGCTCCGAACTTCGTATTGCTGTCACTGTCACCACACTGACACATTAGCACTAGAATTGGGGAGTGATATTCCCTAATGCACAGACACATGTCGCATTTGCATACACATTCATATCGCATTACAGGTGATTATTGAACTGTATCTCATTTGCTGCATTCTCCAGGTCTTTTCAGGATTGAAAGTCAACGCCCGCACCGATACTCTACTTGTACCAACTGCAAGAGAGTTATGGACCAGATGCAGAGCGAAATGCAGGACATGCGTGAGAAGCTGGCGCTATTCATGCAGATAATGGAGACCATTGTGAAAGGCCAGGAAAACTTGCAAGCTTTGGTGCAGCCTTTGCTGGTGAGAAATGTTGGGCATGGAAACGGAGACCACAATTTGGTACGTGTTGACACCATTCACGGGGATGGTACTCCTACACCGGTAGCTCCACCTGTGGCGAACATACCTGCTGTGAATGTTGGCACTGGCGCCGGGAACGGTAACGCGGGAATCGGTAACGAGACTGTCATCAACAACGTTGGGTTCGGAGATGCCAATCTGGGTGGTGATAATATTGGAGGTAATGGCTTCGGTAACAACGGATTTGGCTATAACGACCAGGGGTTTGATTATGCTAATCAAGATGGGAAGTACGACTTCAACGCTCAGGGATTTGGACAGGACGGATTTGGTAATACCATTCAGGGTTATGGAGGATTCGGTAATGGAAATGGTGCTGGAGTGATGTCTTTTGGACCTGTCGGGGTCGCTCAAGGTTATGGTAACAGGGGGCGGGGCCCTGTGATGAATCAGACTAGATTTGGTCGTAACAACGGGTACGATGGGTACGGAAATGGGAACGGTAATTGGATAGAAGATCAGCAAGAAGATGCTTTCTCTGGTGGAGGTTTTGAAGGTCCTATAGATAACGCGCAGAGAATCAAGATGCTCGAGGAGCAGATGAAAGGTGTTGTGAATCAAAGTGCTGTTGGTTTAGATATGACCACAATGGGTCTGGTGCCTGGCCTGAGGGTACCGCTAAAATTTAAAGCTCCCACATTTGACAAATATAAGGGAGATACCTGTCCAAAGGTGCATGTGCGGTCATACTATAGAAGGATGTCGGCTTACTCGAATGATGAGAGAATGCTGATGCATTTCTTTCAAGACAGCTTGTTTGGTCCTTCCCTTGAATGGCACATGGGGTTGGAGCCTACTCAGATAAAGACATGGAAGCAACTGGCTGAAGCGTTTGTGGCTCATTATAAGTACAATAGTGACTTGGCACCCAACCGGGTCCAATTACAGGGGTTCTCCCAGAAGAAAGATGAGAGCTTCAAAGAATACACGCAGAGATGGCGCGATATGGCCGCACGAGTTCATCCTCCTTTGGATGACAAAGAAATGAATGATATGTTCATAGGAACATTTACCGATATGTTTTATGATAAGCTGTTTCATACTTCCTTGGGCAGTTTCTCGGACCTAATCTTGATGGGAGAGAAAATTGAAAGCAATATTAAAATGGGGAGATTCCAAGCTGAGGAATCTACTTCAGCTGGCAGTAACAGAAGAGCTTTCGGTGGTCGTCGTCAAGGTGATACAAGTGCAGTATTCGGGGGCCGAGGCCGAGGCCGGGGCAGAGGGCGGAATCAGTACAATCATCCGCAACAGGTGATAAGTGTCACAATTCCATTTCATCAACAACCAATGCAACTACAGCAGATACCACCACAGCAATAGCAGCCACAACAAAGGTTACATCCTGCCCAACGCAGAATTCAGGGGGGCAAACCAAGGAGGGTGTTTGAAACGCCTCCTTCAACGTATGCAGAGTTGCTACAGACATTACTGGGTTTGAACTTGGTGGAAAAGAGGACTATGGCACCAATGACGGGCACTCCTCCGTTCGGTTTTGATACGAACAAACACTGCGAGTTCCACTCCGGAGCCCCGGGCCATGACATAGAGACTTGCCACGCGTTCAAGCATGTGGTGCAAGATCTGTTGGATAGCAAGGCCATAAATTTTGGACAAGCAGGTCCGAAAATAGTACAACAGCCCATGCCCAACCATGGGGCAAATGCTATTTTGACTGAGGAGGGTTTGAACTTGATCATGAATGTTGATGAACTAAAGACGCCGTTGTGTGAGATAAAGAGCAGGTTATTAAAATGAGGTGTGTATCCGGGCTGCGATGAGTTTTGTTTAGAGTGTTGGACCCAAGCTGGGGGTTGTGCTGAATTGAATAAGGGTATTCAGACCTTGATAGATGAAGGCACGTTGCAATTCGACAGAACGGCAGTTGAGGAACCTGCAGAGGTATTAGCGGATGAGCAAAGTGATGTAGCTACAGTGATAATCCCCCGAAAAACAATAACAATAACGGCGCCAGCCAGGCGACCGCCGATCACTATCACCAAGGCAGGGCCAACCCCTTATGAGAGCACTAAGGCGGTACCCTGGACTTATGGGTTGGAAGCATACTGTGATGGGGTGAAAATCGATATCAGTAGACAGCCAGCTGAGGTTGTAGACAATGTCGTCGGGACCGGAGGGATGACAAGAAGTGGAAGAATTTTTATATCGCCTGAGGTAGAGGCTGAACGGTTGGCAAAAGGAAAAGGAAAAATGAACGAGGATGTCCCTGTGCAGAGGAATGAAAAAGAAATGTCACTGAAAGATGTAGAAGAGTTTATGCGCCTTATTCGTAAGAGTGACTATAAGATTGTTGAGCACCTTCAACAGACGCCATCGAAGATATCCATACTGTCGCTGTTATTGTGTTCCGAAGCCCATAGGAATTCATTGTTGAAAATTCTGGACACGTCGTTTGTACCCCAAGATGTTTCTGTGAATCAGTTGGAGGGGGTAATGGCGCACGTGAACGCAGGCCATAGCTTGGGATTTACGGATTTTGATTTGACCCCGAGGGGGAGAGAGCATAACATGGCGTTGCACGTATCAGTTGAATGCAGGGGCTCAGTCATGTCCCACGTGCTGGTAGATACCGGGTCTTCCTTGAACGTGCTGCCAAAGAAAGCAATGATGAAACTGGACATCAGGGGGATCATTTGTACGCCTAGTGACTTGGTGGTCAGGGCATTTGATGGTACACGAAGGTCAGTCTTTGGATCTATAACGTTACCCCTGCAGGTGGGGCCTGAGATTTTCGAAACTGAATTTTATATTATGGACATCCAGCCAGCATACAGTTGTCTTCTCGGACGACCGTGGATCCATGGTGTTGGAGCAGTCACATCTACCCTGCACCAAAAGCTGAAATACATGGTAGGGGACAGTGTGGTTACAGTTTGTGGAGAGGAGGACATATTGGTCAGCCATCTGTCATCATTCAAATACGTGGAGGTCGACGGCGAGATTCATGAGACACCCTGTCAAGCCTTTGAAGGGTTACGCATTAAAGATAAAGTTCCAGGGCCGAGTAAAGCATCAGAGGTGGCAGTATCATCATACAAGGAGGCTCAGGCTCTAGTGAAGACTGGTGATTCAAAAGGTTGGGGCAAGGTTCTGGATATTCCCGTGAAGATGGACAGATTTAGGCTGGGATATCAACCATCATCATCAACGTCTGCTGCTGGGACACCCCGTTTCAAAGGACCAATAACAATCACGGCTAGTGGAGTGTATCACGAGGACATCAACGCTGTTTCAGATTCCGAAGAAGGAGACAGCGACAGCGACATGGACGCCTGGATTCAGCCGAGCGTGCCAGGACAAGGATTATGCAATTGGTCTATTCAGGAGACTGTTCCTGTGACTACCAAACAGTAATACTTTGTTTTCTTAATTGTTGAACAATCCGGTGTCCTACCCGGGGCATCGTGATTTTGCTTAGGGCCGCTCTATTATGTACATTGCATTGTTTAATCATTAAATAAAAGGCGTTTTTCATGTACAAATATTGTGATCTCTGTTTTTCCTATTTTTATTTTTACAATAAAATGGCAACGTGGTTATTCGCTTTATACACATTTTGAAGCATTTTTTTGCAGGATAACATTTTCAGATGACATCATTGAACCGCCTATGACTCACTTCGACTTTGAGCACCCGGTATTTCAGGCCGAAGAAGAGATTGTTGAAGATGGCGACGTTCCAGAAGAGTTGTCTTGGTTGGTAAAGCAAGAAGAACGAATCATTCTGCCTCATGAGGAGGTCATTGAGATCATTAATCTGGGGTCGGAAGGGGTTGAAAGGAACATCCGTATAGGAGCCGCGCTGCAGAGTGACGTCAAGCGAAGACTGGTTGAAATGCTCAGAGAGTATAGTGATGTATTCGCTTGGTCGTACGAAGACATGCCTGGGCTGGATACGGATATGGTTGTGCACCGTCTGCCGCTAAAAGAAGGATGCCCGCCGGTTAAGCAGAAGCTTCGCAGAACTAGACCTGATATGGCAGTGAAAATTAAGGAGGAGGTTCAAAAGCAGTGGGATGCTGGTTTCCTAGCTGTTACAAAATATCCCTCATGGGTCGCTAATATTGTACCAGTGCCAAAGAAAGACGGTAAAGTGAGAATGTGCGTAGATTACCGTGATTTGAACAAAGCGAGCCCGAAAGATGATTTTCCACTTCCTCACATCGATGTGTTGGTTGATAACACCGCTCAATTCTCCGTATTCTCCTTCATGGATGGCTTCTCAGGCTACAATCAGATTAAAATGGCGCCAGAAGACATGGAGAAGACTACCTTCATTACGCCTTGGGGAACATTTTGTTACAAAGTGATGCCCTTCGGATTAAAGAACGCTGGGGCAACGTATCAGCGTGCAATGACGACTCTCTTTCATGACATGATGCACAAAGAGATCGAGGTTTATGTCGATGATATGATTGCTAAATCCCAGACAGAGGAGGAACATTTGGTGAATCTGCTGAAATTATTCAAAAGGCTTAGGAAGTTCAGGCTGAGGCTGAACCCTAACAAATGCACCTTCAGGGTGAGGTCGGGTAAACTGCTAGGGTTTATCGTGAGTGAAAAAGGAATAGAGGTTGATCCTGCAAAAATAAAAGCCATACAAGAGATGCCGACGCCTAAAACAGAAAAAGAGGTGTGCGGGTTTTTAGGGAGGTTGAACTACATCGCTCAGTTCATCTCTCACCTAACAGCTACGTGTGAGCCATTATTCAAGCTGTTGAAAAAAGACCAGGCTGTGACGTGGAATGAAAATTGTCAAAAGGCGTTCGATAAAATAAAGCAGTATTTGCAGGAGCCTCATATTTTGATACCTCCAGTGGCAGGGAGACCCTTAATTATGTATTTGACGGTTCTTGAGGGAAGTTTGGGTTGTGTTCTCGGTCAACATGACGAGACAGGACGAAAAGAGCATGCAATTTACTACCTGAGTAAGAAGTTTACTGAATGTGAATCTCGATACTCAATGCTTAAAAAAACTTGTTGCGCGCTAGCCTGGGCCGCCAAGCGTTTGAGGCAGTACATGCTGAATCATACAACCATGCTCATCTCGAAGATGGATCCCATCAAATACGTATTTGAAAAGCAGGCTTTATCCGGGAGAATTGCCCGATGGCAAATGGTTTTGACTGAATACGACATCCAGTATGTCTCACAGAAGGCTATAAAGGGGAGCGTGTTATCGGAATATCTTACTGAGCAGCCTATTGAGGACTACCAATCGATGAGGTTTGATTTTCCTGACGAGGATATCATGTACCTAAAGATGAAAGATTGTGAAGAACCGCTGCCAGACGAAGGACCAGAATTGGGTTCCAAATGGCAGTTGATCTTCGACGGAGCTGTAAACTCCTACGGTAGCAGAATAGGGGCAATCATCACTACTCCACATGGGTCGCACATCCCATTTACTGCTCGATTTACCTTTCCGGTTACCAATAATGAAGCCGAATACGAAGCTTGCATCATGGGGCTAGAAGAGGCCATTGATTTGCGAATCAAAAATCTGGATGTATATGGAGACTTAACTCTGGTAGTGAATCAAATAAAAGGAGAATGGGAGACACGTCAACCCAACTTGATACCGTACATGAATTACGCGAGGAGATTGTTGCCCTTCTTTGACAAGGTTGAGTTGCATCATGTACCGCGAGCAGAAAATCAGATGGCTGACGCCCTGGCCACATTGTCTTCCATGTACAAAGTCAACTTCTGGAATGAAGCTCCCAGAATTGTGATCTCTCGGCTTGACAGACCTGCCTTCATATTTGCCATTGACGAAGTATCTGATGATAAACCCTGGTATTTCGATGTCCAGAATTTCCTAAAGAATAAGGAGTATCCGGCTGGGGCATCCAGTCACGATCAGAAGACCCTCAGGAGATTGGCTGGTAATTTCTATCTGAATCCGGACGGTGTCCTATACAAGAGAAATCACGACTTGGTGCTACTACGTTGTGTAGACGAGAAAGAGGCGAAGTTGCTCATGGAGGAAATACACGAGGGTACATTTGGTACACATGCTGGTGGGCATGCTATAACGAGGAAGCTGCTGCGGGCCGGTTATTACTGGCTAACTATGGAAACTGATTGTTTCAAGTTTGCGAAGAGGTGTCATAAGTGCCAGATCTATGCGGATAAGATCCATGTGCCTCCGAGTCCTCTGAACGTGATGTCGTCACCATGGCCATTTTCGATGTGGGGAATCGATATGATTGGAAAAATCGAGCCGACGGCATCTAACGGACACCGTTTCATTTTGGTAGCAATTGATTATTTTACCAAGTGGGTGGAAGCGGCATCCTATGCTAATGTGACCAAGCAGGTGGTAGCCAGGTTTATCAAGCGAGGTATCATTTGCAGATATGGAATCCCCGAGCAGATAATTACCGACAACGGTTCGAACTTAAATAACAAGATGATGAAGGAGCTGTGTCAGAGTTTTAAGATCGAACATCACAACTCCTCTCCTTATCGACCCAAGATGAATGGCGCTGTTGAAGCGGCCAATAAGAACATAAAGAAGATTGTTCAGAAAATGGTGGTAACCTATAATGATTGGCATGAGATGCTACCTTTCGCTTTGCACGGTTATCGTACGATGGTACGCACATCAACCGGGGCAACCCCGTTCTCGTTGGTATACGGAATGGAAGCAGTGTTACCACTGGAAGTTGAGATTCCTTCCCTGAGGGCATTACAAGATGTTCAACTCGACGAGGCAGAATGGGTGAAAGACAGGTTGAACCAGCTGAGTTTAATGGATGAGAAGAGGTTAGCTTCTCTAGCATATGGTCGATTGTACCAGAGCCGAATGAAGAAAGCGTACAATAAGAAAATACATCCTCGGAGCTTTCAGATGGGCAACCTTGTGTTGAAAAGGATTCTCCCGCCACAGGCAGATCACAGGGGCAAATGGACCCCCAACTACGAAGGGCCATACGTTGTCAGAAAAGTCTTTTCAGGAGGAGCTTTGTTGTTGTCCACCATGGACGGTGAAGACTTTACGTCGCCTGTGAATTCGGACGCAGTTAAAAAAATACTTTGCTTAAAATTGACCCGCTGGACAAAAAAAGAGAGTCCAGGCAAAAATGGGGCATCCTGGCGAACCAAAAACAGAATAAAAGGTTCGGGCAAAAATTAGGGATAAAATTGAAAAAATGTACACCCGCGAAGTTGAAAACCTACACTGGGCGGCTTCGGCAAAAAGGGGTATCCCGGTGAACTGAAAACCCGTAAAGGGCGGTCCACGCAAAAGTTAGGGATTTGAAAAGCAAATGACTGCGGTCCGAATTTGATATTACGGTGCACATTGGTGCGGGAGAATATACCTGAGAGGTCGATTATCAGATACAATCTCTTCAGAAGTTTGAACACCGGGAAAGCGCCAGAGTCAGGCGAGTCATAGGAGGATCAGCTCATGATGTTCGTCTACATCACGTTGCCGACATATGTGTAAATTTGATTTGTTATTGTATTTATGCTTCCTGTGTATGCTTGTATAGTTGTTGTGCATAGCTTCCTCTTTTCAGGAGTTACATCCAGTGTACAAAACTCTGCCCATTCAGGGGCCCAATCAATAAAACATGTTATTCAGTATTTGATGTTTGTTCTTTACCGTTTTGTATGTGAAAAACGCCAATGTTTAATAAAACTAGCAAGTGCATAACATTGTTGGCCTTTGCCAATAATTGCTAAAACTTTGAATTAACTAAAAATGATGTCACTAACGTTAACCTGAATAGATTTGGTTGTGTAGACTTGTCTTGTCTCGTTTGTGGTGTTGCAGGGTTCTTGACCATACGACGTGGACGATCGGAAGATTGCAGTCCTAACCAGAAGCTCGTAACGAGAAGACTTGATCGTTATGTGAAGTGAATCTCCATGCAGGTCGCGCTTCATTTCCCGAAGCTGAGATAACAATGTTCCTGACTAAAGAAGGATCAAATTCCCCAGCTAGTCGCAGCTTATCTGAAGGACATTCTCCAGCAGGGTCATTTACCCTCAGCAGAGTTTGGTGATTTCAAGATTGTAGGCTGTATTCAGACAGTGTGGTGTCCCCCAAAAGGATACCCCATCCCGAGCAGAGTAGTTTAGCCTCAGGAGATTAATATTTCCAAACTTGTAAGTTGTACCCAGACAGTCTACTCTTCCCAGTAGAGATTCCCGTCCCAGTAGGGTCATTTATTCTCCCCAACAGAGTCGACTGATTTTCCCCAAGAGAGTCGTTTCGTCCTCAGCAGAGTTCTCTCTTTTCAGCAAGTGTCTTCTTTCCTCCCGGTGGAAATCGAAGGTTGTGTGTCCTGGCATTTATTTTGCCGGAATACTTTGTGATACCCGTTCACTCCCCAGCATGGTGATATTTGTCCTCGACGGCCAGATTTGAGGAAGCAAGCTTGTTAGAGCTATCCCAACAGTTCGAGCCTGAATTTGCATCGGCATATAGTGTCATATTTGCATCTACCAAATAAAATAAAATAAAATAAAATAAACGCGTAGCATTTCCATGTTGTGTGGAGCATTACGCCATTATCAAACATACGCATTACGAAACATAGATCAGTTTGGTTGACCTTTTGCTTTCAGGTGTGTTTCTCAATAGGAGTATGGAGTTCTAAAGCTCAGATATTACCAGACAATCAAGGTCTCGCCAGGAGACGTGTGACGACATAGTTCAGTTTATTATTTTCTCCCACAGAGTTTCCAATTGAGGCGCTATTGGATCCGGCCAGCGGAATGTTTCTTCAAGTTTGTTGCTGCAACAGCGTTTCAGGTTTTAATGGAGTCAAAGTTCAGAAGTAGCCACTTGTTATCGAGGCGAGTGTTTGACAATTATTTTCGGAATATCCCTAGTGGAGGTAGCTACTGCAAAGATAGGCAGAGAAGTTGTATTCGGAGTTATTTTCCTGTATTTGGCAGAGTTATTTCCCGTAATGGTGACGGAGTTATTTTCCTGTATTTGGCAGAGTTATTTCCCGTAGCAAAGGCGGAGTTATTTGCCTGTGTGATGGACAGGGTACGTCCCATAGCAGAGGCAGAGTTATTTTCCTGTGTGATGGACAGGGTGCGTCTCGTAGCAGAGGCGGAGTTATTTTCCTGTGTGATGGACAGGGTACGTCCCGTAGCAAAGGCGGAGTTATTTTCCTGTGTGATGGACAGGGTGCGTCTCGTAGCAGAGGCGGAGTTATTTTCCTGTATGGATGGACAGTGTGCGTCCCGTAGCAGAGGCGGAGTTATTTTCCTGTGTGATGGACAGGGTACGTCCCGTAGCAAAGGCGGAGTTATTTTCCTGTGTGATGGACAGGGTGCGTCCCGTAGCAGAGGCGGAGTTATTTTCCTGTATGGATGGACAGTGTGTGTCCCGTAGCAAGGGTAGAGTTATGGATGGGTATAAGAAGATTTTCCTGTATGACAAGACAGAATTGCATTCTTATATTCGACAAAAGTACTTCTCCCAGTGAAGTCAATAAGTTTATTCCAGTATTGACAAGATAGTGTTGAAATCAGATTTGTAGATAGTATTCCCCAAGTAGTGGTGCAGTTTATTTCGTAATTTATTTCCGGCAGTTGGCAAATTTCCGGGTTTTATTGGTATTCAACCGTCTCGTACCTCGACTGTCTGAAGGCTCCGGGCGTTTCACCCAGTCGGGTCCAAGCCGTTTGAATAGGGGCAGCTGTTGCACCCTAAAATTTGACCAACTTGTTTTACCTGATTTGTGTTTTCATAGCTTTATCATTTGCATAGTAGATCATGCACATAGTTCATTCATTTGCATAGCATAGCATGGGCAAGTCATCCAACAAGGGATCAAGTGCTATTTTTCATCTCAAGGAGTGTATTCAAAAGGTTCTAGTCACCAAGAAAGAAGGTGAAGCGTTGAGAAATTAATATATCAAGCAGTGGATTTATAGCCTATCTAGGGAGTATCTGAAGATCATCATAGAGGTTGTGAGCTGTGGACTGAGGCATGGAATGTGTGTAGACATCATGGAAGACCTAGAGGGTCATTTTGAAAATAAGATAAGTCATTGGTGTGGTTGCAAGAGCTACAGTTGAAGACAGTCAACTAGGGTTTCATCTGGGTCAACCCTAGGTCAACCATAGGTCAAATGCTTGATTGAAGGGCATCAAGGCTCATTTAAAGGATGTGGGATTCATCATTTGATATGTGGATATGGATGTGGTGTTATGCCAAGGAGAAATCAAAAGAAATCAAGAAGAAGAGAAGTTTCTAAATTAGGGTTTCTGTGTAAAATTCCCTGATTTAGGTCAAACTTCCAAGCAAAGTAATTCAAAATTCAAGTCTCAAATGAATCCTTATCCAACATGAAACTTTTAGAGAATCTCAATACCTTTAATTTGAGTGGTGGAAAGCATCAAGGAGGTTTATAGAACTCAAGTTATGGCTCTTGCAAGTTACAGGTCATATGAGGACACTGAAATTTATCTGTGAAAGTTACTTGACTTCCAAGAAACTTTTACCCCATAAGGAGTTTTAAAATGGATTTTTGGCCAACATGAAAGTTGTTCCTCATGATCTTAGATTTCTAGAAAGGTATGGTATTCCTCAATATGATTTATGGAGCTCTACTTATGATCTTGGCAAGCCAGGGATATTTTGGGAAAGTAAGATTATAGGTCATTTCAAGCATATGCCTAAAACTCCTACTTGCAAGCTTCAAATGAAAAAATGTCCAACATGAGATGTGTTCCAAATGGCATTTTTAGGCTAGACAAGAAGTCATGGTGAGCTAGAATGGCTTGCATCACAAAATGCCCAAAAATGGCTTGAATATGGAAGAATTTCAAATGGATTCATGGAGGGAAAATGTAATTTTCAAGTTATGACTCCAAAATACATCATCCAAATACTCATTTCAATTGGAAAACATCTTTTAAAGACAATGACATTAACACTTTTTTTATTAGAGGTCAGAATCATGGACTTGCTTTGTAAACCTCTTACTTGAAATCTAAGTTACACAACCAAAATCCAACACAAGCTGATTCAAGCCAAGCTAACTATCCACACACATCCAATATCTCCTTAAAAGGTAAATTGAACATAAGACAAGTTGAATTGGGAGCTAAAACCAGAACTGATATGTTGATATCATCAAATGAGAAATCTATGACATGAGAATTTCATAATCTCATTGGAGCCATCTAGAACATTCTAGATCTTTCTAACACTTCCTATATATGAATTTGAGTTGATCTAAACCAGGGTTGGACTTCATTTGGTGCAGAGAAGAGAGATTGAGATTCATCTTGCTCACTTGCAATTCAATTTCGAATTCACCCAATTCTTCATCATTTCTTCAATTTCTTGATCCAAATCAACTCAATAATCATCACTGAGTGTATTGCAATCAAAATCAGAGTGAATCATTGGCCAAATCGTGTTCTTGAGTTCTCACTTCTTCATCTGCAATTGGAATTCTGTTACACTGATTCAGGCCATTTGAGGAAGATCTATTGCATACAGAAGCAAGCAATCATCACACTGATCGATTCTGGAACTTATCAAGCATTGATTTGGAGCTTTGGTTCATCTGTTTCACTCATCTTTATAGGTTAGTAACTTTCTCACCATGGCTTGAATTAGATAGAATTAGCAAGAATCTCTAGGTTAGAAGTAATGTAGGTGGTTAGATGAAACTTTCTGGAGAGTTTGAGAAGGATTGATGATGATTCATATGCGCACATAAATTCTGTTGAGATCAAGAACTCAGTGAATATGGAGTTATAGGCTTATTTTTTTAGTTAGAATTGATTAGTGATGAGCAAGGAAGAGATTGAGAACAATAATTTGAAGATTGGTGTTGATTGATTTTTGAGCTATATTTGGAGTAAGGATCGTGTTTGAGGTTAGGATTCATATCAATGAATTTCAATGCCACAGATGAAATCAGGGTGAGAAATAGAGCATGTTAGGGTTTTATTTCATGATTTTTGATCAAGATTTGATGAGGTTCGAGTTGCTGAGTTTGGAGCTTTCTTGGAGCTTCATCAATGGAGTTTTGGCTCCAATTGTGTTTGAATGGAGAAGACAAGCGCTGCACCATTGGATCTCACTTTTGACTTGGACCAAAGCATGCATCGTGTGGCTCTGATTGTATCTCAGTTTGTGAATGGTTTGGCTGAGAGTGAAACGCAGCGTTTCACTTAATGTGTTGATGGGCTTAAGTTGGATCATGCTATTCCCACCCCCAATCAAGGCCCACTTGCATAATGAACTGAATTGTATTTCTATTTGCACCGCGCTATTTTCTTTTTCTTTATGTTTTTCCATTTATTTTCTGAATCAATTGGGCCCAGCGCGCCTTGCTTTCTGAACCCCCCAGTCTGGGCCCATATGTGAGTTGAACTATGTCTGTTTACTTCTTGCACCCCATCTCATATTTTCATTTTATTTTTCCTCCATTTTATTTCAAACTTTAAAAAATCATATAAAATTAAAAAATGGTCATTTTAATGTGGGAATTTTTGCTACATGTTGATAATTGCTTCAAGAAAATTGTAAATAAAAAAAATGTTAGTTTAGGCATTTTCTTTATTTTTGTGAATATTTTACTTTTAATTGCTCTTTTATTGAATATAGTTTGTACTTGATTTTGTAGATTTTATTTTAGGTAGTCCCCTTAATATTTTTAGGTCAATCTTTTTAAGGCAATTAGAAAGATATATTAGGTACCCCTGGATTTTATTCCATATTTTTTAGGATTATTTTTTAGGTAGTTTTAATTAGAGAACTTTAGGTGATCAGATCAGGGTTTATACACAACTTAGGTGCATTAAAACAATTTCTTTTGGGTTTTTAGAGTGAATTAGGACTTGGGGCATATAGGGTATTAAGGGTAGGTATAGTAGATCCCCTAGAAATAATATTAGAATTTTCCCTACTATATTAACATTTTTAGTATATTTTGTAATTTTGTTTGATTGTATGGTGTGCCCTTTTGGGGTTTATATTGTTTGTGTGGGCTTATTGGGCTTTGCTTGGGGTGTGGGCTTGGTTTGAAGAGCATGATGGTGGAGCATATTGAAGACAAGATTGAAGCTGAAGATCAAAGCTTGATGAAGATGCTTGGCTTGCTTGAAGCTGTTTGAAGACCTAGGACATAGGAGCTAGATAGAGCCTTAGAATAGAAAATTTCTTCACAAATATGGATGGTTTCTTTTGCCTCCATTCTTCTCAATGACTAAAAGTCTCTCCTTGATACTCACCTCCCTCCTTTGGAAGGATTAGTGACTGTATCTAGGAGATAGAACTTTGAGAGAAACAGTCTGTATTATGTTAACTTTCTGTAGGCCACCTTTGGTGCTCAGCAGATTGTTTAACATTCTAAATCCTCTTATAATTATTGCTCTGCTGGAGAGCTTGCTTTGAGAATCCCTTGAAGATGTAAGATGGAATTCATTGCCTTGAAGACTGATAGAAGAAGGAGCTTATGCTTTCAGGTTTTGCTGTTTAGAGATGTTGGTGCTGTTTAGAGCTGTTGATGTATTGTTTGAGTTTCTTGACTGTATTGTTTGTTAATTGCCCCCTGAGATTGAGGTGAAGTTGTTTCACTTCGCTCATTGTTTTCTAGGTTCGAGGTTGAGTGGGACTCCCTTGCCTCGCTTGTACTGTTGCATTCATGCATTTTACTGTTTTATTGTATATATGTTGTTTCTGTTTCCGCTTATCCCCTAGGATCTTTGTTTCTCTCTGCGCAGGAGAGAAATATGATAGACATTAGACTCTCATCCATGCATGCCAACATTAGGGTAGATTTGGATTCCCTTTTCAACCATAGGTTTTAGAGTTGTTGTTTCTCTTCTTTCTCAAAACAATCATAAAAATACAATAAAAGGATAAACATCAATAAAAAACAGTTCTTGCGTAAAAGACTGTAAACCAATCAAAGAGTCATTTTTGTCCGCTTGGACGCGTAATCAGGAGAAAACCCTTTTCAGAAGGAGATAAAAAACAATCAAGACAGACTTGTGTCGTACGTGGCCCGAACTACGTTTGCTTTGATCTTTCATGCTGTATGAAAGTACGTAGGCATAGGATGTGATATCCTAGCGAGCAACCTTCCCCTCCTTTCCCGTAGGTAGGCGAACTACGTTGACTCTGATTTCTCGTTCCAGACGGGAATACGTAGGCATAAAGTGTGATACTTTGCCGAGTCATTTTCTTTTCTTTTAACCCTTGACCTGTAGAATAGATAGAATAACAATCCGTACCAGAAAACAAGCGTGGATCCCGTCGAGTACGACGGACGTGAGGGATGCTAATACCTTCCCCTTGCGTAACCGACTCCCGAATCCAGGATTTGGTTGTGATGACCATTCCTTTCCCGTCTTTGCAGTAGGTTTACTTCGAGCGTTTCCTTTCCCTCCGTTGGGATAAATAACGCACGGTGGCGACTCTTCTGTTCAGCCGGCGCCGATTTTTGCAGTAGCGACACATCTGGTCAATTTGCGGAAGCTTTTTGAGAGGCTTAGGAAGTTCAGGTTGAGGCTGAATCCTAACAAGTGTACTTTCGGAGTACGGTCCGGAAAACTACTGAGGTTTATCGTGAGTGAAAGAGGCATTGAGGTTGATCCTGCGAAGATAAAAGCGATACAAGAAATGCCAGCACCAAAAACAGAAAAAGAAGTTCGTGGTTTCCTGGGCAGAATAAACTACATTGCAAGGTTTATTTCTCAGCTCACAGCCACATGTGAACCGATGTTCAAACTGCTGAAGAAAGATCAGGCGATTATCTGGAACGAGGATTTCCAGAAGGCATTCGATAAGATAAAACAGTATCTACAGGAACCTCCAATCTTGATACCCCCAGTGGCCGGAAGACCCTTAATCATGTACTTGACAGTTCTTGAGAATAGTATGGGGTGTGTACTCGGTCAGCACGACGAGACGGGCAGAAAGGAGCATGCCATTTACTACTTGAGTAAAAAGTTCACAGACTGTGAATCTCGTTACTCGATGCTGGAGAAGACGTGTTGTGCACTAGCCTGGGCTGCCAAACGTTTACGACAGTACATGCTCAATCACACCACCATGCTAATTTCGAAGATGGATCCGATCAAGTACGTCTTCGAGAAGCAAGCGCTTTCGGGCAGGATTGCCAGATGGCAAATGGTGTTGACGGAATATGGTATTCAGTACGTTTCCCAGAAGGCCATCAAGGGAAGCGTATTGTCTGAATACCTTGCCGAACAGCCGATCGAGGATTATCAGACGATGAAATTTGAATTCCCTGATGAGGATATCATGTTTCTTAAAGCGAAAGATTGTGATGAACCGTTGCCCGACGAGGGTCCAGATAGGAAATCCCAGTGGAAGTTGATATTTGACGGGGCGGTTAATTCTTACGGAAGTGGCATTGGGGCGATCATCACGACTCCCCACGGATCCCATATCCCGTTCACTGCGAGACTGACGTTTCCAGTCACCAATAACGAAGCGGAGTACAAAGCATGCATCATGGGTCTAGAAGAAGCAATTGATTTAAGAATCAAGAACCTAGACGTATATGGTGACTCGGCGCTTGTGATCAACCAGATTAAAGGGGAGTGGGAGACTCGTCAATCGAATTTGGTGCCGTACATGAACTATGCCAGAAGGCTGCTTCCGTTCTTTGATCGAGTGGAACTCCATCATGTGCCCAAGGCCGAAAATCAGATGGCTGATGCCTTAGCCACGTTGGCTTCGATGTATAAAGTCAATTTTTGGAATGAAGCTCCAAGAATTGTCCTTTCTCGTCTTGATAGGCCTGCATTCGTCTTTGCGATCGAGGAAGCCTCTGGCGGTAAGCCATGGTTCCATGATATCCAGACCTTCCTTATGACTAAGGAGTATCCTGCGGGAGCGTCAACCCAGGATAAGAAGACTCTGAGGAGGCTGTCTAGAAATTTTTATCTCAATCCTGACGGAGTTTTGTATAAAAGAAACCACGATCTCGTGCTACTCAGATGTGTAGATGAGAAAGAAGCGAGTATGCTCATGGAAGAAGTCCATGAAGGCACATTTCGTACGCACGCTGGCGGGCATGCTATGACGAGAAAGATCCTGAGAGCAGGATACTACTGGCTGACGATGGAGTCGAATTGCTTTAAATTCGCGAAGATATGTCATAAATGCCAGATTTATGCTGATAAAGTTCATGTGCCGCCGTGCCCGTTAAATGTCATGTCCTCCCCGTGGCCGTTCTCCATGTGGGGCATCGACATGATAGGCAAGATGGATCCCACTGCATCTAACGGTCATCGCTTCATTCTAATAGCTATCGACTACTTCACCAAGTGGGTGGAGGCAGCCTCATATGCTAATATGACCAAGCAGGTGGTGGCTAAATTCATAAAGAGGGACATCATCTGTCGTTACGGAATTCTCGAGCGGATCATTACTGATAATGGTTCGAATCTGAATAACAAGATGATGAAGGAGCTGTGCCAGAGTTTCAAGATTGAACACCACAACTCATCTCCTTACCGGCCGAAGATGAATGGCGCCGTTGAAGCGGCCAATAAGAACATAAAGAAGATTGTATAGAAGATGGTTGTGACCTACAAAGATTGGCACGAGATGCTGCCATTTGCACTGCACGGTTATCGTACAACGGTACGTACGTCAACCGGGGCAACTCCTTTCTCCTTAGTGTACGGTATGGAAGTTGTCCTATCGTTAGAAGTGGAGATCCCTTCTTTGTGAGTTTTGGTTGATGTGAAACTCGATGAGGCAGAATGGATTAAGAACCGACTGAACCAACTCAGCCTGATGGACGAGAAGAGGTTAGCATCGATTGCACATGGTCGTCTATACCAAAGCCGAATGAAGAAAGCGTATGATAAGAAGGTGCGCCCTAGAAGCTTTCAGACGGGTGATCTCGTCCTGAAGAAGATTCTTCCTCCACACTCTGATCACCGGGTCAAGTGGACTCCTAATTACGAAGGTTCGTACGTCGTCAGCAAGGTCTTCTTGGGAGGAGCTTTGTTGTTATCCACGATGGATGGTGAAGATTTTGCATCCCCGGTGAACGCGGACGCAGTTAAAAAATACTTTGCTTAAAAACGACCTACTGGAAAGAAAAAGAATATCCAGGCAAAAATGGGGCATTCCGGCGAACCATAAAAAAGGAAAAAGGTTCGGGCAAAAATTAGGGATATAAAGAAAAGAATGTACACCCGCAAAGTCAAAAACCTGGAAGGGCGGCTTTGGCAAAAAAGGGTATTCCGGTGAATCGAAAACCCGGAAGGGCGATTCAGGAAAAAGTTAGGGATTTGAAAAAGCAAATGACTGCATTCCGCGTATGGACTCTCATTGTTTAGTGGTTTGGAATACCTGAGGGCCGTTTATCTGAATCAATCTCTTCTGAAGCTGAAGCGTCGGAGAAGTATCGAAGTCGAGTGGGTCATAGAGGGATCAACTCATAGTGTTCGTCTACGCCTCGTTACCGACATTTGTGTATATACTGATGTATATTTATGTTTTATTCTTGCGCGGCTTCCTCATTCCAGGAGCTTGCATCTGTTGTAAAACATTTTTACCCATTCAGGGGTTCTTTATCAATAAAATATGTACTATTCAGCAATTATGTTTATCTGTTTAGCATTTATCTGTTTTGTTTGCGAAAAAGAACGCCGATGTTTTTGATAAAATGCGCATACATAAACTTACTGGCCTAGGCCACTGATTGTTGAAACAATGAATTACTCGAACATTGTCGCAAGATGATAACCTTGATAGGTCCCTTTGAGAAGGGTATCTTGTCTGTTTGTTTGTGTTGTTGCAGGTGTAGCATATACCAGGTAGTGCGCCGTATGCGTCCCCAAGCAGGATGATTCCTTCTTCTCCAGCGAGGTTCAGCAGCCTCTCCCCGCAGAGTCTGAACGTGAGATCGTAAGCATTGATATGTTTTCCCCAAGCAGAGACGATTCTCTCCCCAATCAGGTACATCCCAAAGGGTCGTCATCTCCCTAGCTGAGTCACATACTGAAGTGTGCAGCAATTGATAGTTCCAGACTGAAGTCTTCTGCAGAATTGAAATTCCCCGCTGAGTTGTACTCTCCCCTGTAAGCAGGACGATTCCTTCTTCCCCAGCCGAGTTTGCAGATCCCCAAGGGAGCCGAGTCCTTGGAAAGCAGTTCGGGCCATGATTGGTTTTCCCTAGTAGAGTGTTGAATAGTTGATGTTGTATTTCCCCGTCGGAGTCGTTACCTCCAGGAAAGGTTGGCTGCGAATGTCGTGCAAGTTATTTCTGTGATTGACATCGCTTTCCTCAGCAGGTCCAGGTTCTCGTAGAGCTTCGTTCTCCTGCAGCAGTCGACTGAAGTTCATTTCCCCAGGCGGAGTCCGATTGAGATTGGCGTGACTTTTTCTCCTTGGCAGGATGATTCCTTCCCCCACCAGAGTGGTTCTTTATCCTTGACAGGAGGATTCTCCCTTCAGCATTTATTTTGCTAATGGGATCGTAGCATTTTGCATGATTGCATAGCATTTACCCTAAATGCGTAGCATTTCCACCGTGTGGAGCATTGCACCATTGCCAAAGCATACGCATATGAAGCATGAGCTAGGTCGGTACCGTTCTTGTTTTGCAGGTGTTCCTCCGCAGAGTCGTTTGCTCAAGATGATTCTTGAATCCCCCAGCAAAGTTGCTTGCCCAAGATTATTCTTGAATTCCCCCCAGCAAAGTCGTTTGCCCAAGATGATTCTTGAATCCGCCAGCGAAGTTGTGTGCTTAAGATGACTCTTAAAACCCCATTGAAGTCGCCAGAGTTGGTTGCTCAAGTTGATGCTTAGAGTCCCCGGCAGAGTGATTGCTCAGGATGATTCCCGAAATCTCCATCAGAGTTATTAGTTCAGGATGATTCTTGAAGTCCCCACGGAGTTATTTGTTGAAGATGATTCTTGGTTTCCTCAGCAGAGATGATTCACCCAGAATGATTTCTGGATCCCCGAAGCAGAGTTACTTGATAGTTCTCCGGAATCCCCAGCGGAGATGCGTCATCCCCAGCAGGTTTCTGAACAGTGAAGTTGAAACTCCCCCTGAAGACTTGATGATTGAAGTCCAACCGTATTAACGAAGCAGTTCTCTCAGCTGATGCGGAGTGCCTGAGGGTAGAAGTGGGATATCCCCGATTGGTTCATGACTGACTGAGAATTCCATTCCCGACTTACTGACGAAGTTCGGCTAACGCCCAAAGATTTCTTTGAATGCCCGGTGGCATGATTAACTTGATTGTTGACCTGATGAGTCCCGAGAAATCCTGATGCCTGACGGCATGATCGACCGTGTATCACCGGTTACCGTGTGACCGAGTCCCCAGCTAGTTGTCGTGCAGCTAATATCTCAGTTTTCGAAGATTTGTTCCCATCAGAGTACCGTGTACTTGTGTAGTTGGCAAATTTCTGGGTTTGTTGATATTCAACCGTCTCGTACCTTGATTGGTTGAGAGTCGTTCGCTTCTCACCCAGTCAGGTTCAAACCGCTTGAATAGGGGCAGTTGTTGCACCCCAAAATTTGCCCAACATTTCTTTACCAAGCTTATGTTTCATTTCATTCACATTAGCATTATCATTTTCATTTCATTGACATGTATGCAGGAGATCAAGAGGTATGATTGCCAATTAAGAGCTATACAAGACTATAAAGCTAGCTAAGAAGCTTATTCAAGTGTTCAAGGGTTGATATCCTTGTCAGAGAAGTCAAAGGATTCTCAGAGTGAGTGATGGAAACCAAGGTTGTGTGCCCCCTAACTTGAGAGTTGTGGGAGCTCCTCAGATGATTCTGAAGCCAAGAATGTGGACTTGAAGACTTGAGAGAGCTTATGAGATGTCTTGAAAGCCATCATGAAGCCTAGACAGGTCATTGTGCAAGATTAAGAAGCCTCAGCCATGAGTGGTGCAGCTAGGGTTTGACTGGGTCAACCCTAAGTCAACTGATGATTTGGAGGAAGTTGAGACCTAATCCAAGAGCCATGTGATCATGGATTGATGCATTGAGATGTTATAAGGATGATTCCAAGGTCAACTCATCATGATTGGAGAGTTTGAGAAGTTTCAAGCTAGGGTTTCTAAGGCTTGACAGTGTAAAATCCCCTAATTTGACCCCTATCTTCAAGGCATTTTAGCTCAAGATGTGATTGTCATCTCATCTTACCCCCAACATTAATGTTATAGAGCTTGATCTTAGCTTTAATTTGAGTACTATAAGTCCTTGATAGGATTTGTAGAACTCAAGTTATGACTTTAACAAGTTACAGGTCATCTGAGGTCTGTGGATTTGGGAGCTTGAAAGTTACCCAACTTGCATCAAACGTTTGCCCAAGAAGGATGATTCCTATGAACTTTTGGTCAACATGAATGTTTTTCCTTATTCTCTTAGATTTCTAGAGAGTACTATAAGTCCATGATTGGATGTGTAGAACTCAACTTATGGCTTTGACAAGTCAAGGGTATTTTGGTCATTTGGAGATTACAGGTCATTTCAATCATAAGGTCGTAACTCCCATTTCCAAGCTTCAAATGGGAAAATGTTCAACATCAAACTTGTTCAAAATGATGTTTTAAGGCTAGTAGAGAGGTCATAGGTTGTTGGAAGTGCTTGTATCTCAAAGTTGCAAAAATGACCTAAAATAAGGGTATAAGTTAAATAAATCAAAGATGGAAATTGATACTTTTGATCTACACATCCAAACCAAGGCATGTAATAGGTCATTTTGACTCTAAAAAGCATTTTAAGAACATTGGTTTAGCCACAATTTTGATTTGAAGTTCAATTTATGGACTTGCTTTGAAAAGTAGTTACTTACATCTTAAGTAACATTTGCAAAACCTAGAATCAAGGCACAACCAAAGCCCCTTGCAAGCAAAACACTTCCAAAATGTCACTAGAGGAGAAATTGGAAGAGAATGGGATGGATTTCAAGCTGCAAACAGAAATTTGCATACCATGGCATATGGTTGAAATTCTCATGACATGAGATATTGAAACTCTCATTAGAAGGATCTAGAGGGTTCTAGATCACCCATACATGTTCTATATATTGAGTAGAGGTGATCCAAAGCAAAGGTTGGTGATGATTGAAGGAGAGAGCAGAGATAGAGATTGAGATTTCATTGCTTGTAACTGAATTCGGTTTCACCAATTTCTTCACTTTCCATCCATTTTCTTGATTGCAATCTCTTCCATGGATGCTAGGGATTGATTCCAGATCATAATCAAGAGGAATTCGTGGCTGATTGGTGTTCTTGAGCTCAGATTTTTCCACCTGCAACTCACCATCGGGTTTCAAGTTTCAGGAGTTTTCAACCAGTTCTATTGCATACAGAAGCAAGGAAATGATCCATTGATCGTGTCTGGAAGGTTGGAGAGCTTGATTTGAAGGTTTAGTGCATCTGTTCATCAAGAATTGACAGGTATGTAAACTTCTTCCTCCAGCATAAATTAGGTAGAACCAATACGAATTAGGGTGTTAGATGCATTGTAGAACGGTGTAGGAATGATTTCAGACCATTAATTTGAGAATTAGTGACCAATTAGGGATGTTACCATTTTCGGTTGAGAATTGGTTCTTGTGAATCTTGAGGTTTCAGAGAGAGTAAAGGGCATGAATGAATTCGTGAGGGAATTTGGGACATGTTTCATTAAGGGATTGTGGCCTATGGTGGACTCTATGTTGAACTAGGGTTGTGGAATGGTGACCGGAGAAGGTCACCGGAGGTGGTTTTGGGCGCGCAGGGGACCTGAGGTTTGAATTGGAGAAGATGACTTGATAGCCATTAGATCAAGGTTTGACTTGGACCAAAGACCCCATCCAACGGCCACGCGAGCTTCTCAATTTGTGAAGGGTCTGAGCTAAATGGAACGCAGCGTTTCATTTATTTGTTGTTTTAGGCTTAATGCAAAGATTGATATCAGGACCCCCCTCATGGCCCAATCTCCCAAATGAACTGATTGTCATTGCTATCTGCACCACGCGTTTGGTTATTTTATTTCAATTTTCTTTATTTGCTTCATTTTATTCATGGTTCTTGATAAAATCATAGAAAATTAAAAAATGATCCAATTAATCCCATTCTTTTTGCATTATATTCATGATTGAATCTAGTATTTTTTAGATAAAAAATATTTTTATTTCATGCAATTTATGATTTTAGGGGAATTTTCACATTTTAATTGATATTAAAATCGTTATGTTTGATACTTGATTTTGGGGAATTTTGTGTGATAATGTGGTGATGATATTGATCCTGATTTTTTGTGAGTAGTTAGAATAGATATGCATACTCCCCATAGAATTTTATCACATTTTTGTGATGAACATAGGTGGTAGTTTAGGTTGAAACCTTTAGAAGCTCCATTTTTAGGGTTTATGGTTGATACCTTTGGATTTAGGACTTAATTTTAGGACTTAATAGATGATTTAGTCCCTGGTTTTTTTATGAGGTATTCTTAATTGAATTAGGCTCCCTTAGGAATTTTTGTAGAAATTTATAAGATAGTTTACTATTTTTGATTGATTTTGGTTTAGGTGCTAGTTTTAGATGATTCTAAGGCACTAACTCAACTAGATTAACATCTTTAGTTCCCTTAGATTAGGGTTTTGCTTTGCTTGTTCTTGGATGATGATGAAGACAAGTTGAAGATGCATTGGATTGCTTTAAGAGGCTAGGATTTGAAGATCTTCCCTTCTTGTGGTGTAGTTTTGATTAGGTTAAGATTAGGGTTTTGTAGGCAGAGCTTCTAGATAGTTCTCTTCCTTCATAAACATGGAATATGTTGATCAATTCCATTCTTCCCTATGATGAAAGGTCCCTTTGTAAAGGCCTCATCCCTCCTTTGGTAGGATGTGTGGTTCTTTGCAAATTGGTAGAACCTTTGAGGGTCCCTTTCTCTGATGACAGGATGCTCAGTGGTGACCTTTGGTCTTCACTCTGCTACCAATCATCCCAACTTTGCTCTTGATAGATGCATCTTTCTCCCTTGTTAGAGGATGGAGTTCCCTGCTTGAAGAAGATTGAAGAGTGGAGTTGACACTTCCATGTGGTTGAAGATTACCATGAGAAGCTGAAGCTTGTAGATGAAGAGGAAAGCCAAGTTGATACTGGTAAAGGAAAGAGAGCTGAAGCAAGAAGACCAAGTTGACACTTGTGAAGAGGATTCAATTGAGATTGAGTGAAGAGCTGAGGCTTGAGGAATAAAGGATAAGTTAACACTTGCATTGATGCATTGAGAGCTTGAAGGAATCAAGTTGATACTTGTAGTTAGGAGTGAAGCCTGAGGGTGGAATTGACTGAAGAGCTGAAGCTTGGAGAAGAGAGAACAAGTTGACACTTATGTTGATGGGTTGAAACCCTGGAGAAGCAAGTTGATACTTGTCATGAAAGATGGTAGCCCTGAAGAGCTGCTAAAGATTGATGACTGGACTGCTGTTAAGTTGGTTTAGTTGTAGAAGCAAGTTGATACTTGTCATGGAGGGTGATAGCCTTGAAGGGTGGTTGAAGTCTGAAGACTGGATTGCTGTCGGAAGAGCTGAAGCTTGGAATTGAAGGAGGGGTTGATCTGCTTTCTTTCTTGTCTGTTTTCTTTTCTGTGCTGATGTGCCTTGTGTGATTTGCTTGATGCATTAGAATAAGTCCATATCTAGACTGACTTTAAGCTAGGAGCATGATTGCACTAGAGGTGGGGTTGCTCCCTCTGCTTGTATTTTTACTGTATGGCTTTGCTTGCGGGTATTCAGTAGAGCCCAGCTCCCTTGCCCATGTGGTTTGTGTTTGCTTGCTAGCATATTTTATTTCCTCTGTATGATTGCAGTTATCTTATGTTTGCTTGATGGCATTTTATTTCCTCTGTATGATTGCAGTTATTCATATCTGGCTTGAGGTTGAGATGAGCTTGTGGAGGTTGATGCCCCACACACATTTCCTCCCTCACTTGCATTTCATGCATTTTACAGTCGTTTACTGTTTACTGTTTAAGCTGACGCTTTATCTGTTTCTGTTATCATTGACATGATCCCTTAGGACTCTCACTCCCTTTGATAAGGAAGTGATGATTAGAACTTTAGGTTGAAACCTATGTATGATAACTTCTAGGAGTTCCCTGTTTCAAACTTCAACCATAGGATGAATCCTTGGCATGACAACATTAGGACTTGATAGTCTCCCTTTAGTTGAGCCCCTTTCTCTTCTCATCTCAAACAGCTTAAAATACAGTAATCATGAATGATTTCTTTCGTACGTTACGAGCCTGAAGCTATCTGAGAAAGGATTGTTGGAGAGCTTCTTTTCAACAGTCTGGATGTTTAGTATGGCACCCTTTGGGCGACATGCGACGCATTCACTCTCAGGTCATAGTCTTTAGTGCGATTGAAATTGCAAACACAATAAAAAACACTTCTTCCGTAAAAGACAGAAAACAAACTTCAAACCTTTTTGCCCCGTGGGCCCGTAATTCAAAGGAAGATTTTCTGAAGAAAAGAGTGTCGTTAAACTTCAGTTCTACCGCAAACAGGCTTTGTCCCTAACTGCTGGAATTGCTGTTTAACCCTACTCGATAAAACAGATGAATCTGAATTCCCGTAAGCCGTATTATCCCGAACTACGTAAGCTCTGATCTCTCATACCTGTTGAGAGTACGTAGGCACAACACTGATGTATTGGCGAGCCACGTTCCCCATAACCCGTAGTTAGCCGAACTACGTTGACTCTGATTTCTCATTCTCTGATGAGAATACGTAGGCATAAAGCGCGATGCTTTGCCGAGTCACTTTTCTTTTAAGCCAGCCTTGATAGGTAGATAGATAAACCAACTCGTCCAGTAAACACAACAAGCGTGGATCCCGTCGAGTACGACAGACGTGAGGGGTGCTAATACCTACCCCTTGCGTAACCGACTCCCGAACCCAGACAACGGTTGCGATGACCTTGTCTTATACCCTATTCGTCAGGTTTTTCCGATTGTTTCCTTTCCCGTTCTGAGGGATAAATAACGAAAGGTGGCGACTCTTCTATTTTTCCGGCACCTTATTTTTGCGGAAGCGACACCCACCACCGCAAACACTTTACCACTGGTCTGAGACACCTGAGACGGCTTCGGCTTCTCGCAATGCGTACTGATATGACCCTTCTCACCACAGTTATAACAGGTAGGCATAGCGGCCCGAAAATCAGCTATCACATGGCCCGGCTTACCACACTTGAAACACTTCTTCACCTCATGAGGACAATCATTGGCACGATGACCTGCGCCACCGCACCGGTAACACTTCCCACCAGTAGGCGCTCTCCCTTCTCTGGGCTTCTTATTCGCAGCAGCCTTAAACTTCCCCTTATCAGCAGGAACACTGTAAGGAGTACCACCAAACCTCTGCTTACCCTTACGGTCGTTTGCAGCCTTGTAATGTGCAATCCTAGCCCGGTTATCATTATCATAAATTATGCTCCTGCTTATCAGCTCAGGATAATCCCTGATCTTCTGACAAGAAATCCCCATCTTAACTTCTAGACGCAGCCCATTCTCAAACTTCAAACACTTGGAGGTCATCGCCACGTCAGTATTGTAATGAGGACAATACTGCACCAAATCTTCAAACTTAGCAGCATACTCTGCTACCGTCAGATTACCCTATTTCAGCTCCAGAAACTTTATCTCCTTAGCACTTTGTATATCCTCCGGAAAATACTTTTCCAGAAAACCAGTTCGAACCACATCCCAAGTAATCGCAGTCCCTGCAGTCTCCAATCTCTGGCGACTGTTGTCCCATCAAGCCTCAGCCTCTCCTTCCAGCATGTGGGTACCAAACCTCACTTTTTGCTCATCGCTACAACCCATCATCCTGAAGATCTTCTCAATCACCTTCAGCCACTTCTAAGCAGCTTCGAGATCTAAAATTCCTCCATGAAACGTCGGCGACTTGTTACTCCGAAACTGCGTCAAATCTCTGAATTGCACACCCGCAGCTTGGTTCTGATTAGCAACCACCTGCACCATCGCTTGCATAGCCGCAGCCAACGCAGCATCATTCCCTCCCGCCATACTGCTCAACAACAACAACGCCAGGTTAACAGATACGCAAATGCTATCCTACAGACAGACTCAACTACTACACTGGCCGGGCGGAATGACCTGCTCTGATACCAACTTGTAACACTCCGCAACCCAAAATTAAAATAAAATAAAATTAATAGCAATTAAATCAAGCAATTATCAGAGTTACCACACCAAAGCGGGATATCACAAAAGAAACTCAACAAAACACTTCATTAAACGGTTTTCAACAGTAAACAGCTGAAATATCATATATACATATATACATCATATTCGGCCATCCCCCCAAAATATACATAATATTCACCAAAGGTTCCAACAAAACATGATACGCCACGGACTAAAACAAAATCATCAAAAAAGCAATAAACTCCCAAGCCCCGTGTTACGTATCAGAGCATCCCTACGACTCGACTCACCACTATCCAAACTAGCTACGCACCTGGATTATCTATACTTCCGAAGAAGCACAGACCACAACAACAACAACAAAAGAGGTGAGAAATCATGATCAAAATATAGCGGTAATGATGTACATGAATAAAAGGCAGCAATCATATGAATATTATTCAACATACATCAACCAGGACCTATTGTCCAACACCAACACATCACACAAGACAATGCAAAAATATGCAACTCAACACCATGATATGCGGTACTGACTCAACATCACTGATGGACACCGGGCCATCAACCCTCCTCAAGAGAGCACATGATAAATCACATACACCCATAAATGCCAATGATCTATCCCCACCATTCTCCACACAGGAGAACGGATGGATCACTTACGCTCCATCTGAGACATGATTCAACCCCACCATCCTCCACAAAGGAGTACGGATGGATCATTTACGCTCCATCCGAGGCATGATCCATCCCACCATTCTCCACACAGGAGTACGGATGGATCACTTACGCTCCATCCGAGACATGATCCATCCCACCATTCTCCACACAGGAGTACGGGTGAATCGCATACACTCCATCTGAGCAACGATTCAACCCCACCAAAACATCATGATATGCACGACACCAATGCACAACAACAATCCAAGCACACAAGGTGCACACGATCCTCCTGATCACATTTTATACATCGCACATACTTATTCCACACATCACCACATTCATACATAATAACATACACCAATTTAATTATTCTAATCAAACGAATAACAAGAAAATCACATTCCAACACCACACATACACTCTTAACTGTTCAACACCAATCTTATCTTTCATCATGACCAAAAAGGGTCCCACAACACAAGAGAACATAACAGAACAACACCAAAAACACAAACTACTATCATGCTCGCTGGCTCACTCGCCTAGCGAAGCATCAGCGGATTCTCGCTACTCGCTCGCCCAGCGAGCTCCCTAGCGAAGGCAGACAGTGGCTACTGGAAGCACTCGCTACCCAGTTCGCCTAGCGAAGCATCAGCGAATGCTCGCTACTCGCTCGCCTAGCGAAAGTGCTGGAGAATGTCTGCGACTTCACAAAAAACCCCACTGTTCAGAATCGGCAAAACTCTCCGAAATCATCCGATTTCACTCAAACCAGTTCCCACAGCACTAGTTCAACATTCCATGACTTAGATACATAATCAATTCTAGAATCCACCCGATAAAACCTCAGCTTCTACCGATTAACTCATTTTCGGCTTAAAATTGAAAAATACCGAAAAACCCCAAATCATCCAAACAATCACTCCATTAATACATGCAACAGGTTCATCATGCTAAGAACAATTCAGAATTTCAACAACATATCAAACATGATCATCAATCTACCATGGGGTTAGAGAAATCCCCTTTACCTAGAATTCATGAAACAAATCAATTTCGATCTGTTTCTCCCCCCTTAGCTCGATAACTCGATCAAGCTGTTGAAGATCCTCGAAGAATCGATAATCTTGGATTCCTCTCTTCCATTTGATTCTTCTCTTCAATCTTTCTCCCACTCTAGACCGTGTTCTTCCTCTTCTCCACTTTGATTGTGTTCCTCTTCTTCTTCTCTTTCCAACTCAAAATACCCCCCTTTTCTATTCTTATTCACTTATTAATAATAATAATAATAATAATAATAATAATAATAATAATAATAATAATAATAATATTACCATTATTTATTAAATTATTATCACTAATAATTATATTATTAATATCAAGGTCCAAAGTTTAGTAACTAATCTTCAAACTTAAGAGCACTCACTAACGCACTCAACCACACCCCCACAAAAGGCACACCGAAAATAAAATAACACCGAAAAAGACTAGATAATTAAAATGGGTGTTACACACGTCCAGGGTCGTGGACGCCCTTTTTCTTCTTAGTGCTAGCTAGTTTTGATAGGATGTCTGCCTGAACGATGCGTTCGTGGAGAATATGTTTTACTTCCATGGAGGTGAACTTTTCCATCTCCTCCTTAGCCAGGTCCATGTATTCTGACAAGTTTTCATTTTTAACCTATTATTCCCCCCGGACATGGAGGGCCACTTGCTGAAAGTCGGTGCAGATGACGACTTCTTCCCCTCCTAGGTCCTCGGCGAGGCGCAGACCGACCAATAAGGCTTCGTATTTAGCCTAGTTATTGGAGGTGGGGAGGAACAGTGTAAGAGAAACTTCA
Source organism: Lathyrus sativus (assembly GCA_963859935.3). Taxonomy (NCBI): domain Eukaryota; kingdom Viridiplantae; phylum Streptophyta; class Magnoliopsida; order Fabales; family Fabaceae; genus Lathyrus; species Lathyrus sativus. The sequence goes on from OZ012737.1 coordinate 461,082,303, forward strand.
ATGAGGATTCCCTCCTTGTTTTCCAGAATGACACATGCTCCACTCTCCTTCGAGCTGAACGTTCCATCGACAAATATGACCCACTTACGAGCATCCTCGTTCGGTTGGCTGGGCAAAGTCATTTCTGCTACGAAGTCAACTAGTGCCTCTGCCTTGAGGACCTTTTTGCTCTCGTACTGGATATCAAATTCGGATAGTTCCAGTGACCATTTGAGCATCTTGCCGGCTGTAACACGGTGGGAGAACTGACTTTAAACAATGTTGCGGATAGCAAGAGTCGCCACCGACTTTTATTTTATCCATAAGGAAAGGTTATAAAAGAACAGGAAAGACCTTAGAGAATATTTTGGGTCCGGGGGGTAGGTTATGAAAAGGGAAGGTGTTAGCACCCTTTTCATCCATGGTTATCCATGGGCTCTTAGGTACTTAAGCTCACTTTTGAATTGTTTTGAAAGTGTAGTGTGTGAATAGCAAAAAAAATTTCAGAATAGTTTAATAATCCGTGTATGGATGTGAAAAAAAATTTGTTTGAAAATTTTGTTGGAAATTTGTTTAAGTGTGAAAAAGTTTTGAAGTGAGCAAGTATCTAGGAGTAGCCTACCCTAATGTTTTAAGGTCTTTCTTATTCCTTATCCTTTCCTTAGTAAGACTATCCCTACTATAATGGAGTAGGTAGTCCTTACTTTGGATGTTAAGGGACATGTGAGGGACAATTGGATTTTTGAAGGCCATTGTGGGGTGTAATAAGTAAACTGGAGGGACTATCATCATTTTTCGAAAGGGACTCGATTCGTAAAGGCAACCATAAGGGACTTTGATGATTTTCTTTTTGAGGGACTTTCTTTATACACCCCACTTAACCAATATTCATAGGCAACTTGAGGGATATCCTTAGGAAGTGAGACGGCGATTAAAATCGACTTACGTGTGTGACGTGTTTATTTTAATTATCTTTATTTAAAAGTGATCTAAATTTATTTTAATATTACATACATGTTATTACACTCCCTAATTACTAACCATAATAATAATTAAATAATTAAACAACTTTACATCCAAGAAACAATTACAAAATAATAAGCAAAATAATTAAATAGCAAAGATAAATAAAATATAAATAAGCAATAATAAATAATAAAGGGGGTTAATTCTAAGTTTACTCGGCAAGACATCGCATCTTGTGCCTACGTATCCTTACGGGAGTGGAATCAGAGTAATCGTAGTTCCCCTCAATAGGGAGGTTAGAAACTTCTTGACTGTGGTCAAGGTCTCAAGGGGAATAAACGCATCTTAAGGACACGCTTACGTGGAGTGTAGAAACTCCAAATCTCTACGTTGAAATGTTAAGTTGTAATTAGGGTTAAATTAGGGATTCCACGGCGGGAAACCCTAAAATGAGCGCGGCGGCTCTTTGACCTAATGCTAAGGGTAAAATTGTAATTTTGCCTGCGGCGAGGCATTTGTGAAAATTAGGGTTTGTAGTTTGTAGTTTTGAGGATTTGAAATTGAATGTGTGAAGTTTTACGGACTATTGGCGCGGCGGCCAAACAGTTAGACCTAACCTTCGGATGTGTGCAATGTGACAGAAATAATAGTAAACGCGTGAGATAATTGAATCATGCATACAGAGAGATAATGTCATAATTTAAACCATGCAAGCAGAAATTTAAAGGCAGAATTTAAAGAGCGATTGTTAAGTTCGCGAGGTTACATGAGAGGAGCAGATACAATATGATAATGAAATTTGAATTGAACAATAATAAAATAAAATAAATAACGGTTCTAGTTATTATTTTAAAAAAAAGATTTTAGTTATTATTTTAAATTTATCTAAAAAAAAGTTTTTCTTAAAAATAATAGGTTTTCATATTAATTTGGAAAAGATGTTAATGTTATTTATTTTAAAAAACAGATTTTTATATTATAACAAATTTTAATAAATTAATGATAACAATAATAATAATAATGGTAATAATAATGATAATAATGATAATAATAATAAATAATGATAATAATAATAATAATAATAATAATAATAATAATAATAATAATAATAATAATAATAATAAAGCAATAATGAATTTTAAATGTGCCAAATAACCCAACAATGTTGCTAACGCAGAAATGCGCTCATCGCAACCAGATCTAAATCGGACGAAACAAAATTTATCGCAAAGAAAAAGAAATTAAGCAAAAAATAGTATTATTGCTCACACAAAAATGCGATCATCGCAACCAGATCGAACTAACACAAATGTCACGCGTCATGCACACAAATGTGCAAACATCGTATCGACATAATTCGATCAAAAATCTTATATATATAAACTCTAACAATTTAAAAATTATATATATATAAACGTAACAGTAATAGATAAAGAAAAAGAAATAACGGTAATAGATGAAGAAAAAGAAATAACGGTAAAAGATGAAGAAAAAGAAACAACAGTAATAGATGAAGGAAAAGAAATAACGGTAAACGATGAAGAAAAAGAAACAATAGTAATGGATGAAGAAGAAAACTAAATAACGGCAAACGGCACTCACTCCTCTTAGGTTTTTTTCATTCTCCCCTTTTCTCCAACAAGGCAACACATGTATATATAGGGAACAAATTAGGGTTAACACCAAATTGTCAATAATGTCCCTAAAGCCCATTTTAAAGCCCAAACTAAATAATTAGTTAAGAAAAAATAAAATTTAAATAATTTAAAATAATTAAAATAAACTTAAAATAAAAACTAATAATCCTATTGATTCCTAAAATAAAAAATATTATAAAAAGAACAAAATTTTTTTCAATATTTTTTATTTTATGATTTTTTGGATATTTTTATGAATAATTTAGAAAAAAGTGAAAAAAATAATATTTTAAAAAATGATTTAATTAAAATACGAAAATAATAATTAAATAATAATAAAAAACTATTTTTGTTATTTTTTTAATGAAAGATAGAAAAATTTAGAGTAAAAATAATAAAAAACAAAAAAAAAGTGACAAAGGTGAGATTCGAACTCTCAACCTCTCACACTCATAACTCCTTACACATGTCCTCCTGCCAATTGTGCCATTTTTACTTTTTAGAAAAAAAAATGCATGCCATATGATATTTACCTGCAAAAAGTCAAACGACTACACAAATTTGTTAGTAATTGATTAAATGCAATGAAATGCGACGACAACTCTTAGGGCAAAATTTGGGGTATTACAGTTATTATGATAATATTTCTCACCCAACCTCTCTTTGATGTTGGCAAAAAAAAAATCATGAAGTTTGACTTTGGTTTGACCACAGTTGACCTCAGTTTGACCTTTTAACTGCATTGACTGCTTTTGACTTATCTGATCATCTGACTGAGCAAATTTTTGAGAAAAGTCTTGAAACTTGACATGGGGGTTCTTATACACATATAAGATGTTATGAAGCTCACTTGAAGTCTTGGAAGTCCATTTAGCCTGATTAAAGTCAAAACCCTAGTTTTGGATGCACTGCTTAGGAGGTGCATTGTCTGAGGGAATTGTCAACTCTTCTGACCAATTGTGAATTTTGTGAACCTTGTGAACCTTCTTGGAACATAAAATCTTGTATTGTGAGGGCAAATTTTGGGGTGCAACAGCTGCCCCTGTTCAATTTTCTGAAACCTGAGGGGTTAGATTGGTATATTTGCCAGTCGTAACCTGGAAGGTTGAAGGGGATTGGACACAAAAGCCCAAAAATTTGCACTCACCAGTGCATGGAGTGATATTGATGGTTGGTTGAACATGATTGAGTGGGCTTAAAGATGCCACTAGGGGAAAGTTCTTCAGTAGTATAATGAGAACTGTCAGGAGTCTGGAGTAATACTGATGTAACAGCATGTCTTCATGAGGATAGAGCAATCAATAATGATAACCCTAAAGCAGTCTTGAAGTGATAAATCTGACCTCAGGAGGATAGAGCAATCAATAGCTCTAAAGCAGTCTTGAAGTAATAATGGCTTCAGGAGGATAGAGCAATCAATAGCTCTAAAGCAGTCTTGAAGTAATAGAATGGCTTCAGTAGGATAGAGCAATCAACAGCTCTAAAGCAGTCTTGAAATAATAATGTGATATGTCTTCAGGAGGATAGAGCAATCAATAGCTCTAAAGCAGTCTTGAAGTAATGATTTCAGGAGGATAGAGCAATGGATAGCTCTAAAGCAGTCTTGAAATAATAATGTAATTTCAGGAGGATAGAGCAATGGATAACTCTAAAGCAGTCTTGAAATAATTAGATGGCTTCAGGAAGATAGAGCAATGAATAGCTCTAAAGCAGTCTTGAAGTAGTAATATGACCTCATGAGGATAGAGCAATGAATATCTCTAAAGCAGTCTTGAAGTAATAGGATGATTTCAGGAGGATAGAGCAATCAGTAGCTCTAAAGCAGTCTTGAAGTCATGAGAGGCTATCAGGAGGATAAAATAACCCTGAGGTTACAATAAAGCAGTCCCAAAGTAATAAGAAGCTCATCAGGAGGATAAAGTAACCCTGAGGTTACAATAAAGCAGTCCCAAAGATCATAAGATTGTTTGTTGGATAATTAACCTGAAAACAAGGTAGCATTCTGTATAACAACATTAGTTTATGCTTTATGTATGCATGTATGACATGATGCACTTAGGTAATGTACTATAGACATATATGTTATGGTATGATGTAAATGATGTATGTATGTTATGACACTGCTGGAAGTGTCTGGATATCCTTGTATAACAACTGCTGGCCAAGGAAAATAAATCCCGATTCGTTGTTGAAGAATATATAACCCTCCGTCTGCTGGGGATAACAAGGTATAGATAACCTCCCGTTGTTGGGGATAACAAGGTATAGATAACCTCCCGTTGTTGGGGATAGTAGGGTATAGATAACCTTCGTTTTCGTTTGATAGTAGGATAAGTATAACATCCCGTCTTCGTTCATCGTGCCCTTATTGGAAAGTAATTTCCCGTATATCCGTATGAGGATAAAAGAGATGGATATAAATTCCAGGGGAGATTAGACTTTGTGAAAATGGATTAGTCCTACTGATGGTTTGTAACTGTCTTGTAAAGATGAACCGGCGAAGCTTCGTTGAAATCCTTCCCTCGTTCGTCCTTAGTAAATACTATTACTGCATTTTCATGCATTTCTGGTAAACATCAATCATATTAAAAGCATACATGCGTTTCTGGTAAACATCAATCATATTCAAAGGCATACATACATTCAAACACAACCAATGGACGTTTCGCTTATGTAAATAGGGTAAAAGTGAATCTGGATTCAAAAGATGGAATTTATTTATATCAAAAGTGACCCATACACGGGTAAGTTTGTATAAGGAGACATAAACCCTAGTAAGAGAATTTTGTCATGAAGTTTTACAAAAAGAATCAGCTATGTGGGAAATAATCCTATTGAGTTTCAATTCTACTATTTCCACTCAAGTATCTCATCTTCTTGCTGTTGAGACGGAAACGATTGGATTGAGCTTTATCTGTTTGAGCTTGAGTAAGTAGTACAACTGGTTGCAGTTTCATGAGTGATCCAAACGAGACATAGTCATACGCTTTAATCCCTAACTTTTGCCTGGATTGCCCTTTCAGGTTTTCAATCCACCGGGATACCCTTTTTTGCCCAAGCCGCCTTTTCAGGTTTTCGACTTGCCGGGTGTACATCTTTTTATATATATATCCCTAATTTTTGCCCAAACCCTTTTGGTTTGCCGGGATGCCCTTATTTTTGCCTAGGCCTGTCAACCTAGCGGGTCTCTTTTTATGCGTAGTATTTTTTAACTATGTCTGCGTTTACAGGTTGTGGGAAGTCTTCACCATCCATTGTAGTCAGTATCATGGCACCTCCTGAGAACACTGTCTTGACTACAAATGGTCCCTCATATGTTGGAGTCCACTTGCCCCTAGGATCACCCTGTGGTAATATGATACGCTTGATTACCAAGTCACCAGCCTGATATACCTTTGGCTTAACCTTCTTGTCAAAAGCTTTGATCATCCGTTTCTGGTACATCTGGCCATGACAAACTGCTGCTAACCTTTTCTCATCAATCAAATTTATCTGGTCAAGTCGAGTCTGAATCCACTCATCTTCATCCAAGCCTGCATCCTTCATAATTCTCAAGGAGGGGATCTGAACTTCAATAGGCAGAACTGCTTCCATACCATAGACTAAGGAGAATGGGGTTGCCCCTGTTGAAGTACGTATTGTAGTACGATAGCCATGCAGAGCAAATGGTAACATCTCGTGCCAATCCTTGTAAGTAATAGTCATCTTCTGTACAATCTTCTTAATGTTCTTATTAGCAGCTTCAACTGCCCCATTCATCTTTGGACGATACGGAGAAGAGTTGTGATGCTTAATCTTGAACTGCGTACAGAGATCAGTAATCATAGTGTTGTTCAGATTAGAGCCATTGTCAGTGATAATCCTTTCAGGGATACCATACCTACATATGAGATTATTCTTAATGAACCGAGCCACCACATTCTTAGTCACAGATGCAAATGAAGCTGCCTCTACCCACTTCGTGAAGTAATCAATAGCAACCAGGATGAAACGATGCCCATTAGAAGCAGTAGGCTTGATCTCACCAATCATATCAATGCCCCACATGGCAAAGGGCCAAGGAGCAGTCAACACATTCAATGGAGATGGAGGTACATGTACTTTATCAGCATAGATTTGACATTTGTGACATGTTTTGGAGTGTTGATAGCAATCAGCTTCCATGGTAGACCAATAGTAACCTGCTCTCAAAATCTTCTTTGCCATGGTATGACCACTAGAATGAGTGCCAAAGGTCCCATCATGCATCTCTTCCATAATTTCTGTAGCTTCCTTCTTATCCACACAACGAAGCATAGTTGAATCATGATTACGCTTATACAGAATGCCATTACTCAGAAAGAACTTAGCAGAAAACCTTTTCAGGAACTTCCTATCTTTGACAGATGCCCCTTCAGGGAACTCCTGAGCTTCAAGATAGTTTTTCACTTCATAGAACCAAGGCTTCTCCTCTGCCCCTTCAGTGTCAATCTCATTGCAGTATGCAGGCTTTTCAAATCTATCAATGGTAATCTTGGGAGCTTCATCATCCCAGCTGATCTCAAACATAGATGCCATGGTGGCCAATGCGTCTGCCAACTGATTCTCTCTTCGTGGAATATGTCCAAAAGTAATCTCTTTGAAATGTGGGATCAAAGACAACACATGTTCTCTGTAAGGAATGAGATTATCATGCTTTGTATCCCAATCTCCTTTAATCTGACTTACTACCAGAGCTGAATCTCCATACACCTCAAGGAACTGAATCTTCATATCAATAGCAACTTGCATACCCATGATACATGCCTCATACTCAGCCATGTTATTGGTACAATAGAAACAAAGTCTGGCAGTAATCGGGGTATGACAACCTTCAGGGGAGCTAATCACAACACCAACACCATTACCATGTGTATTGGAGGCACCATCAAAAACCATAGTCCATCGGGATCCTTGTTCAGGTCCGTCATATTGTCCAGGTTCTTTGGTAACAGACATAATGTCTTCATCAGGGAACTCAAAATTCATTGACTGGTAATCATCTACTGCTTGATGAGCCAAATGATCAGCAACAACACTCCCCTTAATGGCCTTCTGAGTAGTATACTGTATATCATATTCCGTCAAGATCATTTGCCATCTTGCAATTCTTCCGGAGAGAGCAGGTTTCTCAAATATGTACTTGATTGGATCCATCTTCGAAATCAACAAGGTAGTATGGGTCAACATATACTGTCTTAGTCGGCGAGCAGCCCATGCCAAAGCGCAGCAAGTTTTCTCGAGCAGTGAGTATCTTGTTTCACAGTCGGTAAACTTTTTGCTAAGGTAGTATATTGCCTGCTCTTTTCGACCAGACTCGTCATGTTGCCCCAATACACACCCCATTGAGTTGTCTAATACTGTTAAATACATAATCAAGGGTCTTCCATCAACTGGTGGCATTAAAATTGGAGGTTCTAGCAAATATCTCTTGATTTCATCAAAGGCAGTCTGGCACTCGTCATTCCATTCCATCACCTGATCTTTCTTCAACAACTTGAAGATTGGCTCACAGATGGTAGTTAATTGGGAAATAAATCTTGCAATGTAGTTCAATCGTCCCAAGAAACCTCTAACCTCCTTCTCAGTACGGGGAGCTGGCATCTCTCGTATAGCTTTCACTTTTGCAGGATCCACTTCAATACCTTTTCCACTGACAATGAAACCCAGGAGCTTTCCAGATCTAACTCCAAAAGTACACTTGTTTGGATTTAATCTCAACCTGTATTTCTTCAACCTCTCAAACAACTTGTGCAGATGATCAAGATGTTGTTCTTCATTCTGAGACCTGGCTATCATATCATCCACATATACCTCTATCTCATGATGAATCATATCATGAAACAAAGCCACCATGGCACGCTGATATGTTGCCCCTGCATTCTTCAAACCAAATGGCATTACCTTATAGCAAAAGGTGCCCCACTGTGTCACAAATGTAGTCTTCTCCATATCTTCAGGTGCCATCTTGATTTGATTGTAACCAGAGAAACCATCCATAAAAGAGAATACCTTATGCTGAGCGGTGTTGTCTACCAGAATATCAATATGAGGAAGTGGAAAGTCATCTTTAGGGCTAGCCTTGTTCAGATCTCTGTAGTCTACACACATACGTACCTTACCATCTTTCTTAGGAACTGGTACCACATTTGCAACCCACTGAGGATAAGAAGTTACGGCCAAGAACCCTGCATTGAACTGTTTCATTACCTCTGCTTTGATCTTTTCTGACATTTCAGGACGCATACGACGAACCTTCTGCTTCTTTGGATGACAATCTTCTTTCACTGGCAAACGGTGAACCACAATGTCTGTATCCAACCCTGGCATATCTTCATAAGACCAAGCAAAGATCTCCACATAGTCACGTAGCATCTGAATCAACCTGCTCTTGACACTGTCCTCTAAATCAGCCCCTATCTTGACCTCTTTTCTGTTTTCTTCAGCTCCCAGATTCACCACTTCGACTGGCTCTTCATGTGGCTGTATAGCTTTCTCTTCTTGTTGTAACAACCTAGCAAGCTCTACAGGTATTTCACAATCGTCCTCGTTTCCGTCTTCAGTTTGATAGATCGGATTCTCGAAATTGTAATTGGCAATAGTAGAACTGTTATCAACTGGATCCAGAGTGGATGAGGATCTGCATTTTAGTGACGTGGGTGTGTGTAAGAATACATAGCTGATAAAGCAAAAATAAAAGAAAAAGAAAGACAAGGAACACAATGTTTACGAAAACGAAACGTCCACTGATTTTATTGAATGAAGTATGCAAATGAAATGACAACCCGCAACAAGCACACCATTGTGCCCCAGGTAAGGCACATGGCTTGAAAGTTTTAATTGTTCCAGAAATTACAAATTTAAAAACATAACACAGTAATAGTATTTACTCCTGACTAAAGGAGATAGGGATAACATCTTCAGCTTTCCAATTATTGAGTCCAGCACCCACAGTAGGAAAAATCCATGCCTCCAAGTTGTAGTCTTCATCTTGATCTCCCACAGCATTGATAACCCCTTGATTGGTGATACGAACAGCACGGGCACGACGGACAGCCTTCTGGGACTCTGCAGTGAAACCCAAACCAAACTTGTCAGACTTGTATGGAATATCAGGAAGCTGACCCCAAATAGTACAACCACCTTCTTCCACCACAGCTTTTGCATCATTGAGGGAGGCCATTGCCATTGTTGGAGGGTTTCTGATGACCACAGGAACCTTCTTCACAGCAGGAGGAGTCACACAATCCTTAACAGCCCAGGGAACCACTTCAAATGACTGACATGGAGTTTCAATGTATTCACCTTCTACTTCCAGATACTTGAAAGTGTTTACATGGCTGACAAAGTATTTTTCCTCTCCAAAGACAGTAACAACTTTTCCATTCACCGGATATCTCAACTTTTGATGTAATGTGGAGGTCACAGCACCTGCCCCATGGATCCAGGGACGACCAAGCAGACATGAGTACGAAGGACGGATATCCATCACATAGAATGTAGCAGTAAACACCTGAGAGCCAACCTTGATTGGAAGATCAATTTCCCCATGCACTACTCTTCTAGAACCATCAAAAGCCTTTACCACAATATTACTGGGCTTCAATATCGTATCTTCAGGACTCAGCTTGTTCAGGACTTCCTTAGGCAACACATTCAGAGAGGAACCATTGTCTATCAGCACATGAGACAGGGTAGTGCCCCTGCATTCAATTGAAATATGCAAGGCCCTGTTATGATCCCTCTTGGCAGGGGTCAAGTCAGCATCAGAAAATCCTAACCCGTTGTCATAGGTCAGGTGAGCAACACAATTCTCAAACTGGTCCACAGAAATTGCACTGGGTACATGAGCCATCTTTAGAAACTTGATCAATGACTTGGCATGAGCCTCAGAACATAATAACAGGGAGAGCATAGAAATCTTTGAGGGAGTATGCCCCAGCTGATCAACAATATCATAATCACTCTTGCGAATGATTTTCAATACTTCTTCCATCTGCTTAGAGAGGTCATCAGCAGCTGGCACATCAGTAGATACAGGCTCAATAACAGGACCCTTGCCCCGAGCATCAGTGGTGGAAGTAACAGCAGGAGTAACTGCACTCTTAGAAACAACTGGAGGAGAGAAGACTCTTCCACTACGAGTGATCTTGCTAGATCCAGCAATATTATCAATGTCAACAGGCATATCAGGTAAAAGCTCCTGCTTGACACCATGGATGTAAACATCAGACCCATAGTGCCAAGGCACAGCTTTGTCAGATGTATAAGGAATAGGACCAGGAGTGGTAATGATCAGAGGAGCTACTCTGGCTTCAGCAACGACTTTCACAGGACCTCCAGCAGTAATCTTGATTGGGCCCTGATGAGTGATTTTAATGGGACCCTTTGAAGTGATTCTTAGTGGTACTTTGTCAACCATGTCAACCTCTTCAATCTTCTTACCCTGAGTCAGATGATCCACCACACTTTCTACAGATGCTGGTCTTCTTTCAAACACTATAGTATATTTATCCATGAGACGTTGAATCCCATCTCTCAAAATGAAGCAACTATCCGGCTTATAGGTACAATATAGACAATCTTCATGACAACCTGGAAAGATTCCAGCTTGTACTAATCTCTTTTTGATAACAGACAATGGTGTGCTCAACTCCATAACTGAATAGACATGCAGATCTTCATCAATATCTTCATCAATGGCGTTGACAGTCTTCTCGTGATTTGGCATTGGAGCTGTAATCACATTTGGAGTACCTGGTGGATCAAACTCAATTTCTCCCGCATCAATCATATCCTGAATTTTGTTCTTCAAGACCCAGCAGTTATTAGTATCATGTCCTGGACAGTTTGAATGATATGCACATCGTGCATTGGGATTGTACTTGGGAGAGGTAACATTGGGATTCTGAGGGGCCTCCCTCAGGGTAATAAGTTCAGCTTTCAACAAGTGTTGCAATGCCTGAGCCATTGACATGTTGATCTTCGTGAACTGTCTTCTAGCCCTCTGTTGGTTGCCTTGAGGCTGCTCTGTTGTTGTAGGAGTTGGATTTGAAATATGAACTGCACTAACAGACTGATGCCTTCTGTTACGATCAGGCTGACCATACACAGCATTAGATTCTTTCTTCCCAGTGGGAGGCTTCTTTGCAGCCCCTGACGAAGAAGTGCCCACTTGGATCTTACCACTCTTGATACCATTCTCTACTCGCTCTCCTGTCATGATCAACTCAGTGAAGCCAGATGATGAGCTTCCAATGAGATGACTGTAAAACGGACCATTCAGCGTACACATGAACATATCAACCAACTCCCTATCAGTCAAAGGGGGTTGAACTCTTCCAGCTAAGTCTCTCCACTTTTGAGCATACTCCTTAAAGCTTTCTTTGGCACCCATAGACATGCTTTGAAGCTGCATGCGGGTGGGGGCTAAGTCAGCATTGTATTGATACTGCTTGTAGAAAGCTTCAGCAAGGTCATTCCAATCTCTGATGTTGACACTCTCCAACTGACAATACCACTCTAGCTGAGCTCCAGATAAACTCTCTTGAAAGAAATGGATCCACAACTTTTTATCAGCAGTGTGGGGTTGAATTCTTCTGACATAAGACCTCAGATGCAATTTGGGACAAGAGACCCCATCATAGACAACAAATGTAGGAACTTTGAACCCAATGGGTATGACCACCCCAGATATCAAGCTCAAATCCTCAAAATCCAGCCCAGATGATTTCTGTAATTCCATAGCATCCATTCTATCCACCAGCATCTTGAATTTGTCTTCGTTAGGCTCATGGTAGTAGTTAGCCTCAGAATCAGAGTCCCCCATAGTGTTGTGGAGACTGCCTCTCTCCTGCTCAGATTCTCCAGATTCATAGTCTTCAACATGTTCCTTGGTCTTGACAGGACCTTTGAACCTTCTTCCCATGTTGAGCAACCCAGCAGACCTTCTAGCCTTCTTAGTCTTCTTGGCCAGCAGTGTCCTCAATTCATCCTGCCCCTTGGATAGGTTCAGGATCAGCTCTTGGAACTGTGCATTCTGTGCCTGGAGATCCTTAACTGATTGTTCAAGAGCCATTGCTGAAATAAACAGCGAGGAGATGAGAAACCTGTGCACCATTATAAACCTGTGATGCAATGATATGGGAATGCATATGCAATGTTTTCAAGGACCGCAGGATTTAAATTTGCTTAAACAAACAAGAAAATAACTTTTTATTAGTAATAACTTGTTTTGCCTTTTAGGCTTACAAAAAACGAAATAAGTACAAAAGATGGGGTTTTAAGTCTCCCATGGACGTTTCCTCTTTGTGTTGAGGTATGAGTTGAGGTTTCGTTCCTCATGAAGTAGCTTTGTTAGCTCTAGGATCCTTGCTTGGCTTGCTTTGTAATGAGCCTCGAAAGTATCCCTTTGCTCTTTCAGTTGGATCCATGATCTCTGCAAGTCTTCCATATCAGTAGGCATGTCTGGGTGAAGGATGGTATAAGCTGTGTCTCCTTCAGCAACAGGTTCCATGGTAACTGGTAGGACGGCAGGATATGGCATCATGAGTGTCTGAGCACGAGATCGTACCCATCTGAGATAAGCCTCCATAGGAATAGTGTACTTAGGCTCCAGTGTCTTGCTGTCAATCCTGTTTACCTTTCCCCAAGCTCGGATGAATCTCTGACGGTAACCCTGAAGATCGTTGTCGCAGTCAAACACAATGCCCTGAATCAACATGTCATGTGGACCATCGCTCCGGGCGTAACCAAACTGTCGTAAAGCTAGAGATGGTTTGTAGGTGATGCCTCCTCTTATGCCTAGAAGTGGCACATTAGGAAACTCCCCACAACGGTCAATGATGGTAACATTCTCCATAGATCTGGAGCACCAATGGATGTCTGAGTGAGAAAGTGACATGATCCTCTTGGACCATCCGAACCCTTGCTCATTCTTCATTACTGAGCGAGGAAGGTGAGAAATAAACCACCTAGAAAGTAAAGGTATGCAGCACATCAAAGTTCCTCTTGCCCTTGTAGTACGGGTGTGAAGAGAATGTAGGATGTCTCCAAGTAAGGTAGGCACTGGATTGTGACTCAGGAATATGTTGATGGCATGAACGTCTATGAACTGATCAGGATTGGGGAACAACACTAAGCCATAAATCAATAAGGCTAAGATCTCCTCAAAAGCATCGTAGCTCATAGCCTTCAAGAACATTTGAGCTTTATCCACTAATACCTTGGCAAGAATACCTTTAACTCCACTTCTCGTCTCTAGAACAATGTCAGACTTCTTCAGATGTAGAGCTGCAGCAATAACTTCTGGTTTAAGCTCCTTCTCTAAGCCTGTGAATGGCTTCTGATCAAGAACAGGTATACCCAGAAGTTTAGAGAACTCCTCCATGGTTGGAACCAGCTGATAATCAGGAAATGTAAAGCAATGGTGCTTAGGGTCAAAGAACTGAAACAGCACACTCATCATGTCTTCACTGAACCCTGAAGTAACTAGATCCAATAAGTGACCATGTCTCTTGTTGAACTGAGAATGATCAGGCACTAGGGAAACCAACTCCTTGAGCTTGGCAGGTATCCCTACAAAGTTAATCCTGATGGTGTTTCTACGAGCAGAAGCCATGACCTGCAACAAAGAACAAAGATAAATCCTTTGGTCCTTGAAATGGTTAGGGAAAATGATATGCTTATGATGCATGATGATGTCATGATGTCATGCTCAATCACAAACATGTGGCACACACAAACAAGTCACACCATAGCCCTAGGTTTAAAGGCTTGCATGAGGTTCAAAGGCAAGTACCCTCCCCTGAAGTTAGATGGTTCATCCTGTCCTACAAAAGTAACCAGGTTCTAAGGGATCTCAATATCATTGATCCTTCACAAGGGTGGTTGTTCAGAAGGCAACTTACTTGCCAACCAAAACCCTCCAAGTTTAAGATCTCAATGAGCGTAGTATCGAGTGTCAACCAACTTCAGTCTGCACCAAAGCCGGTTACCTCACTACTTTCTAAAGGCCAAGATGAGTTAACTAGGGTTCTAAAAGTCAGTTAGTGCATTGACAACATATGGCAGCCTCAATATTATCCTCAACTTGACTTAAGGAATATAAGCACCAACCAAGAAGTCGCACTAACTATGGCCACCAGATCAACCGTATCGATATACGTCGTACAGTTTCCTTGGTCTATTGCCATTTACCTAAGGTACACTAGATCCGGGTTAGGACCTTTCACACATAAGAGCACCCCAACAATATAATAATAAAGCAAACAAGGCAAACAATTTAAAGTGATCTTAATTCCTAAGGGTACCCCTCTTAAATAGATCCCCAGCAGAGTCGCCAGTTCTGTAACACGGTGGGAGAACTGACTTTAAACAATGTTGCGGATAGCAAGAGTCGCCACCGACTTTTATTTTATCCATAAGGAAAGGTTATAAAAGAACAGGAAAGACCTTAGAGAATATTTTGGGTCCGGGGGGTAGGTTATGAAAAGGGAAGGTGTTAGCACCCTTTTCATCCATGGTTATCCATGGGCTCTTAGGTACTTAAGCTCACTTTTGAATTGTTTTGAAAGTGTAGTGTGTGAATAGCAAAAAAAATTTCAGAATAGTTTAATAATCCGTGTATGGATGTGAAAAAAAATTTGTTTGAAAATTTTGTTGGAAATTTGTTTAAGTGTGAAAAAGTTTTGAAGTGAGCAAGTATCTAGGAGTAGCCTACCCTAATGTTTTAAGGTCTTTCTTATTCCTTATCCTTTCCTTAGTAAGACTATCCCTACTATAATGGAGTAGGTAGTCCTTACTTTGGATGTTAAGGGACATGTGAGGGACAATTGGATTTTTGAAGGCCATTGTGGGGTGTAATAAGTAAACTGGAGGGACTATCATCATTTTTCGAAAGGGACTCGATTCGTAAAGGCAACCATAAGGGACTTTGATGATTTTCTTTTTGAGGGACTTGCTTTATACACCCCACTTAACCAATATTCATAGGCAACTTGAGGGATATCCTTAGGAAGTGAGGCGGCGATTAAAATCGACTTACGTGTGTGACGTGTTTATTTTAATTATCTTTATTTAAAAGTGATCTAAATTTATTTTAATATTACATACATGTTATTACACTCCCTAATTACTAACCATAATAATAATTAAATAATTAAACAACTTTACATCCAAGAAACAATTACAAAATAATAAGCAAAATAATTAAATAGCAAAGATAAATAAAATATAAATAAGCAATAATAAATAATAAAGGGGGTTAATTCTAAGTTTACTCGGCAAGACATCGCATCTTGTGCCTACGTATCCTTACGGGAGTGGAATCAGAGTAATCGTAGTTCCCCTCAATAGGGAGGTTAGAAACTTCTTGACTGTGGTCAAGGTCTCAAGGGGAATAAACGCATCTTAAGGACACGCTTACGTGGAGTGTAGAAACTCCAAATCTCTACGTTGAAATGTTAAGTTGTAATTAGGGTTAAATTAGGGATTCCACGGCGGGAAACCCTAAAATGAGCGCGGCGGCTCTTTGACCTAATGCTAAGGGTAAAATTGTAATTTTGCCTGCGGCGAGGCATTTGTGAAAATTAGGGTTTGTAGTTTGTAGTTTTGAGGATTTGAAATTGAATGTGTGAAGTTTTACGGACTATTGGCGCGGCGGCCAAACAGTTAGACCTAACCTTCGGATGTGTGCAATGTGACAGAAATAATAGTAAACGCGTGAGATAATTGAATCATGCATACAGAGAGATAATGTCATAATTTAAACCATGCAAGCAGAAATTTAAAGGCAGAATTTAAAGAGCGATTGTTAAGTTCGCGAGGTTACATGAGAGGAGCAGATACAATATGATAATGAAATTTGAATTGAACAATAATAAAATAAAATAAATAACGGTTCTAGTTATTATTTTAAAAAAAAAGATTTTAGTTATTATTTTAAATTTATCTAAAAAAAAGTTTTTCTTAAAAATAATAGGTTTTCATATTAATTTGGAAAAGATGTTAATGTTATTTATTTTAAAAAACAGATTTTTATATTATAACAAATTTTAATAAATTAATGATAACAATAATAATAATAATGGTAATAATAATGATAATAATGATAATAATAATAAATAATGATAATAATAATAATAATAATAATAATAATAATAATAATAATAATAATAATAAAGCAATAATGAATTTTAAATGTGCCAAATAACCCAACAATGTTGCTAACGCAGAAATGCGCTCATCGCAACCAGATCTAAATCGGACGAAACAAAATTTATCGCAAAGAAAAAGAAATTAAGCAAAAAATAGTATTATTGCTCACACAAAAATGCGATCATCGCAACCAGATCGAACTAACACAAATGTCACGCGTCATGCACACAAATGTGCAAACATCGTATCGACATAATTCGATCAAAAATCTTATATATATAAACTCTAACAATTTAAAAATTATATATATATAAACGTAACAGTAATAGATAAAGAAAAAGAAATAACGGTAATAGATGAAGAAAAAGAAATAACGGTAAAAGATGAAGAAAAAGAAACAACAGTAATAGATGAAGGAAAAGAAATAACGGTAAACGATGAAGAAAAAGAAACAATAGTAATGGATGAAGAAGAAAACTAAATAACGGCAAACGGCACTCACTCCTCTTAGGTTTTTTTCATTCTCCCCTTTTCTCCAACAAGGCAACACATGTATATATAGGGAACAAATTAGGGTTAACACCAAATTGTCAATAATGTCCCTAAAGCCCATTTTAAAGCCCAAACTAAATAATTAGTTAAGAAAAAATAAAATTTAAATAATTTAAAATAATTAAAATAAACTTAAAATAAAAACTAATAATCCTATTGATTCCTAAAATAAAAAATATTATAAAAAGAACAAAATTTTTTTCAATATTTTTTATTTTATGATTTTTTGGATATTTTTATGAATAATTTAGAAAAAAGTGAAAAAAATAATATTTTAAAAAATGATTTAATTAAAATACGAAAATAATAATTAAATAATAATAAAAAACTATTTTTGTTATTTTTTTAATGAAAGATAGAAAAATTTAGAGTAAAAATAATAAAAAACAAAAAAAAAGTGACAAAGGTGAGATTCGAACTCTCAACCTCTCACACTCATAACTCCTTACACATGTCCTCCTGCCAATTGTGCCATTTTTACTTTTTAGAAAAAAAAATGCATGCCATATGATATTTACCTGCAAAAAGTCAAACGACTACACAAATTTGTTAGTAATTGATTAAATGCAATGAAATGCGACGACAACTCTTAGGGCAAAATTTGGGGTATTACAGTTATTATGATAATATTTCTCACCCAACTTCTCTTTGATGTTGGCAAAAAAAAATCATGAAGTTTGACTTTGGTTTGACCACAGTTGACCTCAGTTTGACCTTTTAACTGCATTGACTGCTTTTGACTTATCTGATCATCTGACTGAGCAAACTTTTGAGAAAAGTCTTGAAACTTGACATGGGGGTTCTTATACACATATAAGATGTTATGAAGCTCACTTGAAGTCTTGGAAGTCCATTTAGCCTGATTAAAGTCAAAACCCTAGTTTTGGATGCACTGCTTAGGAGGTGCATTGTCTGAGGGAATTGTCAACTCTTCTGACCAATTGTGAATTTTGTGAACCTTGTGAACCTTCTTGGAACACAAAGTCTTGTATTGTGAGGGCAAATTTTGGGGTGCAACACCGGCCATGTATGGATGGCCTAGTAGTTGCTTTATAGGTTGGTCCGTGCATACCACAATTGTGTGGGCCAGAAAATAGTGCCTTAGTCTTCTCACAGCGTTGATAAGAGCGAGGGCCATCTTTTCTATTTATTGGTACCTCAGCTCTGGCTCTTGCAATGCCTTTCTCGTGAAATAGATGGGTTTCTTCCCGTCAGGAGTTTCACGGATGAGGGCGGCGCTCACAGCCTCGGTTGCTACGGCGAGGTAGAGAAAGAGGGTTTCTCCATTTTCTGGTCGGGGAAGGACTGGTGGCGCCGACAGGGATTGCTTTAAGTGGATGAGAGCTTTGTCGCGTTCCTCTGTCCATTCAAATGCAGCTTCCTTACGGAGGATTTTGAAAAATGGGAGGGCGTGTTGGGCAGACTTGGCTACGAAGCGGGAAAGCGATGCGAACATCCCGTTGAGGGACTGGACATACTTTTTGCGTTCGGCGTGGGGAACTTGGAGAAGGCTCTGCACTTGTCGGGTTAGCTTTAATTCCTTGTTCGGTTAGATAGAAACCGAGGAGCTTTCCTGCTCGTACACCAAACGTGCATTTCTCCGGATTGAAGCGCATCTTGTACTTCCTGGCTTGCTCGAAAACCTTCTTCAAGTAGGTCGTGTGATCAGATTCCTCGTGATATTTTACGATCATATTATCCATATAGACTTCGAGCATGTCCCCAATTTCTCCTCAGAAGACTTTATTCATCATCCTTTGGTAGGTAGCGCCGACATTCTTCAGACCGAAGGGCATTACATCGTAGTAATAGTTGCCCGACTCGATCATGAAGGTCGTGTACCTCATGTCGCTTTTCTCCATGGGTATTTGGTTGTAGCCCAAATAGGCGTCCATGAAAGATAGCAATTTAAAACCGGAAGAATTATCAACTAGTTTATCTATGTTGGGGAGGGGATATGCGTCTTTAGGGAAAACCTTATTAAGATCTCTATAGTCAATACACATGTGCCATTTTCCATTATTATTTTTAACGAGTACAACATTCGACAACCAAGTGGTATATTTGGTCTCCGAGATAAAGTTTGTCTCTAGGAGGTCTTTTACAGCCTGTTCGGCAGCCTCTGTCTTCTCCGGAAACTGTTGTCGTCTATGTTGAGCCACCACCCTAACGGCGGGGTCGATAGTGAAGTGGTGACAGGCCACGTCAGGGTCTAGCCCGGGCATCTCCACGACACTCCATGCAAACGGGTATGCATTCTCCCGGAGGCATGCTCTTAGTTTTTTCCTCGTTGTTGCACCCCAAAATTTGCCCAACTTATTTCTTTACCTAGCTTATGTTTCATTACATTTCATATGGCATCAGCATTTTGCATAGCATTGGTTCTCGAGGCAGGGGATCAAGGTTTTCCTATGGCTCGGAATTCATTTTTAGCGCGAGAAATCGCGAGCATCAGAAGAGACGGCATTTATTTTGCCCAGCGGTCGAGCGACCGATTTTATTTTGTAGGTTATGCTCAGATCAGGAGACAACATTCAGTCTATATCCAGCATTATCATAGTTACAGTATTCAAGAGCAACTGTCAAAAGCTTAGCAGAGCTCAAAACGGCGAGAAACAGGCAAACGGGAAGGTTTCCCTCCAAAAGGCGCCAAATTCAAATTTTTGAAAGTGTTAATCGGTTAACACATATGGTTAACCGATTAACCAAAGGAAAATCAGCTCAGATTTGAAATTTTAACAGTGTTAACTGATTAACGCATAGGGTTAATCGGTTAACCATAGCAGATTTTGCCCTGTACGTGATTTTGCAAGCCATTTGCACTTGGGGTCCAATTTTGATCACCTTGAAACTCATTTTTACCAAAAGAAGGATCTAGAATGTTCATGAAAGTTGGTTATTTCAATTTTCCCTCCAAAATCCCATGCCTAGCTCCAAACCAACTTTCCAATCCAAAGTCCAAACCCCACCTTTGGGATCCAAACCTAGATGGTATTTAAGTGATCTACTCCAAACCAAAAAAGAAAAAATTCTCATTTCTCACATTCATTTTTTAGAATTGATCAGAATTCTCTCTTAAATTCACTCAACTTCTCCATTTCCAAAACCCACACTCAAAAATCTCTTTTTCATTAGGATTCATTGATTTTTCATTGAAATCAATGGATTCTTGAGCATAAACCTTCATCCATCCTCATCTTTGGATCAATTTTCATTATCCATTTTCGTGCAAATTGAGATCTGATTTTGGAGCTTGAGTTGGAAGTGATTATCTGAAGCGTTTCGACTCAAATTTGGTGGATCTTCGTTCGTACGACTACAATTGGCTTGGATCTCGAAGTTTTCCGGATTTGTAGCGTTTGAACTACTCAATTACAGCAAGATCAACACTAACCGGAGCAAATCTCCGCTTCGAAGGTTGGAGATTCTAGATCCATAACACTTTTGAGCTTATTTGCATTTCCATGATGATTTTCATATTCGATTGAATTTTGGTGGATTTCGATCCGTGTGAATTGCGATTGTGCTGTGTAGACATGTTTGCATGTCTATTGGTTTTCTGTTTGCAGGTGTAATTTCGTGCTTATTGGATAAGATGATCTGTTGGATCACTTGATTAAGTGATTTGGTGCATTAAGTGCTTTTTCTGCTACTATTTTTAGCTTCTGGTGCAGTGTTAATTGGTTAACCTATATGGTTAACCGATTAACCATTTCAAACTTTCAAGTTTTTCTAAACGTTAACAGTGTTAATTGGTTAACGCATAGGGTTAACCGATTAACCTGTTCAAAACTTCAGATTTTTCAACTTTTTTTTAAGGTGTTAACCGATTAACACTATGCCATAATTCCATATTTGTTGTTTTGTTGCATGTTTGCATACCGTATCGATTCAAATCATCATAGATCAGTGTGATGCATTAGAATTGAATTGTTTTGATAATTGTCATTGTTTGTGGTTGATTAATCATGATTTTGTTGACATGTATGTTCATTCTTCCAATTGTTTGCATGCTTGTATATCTGGTTCGAATCAAGTTTTCATTTGCATGTTTGTTTGCTTTCATCTCTTGTTGCTCCCACATGTTTGCATCATTCTTGCATCGCTGTTGAGGTTGAGACGCGCTTGTGGTGGCTGCTGCCCCACACATTTTTCCTCCCTCCCACCATTCTAATTGTGCATTTTCATGTTTGCATTTCTCTACTTGTGATTGATTCTTCCTTTGTTCTTCTTGTGTTTTCTTGCCATGATCCCCATAGGGTTCCTAGTCCCTCCGTTTAGGATAGGAGTAGGAGAGACATTAGGCGTTCAATCCAAGTATGCTAACATTAGGGTAGGTGTTTCCCCTTTCAATCCACACTTTAGGATCACTTTGCATGACAACGTTAGGGCCGAGTTTCCCTTAGACCTTCCATGTGTCTTCTCTTCTCATCTTCATACAATCTTAACACACTTAATAAAGACAATAGATATTGTGCCATGAGCCTTACACTTGGGAAATAGTGATTGAGGGGCCACCTCTCAATTTCCTAAAGTGTTTAGTATACGTCCTTAGGACGATATGCGACGCATTCGATCCTAGGTTCTAGACTTTAGTACAACATACATTATAAACACTCAAATTCAAAACACTTCTTCTCTAAAAAACAAAACAAAGTTCAAACCTTTTTCCTTCGGGATTAATCAAGCTTCTTTTTCAGAAAAGAGTTTTGTTAAGCTTCGGTTCTACCGCAAACAGGCTTAGTTCCTAACTGCTGGAACAGATGTTTAACCCTACTCGGATAAAACACTTAATCAACTCGTGGTTTCGTGTCCGCCCGAACTACATTTGCTCTGATCTTTCATACCAGATGAAAGTACGTAGGCACAAGACACGACGTCTTGGCGAGCAACCTTCCCCCCTTCTCTCCCGTAGTTAGCCAAACTATGTTGACTCTGACTTTCCCATTGCACGAGGGAATACGTAGGCGCAGAGCGGCGATGCTCTGCCGAGTCTCTTTTCTTTTCTTTTTGTCCCTCAAGCCTATAGCGTAGATAGTTAAACACGCCATTAGATATACAAACAAGCATGGATCCCATTGAGTACAACGGACGTGAGGGGTGCTAATACCTTCCCCTTGTGTAACCGACTCCCGAACCCGAGATTTGGTTGCGATGACCAATCTTATCCCTTTTCGCTAGGTTTTTCCTGATCGTTTCCTTTCCCTCCTTTGGGATAAATAATGATAGGTGGCAACTCTTCTGTCTTTGCCGGCACCTTTTTTCGTAGTAGCGACACTCGCTAGCTCGAGGATACCGGTCCCAATCTTCACTCCTCGCTTGGGGTCGTCGCCGAGCAAGACAAGCTCGAATTCTCCATCCGGACTTGGGCGTTTTGGATGGCCAGCTTCGCCGCTACTTGAGGGGATGCTCGAGGATGACTGGATCTCTTTCCCCTTTGCCTTATGAGTCTTTTGGCCGTCTTTGGAGAAGCGGTTGTCAAGGTCGATGGAATTGACACAGGGAAGCGGCTTCGCCTCTTCGGTACTGCTGGGCAGAGAAGGTTGGACAAGAGTCTTCGGTCTGGCAGCGATGGTATTTAGTCCCTTGGATGCTGCTTCGAAGCATCGTCTCACAGCTTCGATGTTCCCGTGTAGAGTTGAAACGATGCCTTTTGAGGTGTATTATTTCATCTTCAAGTGTACTGTTGAAGGCACGGCCACCAGCTCGGCCAGAGTCGGTCACCCGAAGATGCACTAGTATAGTGATAGACAATCTATAACCCGTAAATGAAGCTTGATTGACCTGGTCGTTTCAGCAGACCCAAAGGTTACGATCAACTTAATGTAACCCCAGGGCTTTGTCACCGACCCACTAAAACCCTACAGGTCAAAGCCCACGTAGGGAGTCAAATGTGATTCATCTAGTTGGAGCGTAGAAAATAGCTGGGAGTGCATAATATCATCTAAGCTGCCCTGGTCGACGAGGATTCACCGAATGTCAAAATTTTCCATCTGAGCTCTTACGAGCAGAGGGATGCTAGCGTTGGGGGCTCCACCGAAGAGCTCATCACGATAGAAACAGATGGGGACAGACTCTCCCCGGGCCCTATTGAGGGTGGAATTTCGGTTCAAGCTGTTGTTGATAAGGTGCTCGAACTTTCTTTTGACAGACCCCACTGTCACTTTGTTGAAACCTCCTCCGGAGATAACCATGGCGGAGGGAAACGTCTCCCACAGGCTGTGTGTGGCAAAATATAGAGGGGCGTTGAGCCCCTCGGGGATGTAGAAATCTTCAGGCCGCGAGACGCTCATAGCGACCTAGAGGTTGGCTTCCTCGGAAGAAGGCACTTCTTCCTCGACGTCTGGTCAAGGAGCATCCTTTTGTTTGGCGAATTGCTTCAGATTCCCGTCCCTAATAAGTATTTTATGGCATCCTTCAGGTGGATGCAGTCTTCAGTCATATGGTCGTGGCTCTTGTGGAACCGACAATATTTATACTTATCAGTCTGGTTTGGATGATATCTGCTTTGGGAACGGGACTCCTGCATGTCGGAATTCTGAGTTGGCGCACTCAGTGAGGATCTTTTCCCTTGAAACTGTTAGGGGAGTGTATTCATGGAACCGACCGGAGGGTCCTTTGGTATCCCGGGGCTCACGGGGACGGTCTTCTCGTATTTTATCTCCCTGACGGGATGTCGTGGGCTTGTCGGACCTAGATGGTCGGACATTCTCCCTGTTCCTGGAATCATGGGCAGCGATGGTAGCCCCTTTTTCTTCGTATTGAATGTACGCTTGTGCTTTGAGGAGGAAGTCGTCCAACATTGTTGGGGGTCGGACGCCTACGACTTTAGCAAATTCGGTGCGAGGGCGGAGCCCGCGCTTGAGTAGAAACTTTTTCATGTCATCGGTTGTAGAAACCTGGACGGCCTCCTTGTTGAACCTTTCAATGTAGGCTCGCAGGGGTTCATCTCTCCCTTGAATGATGGCCTCAAGGGAGGCTTCGGTCTTCGGATGGTGGCGAGAGGTCGTGAAGTGTTTGGAAAAGAGTCTCCCCATTTGTCTCCATGAGGTGATGGAATCGTCAGGAAGCCCTTTGTACCAAGTCATTGCATCCTTCCTAAGTGTAGTCAGGAATAACCTTCATTTGATAGCGCCCAGGACGCCGCGGTAGTCGAGTAGTGCATCGATATTTTTGATGTGCTTGTTAGGGTCTGTTGTTCCTTCGTATGCGCCTAAAAAGGGGGGTTCTCTAGTCCCTTTGGCAGGCACATGGCCATGATCTCCTGGACAACGGGCCGTGAGGCTCGTCATCACTGCTGCTGCTAGTCCAAGACGGGGAGAGAGCGTCCCGTCTGTATGTAGGATGGCAGTCTTGTCGGCGAGACGGGGTTCGTGCTCGGCCCTTGGATCTGGGAAAAGGTGAACGTTGGAATTCTGCTTGGCGGCTTCTTCTAGTGCTCTTGGGTTGTGGGGAATGCTGGTTCCGGGGAGAGATGTGGTCGCGTTTGCGGATGGTCAGGGTATTTGGCTTTGGAGGTGTCTGACGGTTCCTCTCGTGCTGAGGATAAGGACTCTGTGGTCGTTGACACTCCTTCCTCGGCGGAGGGGATCTTGGACGATTGGACTCTTCCAATGCTTCAATCCTCGCATTCTGGTTGAGGATTATAAGGTTGGTCTTATTGAGAACCTCGGGGAGTGTAACGCCCCCTTTCTATACCCCAAAATAATCACATATCAAATCATATAGTCACGAATACAAGTATTTTTATTTTCATCAGAGTGTATTTACATTAAGGTATAAAAGAAGTGCGTCACAATACTCACGAAATGACCACATGAATATTAATGTTTAAAAAGAATTAACTCAAAAGGGGTAAATCTCAACTAAAAATAAACGCATGATTCTTCGAAATTACATATTCATGTTTTCTCTTAAAGCGGAAGACTAAAACATATATATATATATATATATATATATATATATATATATATATATATATATATATATATATATATATATATATATATATATATATATATATATATATATATATATATATATATATATATATATATATATATATATATATATATATATATATATATATATATATATATATATATATATATATATATATATATATATATATATATATATATATATATATATATATATATATATATATATATATATATATATATATATATATATATATATATATATATATATATATATATATATATATATATATATATATATATATATATATATATATATATATATATATATATTCACTTAAGACATGACAAAACGTAATTACATGTCATCTGGTTGTTCACAACTTCATTCACATACAAACAAAACATCGTTAAGACATTCTACAAGCCTATCTACCCAAAGTTACATATCAGAGCGACCGACACGAGGGAAAAGAGTTATGCTCCAAAGGAAACCTCCAGCGAATCCTAATCTGCAATGCCTCGTAGGGCATTATAAAAAAACAGAAGGGTGAGAAACATTATCATAATAATCAAGGCATAAGATATATATATATATATATATATATATATATATATATATATATATATATATATATATATATATATATATATATATATATATATATATATATATATATATATATATATATATATATATATATATATATATATATAAATGTACAAGTACCGAATGTCTATACCTCATACTTATTCACTACAATGCATAACAATAGATACTCACCGCATTAGATACACATAGACATAATCGCTCACACTTAATCGTCTATTCATCAGTCAATATCTTTCACATTTATTAATTCGCTAACGCATCTCATCAATTCCTGCGCATATGCATATTTCCATGTGACAATCGAAATCATACCATGCGATTCATATAAGACTCATTCACTACCCTCAATCCTTTTTCCGGACTATGGGTACGTCGCTTATGCTCTACCGGGAACAACGTCTCGGTCATTCTACCCCGGTAACTACCTCACTAGGAACGATGCATCGCCGTTCTACCCTAGTGAGTAGAATCTCTCTACATATACATCGACCTCATTCTCATACTTACCAGACGCAATAAATATATATATATATATATATATATACATATACATACACTAATACATTCTTAAGCATTATTTTCAATTTATCATATGAAGATGATAATGCACTCATAGGGTTACACTATAACTCATCAGATTCTCCAAGGGATCAAATATAACCATCGCATCAAGCGAGGTTCTGAAAATCCTCCAAGGGATCAAATATAACCATCGCATCAAGCGAGGTTCTGCAAATCCTCCAAGGGATCAAATATAACCATCGCATCAAGCGAGGTTCTGCAAATCCTCCAAGGGATCAAATATAACCATCGCATCAAGCGAGGTTCTGCAAATCCTCCAAGGGATCAAATATAACCATCGCATCAAGCGAGGTTCTACAAATCCTCCAAGGGATCAAATATAACCATTGCATCAAGCGAGGTTCTGCAAATCCTCCAAGGGATCAAATATATACTTAACATCATACACCGCAATGTATACTACACGACATGTTCATCATTCATGTCCAACCATTATGCATTTTTAATCGAATTAAACAATGCACGAAATTGCCCAAACGGCTACAATTCCTAACCTAGGATTCACGCCTATTGGCTACCCACTGTACGTCACGAACCATTATGCCAGCTTCTAAATCAAGTAAGGGTCGATCGCACTCGGAACCCTAAACTACAACAGCACCCAACAGTGGAGAAGACTCATTCTGCTACGTTCGCTACACGCTCGCCTAGCGAGCTGCTAGCGAATGTTCGCCACCTTCTCGCCTAGCGAACTGCTAGCGAGCAAGAACAGAAGCTACAGACTTCGTTCGCTACCTCGTTCGCCACAGCGAACCCCCAGCGAGTCATTCGCTACTCCATTCGCTGCTAGCGAAGGAGACCAAAACACCACTGTCCCAAGTCTGGGACCATTCGCTACGCACTCGCCTAACGAGATGCTAGCGAACACTCGCTACCTTCTCGCCTAGTGAGCTGCTAGCGAGCGTCTGCGGACTGAACTTTCTCCCACTGTTCAGAATCCAAACACCCGATGAAATCTCCCGATAAATCCCAACTCGTTTCTGTTGCACCCTAAAATTTGCCCAACCTTATTCACTTGGTTTATGTTTCATTATCATTAGCATTTGCATATAGAGTCATGTACATAGACTAACCATCTGCATAGCATAAGCATAGCAAGTCATTCAACAGGGGACCAATCATTATGCTCATCTCTAGAGGCCTATCAAGAGGTTATTATCCCCATTCAATCTCGTTCAAGTCATCAGGAAAGAATTTGAAAGCAAAGAGTTCAGCAGATCAAGCCTTGAGTCCATCTCCTAGCTGAGGGTGTCTGAGGGTCAACAAAAGGGTTGTGAGCTGTGGGGTGAAGGCATGGAGAGTATCTAGACATTATGAGAGACTTAGAAAGTCATTTGTAGAAGGAGACAAGTCATTGATGAGAGCATAAGAGCTACAGTTGAAGACAGTCAACTAGGGTTTCATCTAGGTCAACCCTAGGTCAACCCTAGGTCAATTGACTGATTTAAAGGGCCTTCAAGTCTATTGGAGAGATGTGGGGTTCATCATTTGACATATAGAGAAGGATATGGAGATATGCCAAGGAGAATTCAAGAGAAATCAAGGAGAAGAGGAGTTTCTAAATTAGGGTTTCTCTGTAAAATCCCCTAGTTTAGGTCAAACTTCCAAGCAAGATAAGTCAAAATTCTAGCTTCAAATGGCTTCTTGGCCAACATGAAACTTGTAGAGGATCTCAAGACCTTTAATTTGAGTGGTGGAAGGCATCAAGGAGATTTATAGAACTCAAGTTATGGTCCTTACAAGTTACAGGTCATCTGAGGTATCTGAATTTTTGTCTGTGAAAGTAACTTGACTTCCAAGCAATTTTTGCCCCTCAAGGAGATTTCAAATGAATTCTTGGTCAACATAAGAATTGTTCCTCATTGTCTTAGCTTTCTAGAATGGTATTGCACGCCTTCATATGATGTGGGGAACTCAACTTATGGTCTTGGCAAGCAAAGGGTATTTTGGGCATTTGTGAATTACAGGTCATTTTAACCTATGTCCAAAACTCATACAAGGAGGCCTCAAATGGAAAAACTTACAACATCAAACTTGCTCCAAATGGGATTTTAAGTCTAGAAAGAAGTTCACAAATTATTGGAGAAGCTCATAACATGAAGTTGCATAATTGGTCAAAAATATGAACTAAAAAGGCTTATAACTTGAATAAAGTCAAGAGAAAAATGGTTTGGGAGATTTCTAAGTCCAAATGGAGACTTCCAATATATGATTTTGAATGGAAAAGCAATTCTAAGAACAATGGTTCAAACACTTTTTTGAGTTTAGAAGGAAAAAAGAAAGTTATCTTTGGTTACTTGTAATTGAAGAAACATAACCAAAATGGATCAAAGTTGGAAAGCAAGGGAATGTGCAAGATGGATCTAGAATGTTCATATGAGGTCTATATATTCATGAAATGGAGATTGATCAAGGGTTGGCTTCATTTTCACCAAGAATTTCACAAACTTTCTCATTCTTTTTCATTGAAGTTTCATTCCAATCTCACAAATTCTTCACCAAATCATCATCAAAATCAACTTCATGATACTGTTTCATCATCATAGATCATAATTCAATCAAGAACAAGGTGGTTAGAATCCATTTTCGTGCACTTTCTTCAAGAACATCAAAATTGAAGTTTCCATTGGACAGCACAATTCAAGCCAGGAATCATCAAAGCATTGCATACAGAATTGAGTACTGAGTTAATTGATCAAGATCCAAGCCTTGGAAGCCTCAGATCCTCAATCTTCCATAGCTGTTTTCAAGCTTTTGCACCAGGTATGTTTTCATTCACACAGCTTGATCTAGTTGGTTTAGCATGTTGTTGTTAGTTTAGATATGATCTAGGTGGTTAGTAGAATAATTAGGATGAATTTGGAGTGATTTGGTGACAATTGTTAGCAGGTGATAGAAACTGTTAGGAGGTAGAACTCTTAGGTTAGTGCATTCGAATATTAGCTTGATAGATCAGAATGATGACCATTATGCATAGATTAGGTTAGTGTAAGTTTGATGGAGAATTGTAATGGTGCATCTCAGTGTACTTCCATGGTGACCAGACCTTGGCTTGATCGGGTTGAGAGTTATGATAAGTTTCAGACTGAATTAAGACCATAGACGTGTAGAGGGAGAGATGGAGAGCATTTTTCATGTTGGCGTCGTGTTGATTCATGGACTGGTGATGGAGAACAGAGGGATGGAAGTTTGCTCGTGCATGGTGGCCATGGAGGGAAACCCTAGCTCTTATAAGATTCAAGGAAGAAGACGAAATCGTGATGGTTCATTTCATGTTGGACCTTTGACTTGGAGGGTAATCCTAGGGCTGAGGTTTAATCTGATTTTGGGAGGGAAATTGAGT
This sequence comes from Lathyrus sativus, assembly GCA_963859935.3. Lineage (NCBI taxonomy): Eukaryota > Viridiplantae > Streptophyta > Magnoliopsida > Fabales > Fabaceae > Lathyrus > Lathyrus sativus. Next base: position 461,112,090 of record OZ012737.1, read on the forward strand.
TGGTGCCAAAACGCACCGTTTCATTAATTGAAACGGGCGGGCCTGAGTAATCCTGTGCTTTTCCCACCCCCAGCTATAGGCCCATTCCAGTTTGAACGTAAATCTTGTACTCTTCTCACCCCCCAGCGTCCTTTTATTGCTTCATTATTGCTGACTCAAGCTGGGCCTATTACAAAATGCTAAGCGCACCCCCTGTCTGCCTGGCCCAATGGATTATTAACTGGGCGTATCTGCTATTCTAACCCCCCTCCCTCATTTTTAATTCAATTTAATTTCTTAATTCATTTTAATTTTTACCAATTTTCATTAATTCATAACAAATTCATAAAAAATCATTTGTAGTTCATTCTTTTTACATCATTTTCTTTAGAATGTCTAGAAAATTTTCATTAAATAAAATTGCATTTTTATTTTCATTTCATATTTTTTCCATATTTTCTAAATAAATGTCATTTTAAGTAGTTTCATTTCATGCATAAATTTGTTAATTTTTGTTCTATTACATGCTTTAATATTTTTTGTTCATTCTTTTTAGGGTGTTTAGATGAGATGTTGAACTTGTAGAAACAATTTAGTTCCCATTTTTAGAAATTAAATTTAGGTGATTAATGTAGGCTTGAACATCATGAATAAATTAGGGTTTTTTGGTGATGACTTAGGAAGTTTGATTCTTTCCCTTAGGACTTAGGGTTTGACTAGTTTAGTTATGGGACTATAGGGGTTATGGGTAGTTATTAGATCCTTTAGAAAAAGTCAGGATTCCCTTACTGCTATTACTGTCTGTATATTTGATTGACTGGTGTGGTGTGCCCTCTGGGGATTGTTGCTTGCTTGCTTGGGTATTGGGTTTGTCTGGGAACCTGGGGAAGCTGAAGACTTGAGGAGATGAAAGTCATTGGAGATCCAGATGTTGGAGATCAACTGTCAGAGTTGGAGAGGAAGTTCTTGCTAGCAGATGCTGAGGAGATTAGGGTTTAGGAGCTAGGCAGAGCTCTAGATTAGAAAGCTTGTTTCTCAAACATGGAATGCCTTGTTTGCATCCATCCTTCCTCTATGATTCAAAGTCTCTTTCAAATATCCACCTCCTTCCTTTGGAAGGATCAGTGAATATATTTGAAAGATAGAACTTTTGAGAGGAAACTTTCTGATTAATGTTAACAGTTGATGAACCACCTTTGGTAGGTAATTAACTGTCTAACATTCATTCATTTCACTCTTGTGACTGATCCCTCATCCTGGAGGTTTGAGCTTGAAGAAAAACCATTGCAGATGGAAGATAGATGATCAAAGCCCTTGCCTGAAGGCCATGAAGATGGAGATTGATGCTTGTTGAAGCCTGTAGCTGATTGGAGATTGCTTGAAGCCAGATGTTGATTCAGAGCTGCTGATGCTGTTTCTTTTGTTGTTGTATTTCATTTGCTGATGTATTGATTGGTTTTCTGAACTGTATTGTTTACTGTTTACCCTGCTGGGTTGAAAGTGAAGCCTGTTCACTTTTGCCTATTGTTTTCTAGGTTCGAGGTTGAGTGGGACTCCCTTGCCTCGCTTGTACTGTTGCATCCATGCATTTTACCGCTTTATTATATCTGTTATTGTTTCTGTTTCTGCCTATCCCGTAGGATCTCTGTTTCTCTCTGTGCAAGAGAGGAGCATGATAGACACTAGGTCTTAACCCATGCATGATAACATTAGGTTAGTTTGTTTCCCTTCGCAACCGTATGTTAGAGTTCTGACTCTTCTCTCTCAAAACAAACAGAAAAACACATAAAGATTTCAAACACAATAAAAGACACTTCTTCCGTAAAAGAATGTGAACTCATCAAAACGTCATTTTTGTCCGCTTGGACTATTAATCAGAAAAACCCTTTTCAGAAGGTGTAAAATCAATCAAGGACAGACTTATGTCGTGCGTGGCCCGAACTACGTTTGCTCTGATCTTCCATGCTGTGTGGAAGTACGTAGGCATAGGATGCGATATCCTAGCGAGCAACCTTCCCCTCCTTTCCCGTAGGTAGGCGAACTACGTTGACTCTGATTTCTCGTCCCAGACGAGAATACGTAGGCATAAAGTGCGATACTTTGCCGAGTCATTTTCATTTTTATTTTCATTTTATTTTCTTTTTCACCCTTGACCTATAGTTTAGATAGAATAACAATCCATACCCGAAAACAAGCGTGGATCCCGTCGAGTACGACGGACGTGAGGGGTGCTAATACCTTCCCCTTGCGTAACCGACTCCCGAATCCAGGTTTTGGTTGCGATGACCATACCTTTCCCGTGTTGTGCGAGGTTTACTCTGAGCGTTTCCTTTCCCTCCCGTGGGATAAATAACGCACGGTGGCGACTCTTCTGTTCAGCCGGCGCCGATTTTCGCAGTAGCGACAGCTGGCGACTCTGCTGGGGACCCAACGTCCCCTGGCTGCTAAGAACTGCGATGGTTCTTATGCATTTGGGATCCAACGTCCCTTTGAGCGAGTCAATCCTAGCGCTTGTTTTCCCGTCGAGGATTTTGTATGGAGTTATTGTATATTTCTAACCTTGTATTTTCAGCTTTGTATATTGATTATTATTGCTGTATTTGGGGTGTGACGGGTGTTCTGATATTGAGAGATAAGCCGGACCTGGGCTTGAGTGCACCTAGAATTAGCGTAGAAAGTAGTGGGCGCGTGCCGGCTTTGCTTGCATTAGTGTCTCATGAAATCTACACTCGGACGAGGTTCTTCTGGTTGGCTTCTTTTTCTACCCTTTGGGTCGAAGGGGTTGTTGGTCAGCTGAATTGTCGACTCCGGGAACCGATCATTTGGAAGTTGGCTGAGTGAGGCCTCTTCAGGAATTGATGATGCCACTCCTTCGGGGAATCGTATCATCAACCCTGAAAGTCTGTGACGCCGACGACCGCATAGGATGCCGTACCTTGTGCCAGTTATAGGGCCACCCACCTGTGAGGGGATTCAGGGTTATGCAGGTAACCAGACCTTCAGATACCGGTTATTTCTTGATCAGAGATCCTGGTTATTTATGGAGGGTTATGAGGTCTGTCAGAGACCATTTGGAGATGTGTTCTGAGGTCTGTCAGAGACCAATTAGAGATGAGTTCTGAGGTCTGTCAGAGACCAGTTGGAGAGTTCTGAGGTCTGTCAGAGACCAATTAGAGACATGATTTGAGGTCTATCAGAGACCAGTTGGAGTTATGGTTTGAGGTCTGTCAGAGACCAGTATGGGAGCTTTGTGTTAGGTCTATCTGAGACCAGGGTTTGATGACTTCTGGATGGTCTATCTGAGACCTTTCTTGATTGGGTTTAGGCTATTCAGCTGCAATTTTGGTCCCTGTTGCATGATACTTGCATTGCATTGCCTGCATATCCATTACCATTCGCATTTCACTAACGTGTGTCTGTGCTGCAGGTGCATTTGCATTTCCCTAGTTCTAGCGCCCGGACTTCTGAGTATTGATTATGGCTGGTTTAAGGAAAACAGTTGCGTATAAGCTGCCTTCACCTGATATTACTTCTTTGCTTGGTCTGATATCTCTCGCTAATGAGGAGGTTAGGAGGAGCTTCAGAATGAGCCATGGGAGATTACTGAGATTAGTCTGTAAGCCCACTGCTGATGAGATGAACGGGCTATACACCTTGATGCAGTTCTATGACCCCGCGTTGAGATGCTTTACTTTTGCTGACTTCATTCTAGGGCCTACCATTGAGGAGTATGTGGAGTTTACTGAACTTCCCGTGCAGAACAAGGTTCCCTTTATTCACTCTGCTGCTGAGCCCAAGTTGGAGGACTTAGCCAAAGCCTTGCATATGAACGCTGCAGATCTGTTATTGACTTCTTGGCTTGGGGTTCCTGGTTTCTCTCTGGATTTCTTAGTCGCCAAAGCTCGGGAGTATGCCAAGAACGGTTGTTGGGTGGTTTTCAATGCTATTCTGGCTTTATGCATTTATGGAATCGTGCTGTTTCCTAACTTGCCCAACTTTGTGGATTTGGATGCTTTCTATCTGTTTGCTGCAGGCAACCCAGTGCCAACTTTGATTGGAGACTTCTATCATTCATTGCACTATAAGAATGAGAACCGAAGGGGAAAAGTTGTTTACTGCTGTACTCCTCTGTTGAATATGTGGTTCAAAAGTCATCTTCCCACAAAGGGACCATTTGTAGACAGTGCAACCTCAGCCAGTTGGCCAGAACGCCTGATGAGGCTATCTTCCGAAGACGTTATATGGTTTGATCGAGACCTGTTGGGATCTGAGCTTATCTTCAGTTGTTCTGGGTACCCTAATGTGCCGCTGATAGGAAGAAAAGGGTGTATCAATTACAACCCTTCTCTATTCGTTCGCCAGTTCGGATATGCGCTGAAGAATCCACCTCAGGAGGAAGAAGTACAGGAATCTCTGTACTTCACCGGTGACGTGAAGGGGGAGTTATTAGCCAAGCTGCAACATGCCTGGACGCGTATTAACCGCAAAGGGAAGCCACTGTTAGGTAAGAACGATTGCCAGGCCTATGCACCTTACAGAGTTTGGATTCAGGGGAGGGCTAGTCAGTTGAGGATGCCGTTTCCAGATGCACCAATTCTTGTTCCCGTTCCGGTAGTAGAGCCAACTACTGTTTCTAGAGAAGTCTATGAACAAGTTGTGAGAGAAAAGGAAGCATTGATGAAGACTAATGAAGGGTTAGAGCAAGAGTTAGCCCAAGTACGCAGTGAGAAAAACAAGGCCGTATATGCTTTCCAACAACAGATCGAGCTAGTAAACAGACTAGGGGCTGAGTTGATTGAGGAGAAGAAAAAGCGCGAACGTCTGGGGCAAGAGTTCAGAAGTTCCCATGACATGCTGGAAGCCAAAAAGAAGGCGCTCGACGCAGCACACCGAGAGATATCCTCTTGCAATAAGACTTGGAATGCTACACTCACCAACAATAAGAAGAGGGAAGATAAGTTGAAGCAGCAAATCTCCGACCTCGAAGAGAAGTTGAAGTCTAGCATCAAGAAGTGCGAGGAGGAAGTGATGACCCGGTATAGTGTCCAGCATGCACTGAACAAGGCAATCAAATCCAGAGATGAAGCAGTGTCTCAGAAGCGAAAGTTAGAAGATTGCTTCGGAGAAGCAACATGGGAAGAAACTGCTGAAGACGTGCGCCGTGTCCTTAAGAGGAGAAACCTGCTTGTTGAAGGGCTGCTTGATCGACCAAGCCATCCGGAGACCAAGAAGTTGATAGAGGAGTACCAGACTTTTGGGAGGATTTGATCATTTCATGTAGTTATTTGTATGCTTTATTTGCATAATGCTGACCATCACCAGGATTGTTGGTTGAGGTCATGCCTTCTTTGTACTCTCAGTGATATTGTACCCTGGGCTTATTGATTCTCCCTGCAATATATGAGGCTTTCTATGATTCAGCTCCGATATTCCTATTGTCAACACTGTCACTGCACCGGCACCTTCGCACTAGAACTGGGGGAATGTACTTCCCTAATGCACAGGCACATTGCATTGCATTCATATTCATATTGCATAACAGGTAATCTTTGAATGGTGTCATATCTCCTGCTCTGTACCAGGTACTTAACAGGATTCCAGATCAACATCCGCACCGCTATTCTACACGCTCCAACTGTCGAAAAGTCATGGACCAAATTCAGAACGAGATGCAGGATGTGCGCGAGAAGCTCGCCCTCTTCATGCAGACCATGGAAGCTATAGCAAAAGGGCAGGAGAACTTGCAGGCCATGGTCCAGCCTCTGTTGGCTCGCAACGCTGGTCATGGTAATGACGATCATCAGTCTGTCCGGGTTGATACTGCTCATGGAGACGGCACTCCCACGCCAGTGGCTCCGCCCGTGGTCAATATACCTGCCGCTAATGTCAACAACGCTACCGCTGCTGTGAATGGTAACGTCGGAGTGGGGAATGAGACTGCTGTCCATAATGTTGGGCTGGGTGATGTCAATGTGGGAGATAATCTCGGAGGCAATGGCTTTGTCAATACTGGATTCGGATTCAACGATCAGGGATTTGACAACACTGGCAAGTATGGCTTTAATGCTCAAGGCTTTGGGCAAGATGGTTATGGTATGGTCAATCAGGGTTACGGAGGTTTTGGAAACGGAAACGGTGCTGGATTTATGGCTTGTGGTCCTGCTGGAGGTGTTCAAGGGTACGGCAACAGAGGCCGAGGTCCGGGAATGAATCAGATCAGAGCTGGACGTAATAATGCGTATGATGGGTACGGAGCTGGAAACGGTCTGTGGCAAGAAGATCAACAGGAAGACGCCTTCTCCGGAGGAGGTTTTGAAGGGCCGATGGATGATTCCCAAAAGATTAGAATGCTGGAAGAGCAGATGAAGGGAGTCCTAAACCAGAGTGCTGTGGGTTTGGACATGGCAACAATGGGCTTGGTACCCGGCTTGAGGGTGCCAATTAAATTCAAAGCTCCTGCGTTCGATAAGTATAAAGGAGACACATGTCCGAAAGTGCATGTACGAGCTTATTACAGAAAGATGTCTGCATACTCCACTGATGAAAGAATGCTAATGCATTTCTTTCAGGATAGTCTATCGGGCCCTTCCCTAGAGTGGTACATGGGGTTGGAGCCAACTGATATCAAGACATGGAAGCAATTGGCGGAGGCGTTCGTAGCCCATTACAAGTATAACAGCGACCTGGCGCCCAATCGGGTCCAGTTGGCCGGGCTTTCGCAGAAGAAGGGGGAGAGTTTTAAAGAGTACGCGCAAAGGTGGCGCGATATGGCTGCCAGGGTCCGTCCTCCTGTAGAAGATAAAGAAATGAATGATATGTTTGTCGGCACATTCACCGGGCTGTTTCATGATATGCTGTTTCATACGTCTCTGGCTAGTTTTTCAGACCTGATTCTGATGGGGGAAAAGATTGAGCGTAACATTAAGCAAGGAAAGTTCCAAGTCGAGGAATCAACTGCATCTGGCAGTAATAGAAAAGCTTATGGTGGGCGCCGTCAGGGCGAGGCAAGCGCGGTATTTGGAGGCCGAGGCCGAGGCCGAGGCAGGGGAAGAGGTCAATATCGTCAGCCGCAGCAGGTGTCGAGTGTTACTATCCCCTATCAGCAACAACCAATCCAGCAACAACAACCTGTTCAGCAGCAACCAATGCCACAGCAGCAGCAGCCTCAGCAGGGGGCACAGCAAGCTCAGCGAAGATTCCAGGGCAATAAGCCGAGAAGGGTGTTTGAGAAACCTCCCTCAACCTATGCTGATTTATTGCAGACATTGTTGGGATTGAATCTGGTAGAGAAAAGAACCCTGGCACCGATAACGGGAACTCCCCCGTTCGGCTACGATGCAAATAGGCACTGTGAGTTTCATTCTGGGGCCCCGGGCCACGATATAGAAGGTTGCCATGCTTTTAAGCACGTTGTGCAAGATCTTCTGGACAACAAGACTATCAATTTCGGAACGGCAGGTCCGAATATAGTCCAGAAACCCATGCCTAATCATGGGGCGAACGCCGTGCTGACTGAGGAAGGGCTGAATCTTATTATGAATGTTGAAGATTTAAAGACGCCGCTGAGCGAGATAAAGAGCCGACTGTTACGAGGAGGTGTTTACCCAGGATGTAACGAGTACTGCTTAGATTGTTGGACCCTAGCTGGGGGGTGTGAAGATTTGAAGAAAGGCATTCAGGCCTTAATTGATGAAGGTATATTGCAGTTTGATCGAGCGGCAACTGATGAGCCTGCAGGGACAGTAGTGGATAATCGGAGTGATGTGGCCACAGTGACGATTCCTCGGAAGACGATCACTATCGCAGCACCAGCTCAGCGACCATCTATCACTATAACTAAAGCCGGGCCAATCCCGTATGAGAACACGAAAGCAGTCCCATGGTCGTATGGGCTAGAGGTGTATTGTGACGGGATAAAGATCGATGTTAACAAGCAGCCAGTGGAGATTGTGGATAATGTTGTTGGTTCAGGAGGCATGACGAGGAGTGGCAGGATCTTTATATCTCCTGAAGTGGAGGCTGAAAGGCTAGCGAAAGGAAAAGGGAAAGCGGTTGAGAATGTTCCGGTACAAGCAAATGAAAAAGAAGCAGCATCTAAGGATGTAGAAGAATTCATGCGCTTGATTCGGAAAAGTGATTATAAGATTGTGGAGCATCTGCAGCAGACACCGTCCAAAATATCTATCTTGTCATTGCTGTTGTGTTCGGAAGCCCACAGAAATGCTTTGCTGAAAGTCCTGGACACTTCTTTTGTACCCCAGGACGTCTCTGTAAATCAGTTAGAAAGAGTATTAGCACATGTGAATGCAGGCCACAGCTTGGGCTTTACTGATTTTGACTTGACTCCGAAAGGGAGAGATCATAATATGGCATTACATGTGTCTGTTGAGTGCAGAGGATCGGTAATGTCGCACGTATTGGTTGACACCGGGTCATCTTTGAATGTGCTGCCTAAGACGGCGATGATGAAGCTGGATGTTCGAGGGATTTTGTGTACACCCAGCGATTTGGTAGTCAGAGCATTTGACGGCACGCGGAGAACAGTCTTCGGATCGATTACCTTGCCTCTGCAAGTGGGGCCGGAAGTGTTTGCAACGGAGTTTTATATCATGGATATACAGCCTGCGTACAGCTGCTTGCTGGGAAGACCCTGGATTCATGGGGCAGGGGCAGTCACGTCTACCCTGCATCAGAAGTTAAAATATATGGTCGGAGACAACGTAGTCACCGTGTGCGGAGAGGAAGACATCCTGGTCAGCCATCTATCTTCGTTTAAATATGTGGAAGTCGACGGGGAGATCCACGAGACGCCATGCCAGGCATTCGAAGGTTTGCGCATCAAGGGCAAAGGTCCCGGGCCAAGCAAAGTGCCAGAGATAGCTGTTTCATCGTATAAAGAAGCTCAAGCGCTAGTGGAAGCAGGAGAAGCCAAAGGCTGGGGCAAAGTGCTGGACATTCCTGTAAAGATGGACCGGTTCGGACTGGGGTACCGACCGTCGTCATCAACTCCTTCCGTGGGGGCCCCTCATTTCAGAAAGTCAATCACCATCTCTGCCAGTGGAGTATGTCATGAAACTGTCAATGCTGCTTCGGAGTCTGATGAAGGAGACAGCGACTGTGATATGGATGCCTGGATTCAGCCAAGCACGCCAGGACAAGGACTGTGCAACTGGTCTATTCAGGAGCTTGTTCTTGTGACTTTTAAACAGTAATGCTTTGCTTTATTAATTGTTGAATAATCTGATGTCTTGCCCGGGGCATCAGGATTTGCTTAGGGCTGTGTTGTTATAAACATTGCGCGTTAATCATTAAATAAATGGCGTTTTTTCATGTGCAAATATTGTAATCCCTGTCCTTCCTGTTTTGTATTTTTCAATAAAATGGCAATGTGGTTATTCGCTTTATACGCATTTTGAAGCACTTAACCCTTCCTTTTGCAGGATAACATTTTCAGATGACATCCTTGAACCACCTATGACTCGTCCCGACTTCGATTACCCGGTATTCCAGACCGAAGAAGAGGTTGTCGAAGATAGCGACGTTCCTGAAGAACTGTCTTGGTTAGTGAAGCAAGAGGAAAGAGCCATTCTGCCTCACGACGAGGTCATCGAAATTATCAATTTCGGGTCGGAAGGGGTTGAGAAGAATATTCGTATCGGAGCCGCACTGCAGAGTGATATCAAGCGAAAACTGGTTGAAATGCTCCGGGAGTATAATGATGTATTCGCTTGGTCATATGAAGATATGCCAGGGCTCGATACAGATATGGTTGTGCATCGCCTGCCACTGAAGGAGGACTGCCCGCCTGTCAAACAAAAGCTTCGCAGAACCCGACCAGATATGGCAATGAAGATCAAAGAGGAGGTTCAGAAACAGTGGGACGCTGGTTTCCTGGCTGTAACGAAGTATCCTTCATGGGTTGCTAACATCGTACCAGTGCCAAAGAAAGATGGCAAGGTTCGAATGTGCGTAGATTATAGAGATTTGAATAGAGCAAGCCCAAAAGACGATTTTCCACTTCCTCACATTGACGTGTTAGTTGATAATACCGCTCAATACTCTGTATTCTCCTTCATGGATGGCTTTTCGGGCTATAATCAAATTAAAATGGCGCCAGAGGATATGGAAAAGACTACTTTCATAACGCCTTGGGGAACATTTTGCTATAAAGTGATGCCCTTTGGTTTGAAAAATGCTGGGGCAACATATCAGCGTGCGATGACGACTCTTTTCCATGATATGATGCATAAAGAGATCGAAGTTTATGTTGACGATATGATTGCCAAATCCCAGACGGAGGAAGAGCATCTGGTGAATCTGTTGAAGTTGTTTAAAAGACTTAGGAAGTTCAGGCTGAGGCTGAACCCTAATAAATGCACCTTCGGGGTGAGATCGGGTAAACTCCTGGGGTTCATAGTAAGCGAAAGAGGAATAGAGGTCGATCCTGCTAAAATAAAAGCGATTCAAGAAATGCCGACGCCTAAAACAGAGAAAGAGGTACACGGGTTTTTAGGGAGGTTGAACTACATCGCCCGGTTCATATCTCACCTAACTGCCACGTGTGAACCATTATTCAAGTTGCTAAAGAAAGATCAAGCTGTAACGTGGAACGAAAATTGTCAAAAGGCGTTCGACAAAATAAAGAAGTATTTGCAGGAGCCTCCTATTTTGATACCCCCGGTGGCAGGGAGACCCTTGATAATGTATTTGACGGTTCTTGAGGGAAGCATGGGTTGTGTTCTCGGTCAACACGACGAGACGGGGAGAAAAGAGCATGCGATCTATTACTTGAGTAAGAAATTTACAGATTGTGAATCTCGATACTCAATGCTGGAGAAAACTTGTTGCGCGCTAGCCTGGGCCGCCAAGCGTTTGAGGCAGTACATGCTGAATCATACAACCATGCTCATCTCGAAGATGGATCCTATCAAATATATATTCGAAAAGCAGGCGTTGTCAGGTAGAATTGCCCGGTGGCAGATGGTCTTGACTGAATATGATATTCAATATGTCTCGCAAAAGGCTATAAAGGGGAGTGTGCTGTCTGAGTATCTGGCGGAGCAGCCTATTGAAGAGTACCAATCGATGAGGTTTGATTTTCCTGACGAGGATATCATGTACCTCAAGATGAAGGATTGCGAAGAGCCGTTACCAGACGAAGGACCAGAGTTGGGGTCCAAATGGCAGATGATATTTGACGGAGCTGTGAATGCTTACGGTAGCGGAATAGGGGCAATTATCACTACGCCACACGGGTCGCACATCCCGTTTACTGCCCGATTGACCTTTGCCGTTACCAACAACGAGGCCGAATACGAAGCTTGTATAATGGGGCTTGAAGAAGCCATTGATTTGCGAATCAAACATCTAGACGTATACGGAGACTCAGCTCTGGTAGTGAATCAGATCAAAGGGGAATGGGAGACACGGCAGCCCAATTTGATACATTACATGAATTATGCAAGGAGATTGTTGCCTTTCTTCGACAAGGTTGAATTGCATCACGTGCCGCGGGCAGAAAATCAAATGGCTGACGCCCTTGCCACTTTGTCTTCCATGTACAAAGTCAACTTCTGGAACGAAGCTCCCCAAATCACTATCTCTCGGTTGGACAGGCCAGCTTATGTATTTGCTATTGATGAAGCATCTGATGGCAAACCGTGGTATTTCGATATCCTTAACTTCCTGAAGAATAAAGAGTATCCGGCTGGGGCATCCAGTCAAGATCAGAAGACTCTCAGGAGATTAGCGGGTAATTTCTATTTGAACCCGGATGGCGTCTTATACAGAAGGAACCACGATTTGGTGTTGTTGCGTTGTGTAGACGAGAAAGATGCCAAGCTTCTCATGGAGGAAATTCACGAAGGTGCCTTTGGCACGCATGCTGGTGGGCATGCTATGACGAGAAAGCTGCTGAGGGCAGGTTATTTTTGGTTGACGATGGAAACTGATTGTTTCAAGTTTGCAAGGAAGTGCCACAAGTGCCAAATCTATGCTGACAAGATACACGTGCCTCCAAGTCCTCTAAATGTGATGTCATCTCCATGGCCATTCTCGATGTGGGGAATCGATATGATCGGAAAGATCGAGCCGACGGCTTCTAACGGGCATCGGTTCATCCTAGTAGCAATCGATTATTTCACCAAGTGGGTGGAAGCGGCGTCTTACGCAAATGTAACGAAGCAAGTGGTGGCTAGATTCATCAAGAGAGATATCATTTGCCGATATGGGATTCCCGAGCGGATAATCACGGATAATGGTTCTAACCTGAACAACAAAATGATGAAGGAGCTCTGTCAGAATTTCCAGATCGAACATCACAACTCCTCCCCTTACCGACCCAAGATGAATGGCGCTGTCGAAGCGGCCAATAAGAATATCAAGAAAATTGTTCAGAAAATGGTGGTGACTTATAAAGATTGGCATGAAATGCTACCTTTCGCTTTGCACGGTTATCGTACGACGGTACGCACATCAACCGGGGCAACTCCGTTCTCGTTGGTATACGGAATGGAGGCGGTATTACCATTAGAGGTTGAGATCCCTTCTCTGAGGGTATTGCGAGACGTTCAGCTGGACGAGGCAGAATGGGTAACGAATAGATTGAACCAACTGAGTTTGATGGATGAGAAGAGGCTAGCTTCTCTGGCATACGGTCGTTTGTACCAAAGACGAATGAAGAAAGCGTACGACAAGAAGATACTTCCGCGAAGCTTTCAGACGGGCGACCTTGTGCTGAAAAGGATTCTCCCGCCGCAAGCAGATCACAGGGGCAAGTGGACCCCCAACTACGAAGGGCCATACGTTGTCAGTAAGGTCTTTTCGGGAGGAGCGTTGTTGTTGTCCACCATGGACGGAGAAGACTTTGCGTCACCTGTGAATTCGGACGCAGTTAAAAAATACTTTGCTTGAAATAGACCCGCTGGACAAAAAAAGAGAGTCCAGGCAAAAATGGGGCATCCTGGCGAACCAAAAACAGAATGAAAGGTTCGGGCAAAAATTAGGGATAAAATTGAAAAAATGTACACCCGCGAAGTTGAAAACCTACACTGGGCGGCTTCGGCAAAAAAGGGTATCCCGGTGAACTGAAAACCCGTAAAGGGCGGTTCACGCAAAAGTTAGGGATTTGAAAAGCAAATGACTGCGATCCGAATTTGATATTGCAATGAGCATCAATGCGGGAGAATATGTTTGAGGAGTCAGTTATCAGATACAACCTTTTCAGAAGTGGGGATACCGGGAAAAGCATTAGAGTCGGACGAGTCATGGGAGGATCAGTTCATGGTGTTCATCTGCATCCCGTTGCCAACATGTGTACAAAATTTAATTTGTCAAAGCATTCATGCTTCTTGTGCATACTTATGTATTGGCTTTGCGTAGCTTCCTCTTTTCAGGAGTTACATCCCGTGTACAAAAACTCCGCCCATTCAGGGGCCCAATCAATGAAAATGTGTTATTCAGTACTTGATGCCTGTTCTTTACTGTTTTATGCATGATAAAGCGCCTAAGTTTATTGAAAATAGCATGAGTATAACATCACTGGCCCTTGCCGACAATTGCTAAAGCTTTGAATTAACTGGGTGTAACGTCACTAACCTGAATTGATTTGATTGCATAGGCTTGTCTTGTCTTGTTTGTGTTGTTGCAGGTTTCATAACCGTACGAGGAGGATGATCAAAAGATTGCAATAACGAAAGACTCGATCTTCACGCAGGTCATGTATGTTCTTCCTGAAGAAGGATAGAATTCCCCAGCTAGCCGTGGCTTATCCAAAGGACGTGCTCCAGAAAAGTTATTCGTCCTCAGCAGAGTTTGGCGATTCTAAGATCGTAAGGCTGTATTCAGACAGGTTCATCGTTCCCCGCAGGGTCATGCGCTCTCCCCCAGCGGAATCAGTTAACTTTCCCCAAGAGAATCATCCCATCCCCAGTGGAATTCTCTTTGCAAGTGTTTTTCATTCCTTCCAGTGGAAGTCGAAGATCAAGACTCGCCTAAGCAGAGTTGATGGTGGGTCCTGTCATTTATTTTGTCAGAGATAAAGGTGATATCAGTTCACGTTCCAGCAGAAAGTCCGATCGTACTATGCACATCTGCTATTCCCCGGCAAAGTTATATTCCCCAGCAGGGGGTTACCTCAACAAGTTGCTCGGCTTGAGTTCCCAATTTCCCAGCAGGGTCGATTTCACCCTTCCAGCATTTATTTTGCTGGAATAATTCTGTAGCATCTGGCTATCCCTGGCGGAGTCGGCATCACCTTCCAGCATTTATTTTGCTGAAGCAGTTCCTGTATTTTAGCAGTTCAGGTGGAGAGAACTCTTGCTCAAATGAATTACCAAACTTTCAAGATCTCGGTATGGGACATCCAATGTCAGTTTTGGCTGTATTCCCCACAGAGTTACCAGGATAAGTTTCTCTTTATTCCCAGGCAGAATTAGTCGTCATCAGGGGTTCTATGAATCGGAATTTCAGAGGCCACCGCCGGTTATCAGAGCAGGCGTCCGATAGTTTGGTTTCCATACATCCTCAGTAGAGCCCGCCTCAAAGTCGTTGTCACGTTGGTGCTGAGGAGTTTGTGGGTGAGGATCATTGGAGAACTAAGTCCTGACGCGGACAATTTGCTCCTAGATTGACGGGATTTCTTCAGAAGTGGGCGTCCTAACGTGGACAGGTTTATTCCCCTGGATTGGTGAGTTGTGTTAGTCCTATCGTGGGCAGATTCGGTTTCTTGAAGTTAGTGGAATGGGAGGTCATGACGTTGACAAAAGTGATTACTCTTTGTGGTGGTGTCCTGACGCGGACAGATCAGACCAATGTGTGAGTCCTTACGTGGACAAGTCTTATTTCCTCAGCGGGTCGAAGACGCCTGAGTCCTGACGCGGATAAATCAAAGAGATTATTATTCCTAACGTGGAGAAGTGGGTCCTAACGTGGACGATGTAGTCCTTACGCGGACATATCAAAAGAAGAGATTCCTGACGTGGAAAGATCAGAGTCCTTACGTGGACATATCAAGAGCATCCCTTACGTGGAAGAAAAATGGTTTCCTTACGTGGAAAGACGAGTTTATTCCTTACGTGGAAAGATGGAGTCCTCACGCGGACATATCAAGATTGGTTCCTTACGTGGAAAGATTGGGTCCTGACGCGGACAGATCAAAGAAGGTATTCCTAACGTGGAAGAAGAAGATTTATTCCTTGCGTGGAGAATTGGGGGTCCTTACGTGGACAGATTCAAGAAGTTGATTCCTGACGTGGAAGAATGATGTACTCCTTACGTGGAAAGTTGAGTCCTGACGTGGACAGGTTCAGAACCAAAGTTGGGTTCCTTACGTGGAAAGATTGGAGTCCTGACGCGGACATGTCAAGTGATACTGGAGTCCTTACGTGGACAGATTGATATAGTTCTCCTTACGTGGAAAGAAGATGGCTTCCTGACGTGGAAAGATGAAAGGGTTAGTCCTGACGTGGACAGATACAGAAGAAATGATTCCTAACGTGGACAGGTGTTACTCCTAACGTGGAAGAGTTTTATTCCTAGCGTGGACGATTCAGTTTATGGAAATGCAGACGAATTATCCCCAGCGGAGTTGCCGCGATTTTTCTGGGTTAACAGCAAGTGGAGTCCTAACGTGGACAGGTTCTAGTTGAGATTTCTTCGTATTGATGACAGACAGAGTCCTAACAGGGACAAGCAAGCAATCTGTTATGACAGAATCCTCTTCAGAACGATGAAGACAATCCCCGGCACGGTCGCGCGAGATCAGTGGGTTACTGTAACAGTCAGATTCAGCTGATGAATGTCGTTCCCCAAGCAGGAGCGCAGTTTAGTTTTGTGGTTGGCAAATTTCTGGTTTCACTATTATTCAACCGTCTCGTACCGCGAATGTCTGAAGGCTCCGGGCTCTTCACCCAATCGGGTCCAAGTCGCTTGAATAGGGGCAGCTGTTGCACCCTAAAATTTGCCCAACCTTATTCACTTGGTTTATGTTTCATTATCATTAGCATTTGCATATAGAGTCATGTACATAGACTAACCATCTGCATAGCATAAGCATAGCAAGTCATTCAACAGGGGACCAATCATTATGCTCATCTCTAGAGGCCTATCAAGAGGTTATTATCCCCATTCAATCTCATTCAAGTCATCAGGAAAGAATTTGAAAGCAAAGAGTTCAGCAGATCAAGCCTTGAGTCCATCTCCTAGCTGAGGGTGTCTGAGGGTCAACAAAAGGGTTGTGAGCTGTGGGGTGAAGGCATGGAGAGTATCTAGACATTATGAGAGACTTAGAAAGTCATTTGTAGAAGGAGACAAGTCATTGATGAGAGCATAAGAGCTACAGTTGAAGACAGTCAACTAGGGTTTCATCTGGGTCAACCCTAGGTCAACCCTAGGTCAATTGACTGATTTAAAGGGCCTTCAAGTCTATTGGAGAGATGTGGGGTTCATCATTTGACATATAGAGAAGGATATGGAGATATGCCAAGGAGAATTCAAGAGAAATCAAGGAGAAGAGGAGTTTCTAAATTAGGGTTTCTCTGTAAAATCCCCTAGTTTAGGTCAAACTTCCAAGCAAGATAAGTCAAAATGCTAGCTTCAAATGGCTTCTTGGCCAACATGAAACTTGTAGAGGATCTCAAGACCTTTAATTTTAGTGGTGGAAGGCATCAAGGAGATTTATAGAACTCAAGTTATGGTCCTTACAAGTTACAGGTCATCTGAGGTATCTGAATTTTTGTCTGTGAAAGTAACTTGACTTCCAAGCAATTTTTGCCCCTCAAGGATATTTCAAATGAATTCTTGGTCAACATAAGAATTGTTCCTCATTGTCTTAGATTTCTAGAATGGTATGGCACGCCTTCATATGATGTGGGGAACTCAACTTATGGTCTTGGCAAGCAAAGGGTATTTTGGGCATTTGTGAATTACAGGTCATTTTAACCTATGTCCAAAACTCATACAAGGAGGCCTCAAATGGAAAAACTTACAACATCAAACTTGCTCCAAATGGGATTTTAAGTCTAGAAAGAAGGTAACAAATTATTGGAGAAGCTCATAACATGAAGTTGCATAATTGGTCAAAAATATGAACTAAAAAGGCTTATAACTTGAATAAAGTCAAGAGAAAAATGGTTTGGGAGATTTCTAAGTCCAAATGGAGACTTCCAATATATGATTTTGAATGGAAAAGCAATTCTAAGAACAATGGTTCAAACACTTTTTTGAGTTTAGAAGGAAAAAAGAAAGTTATCTTTGGTTACTTGTAATTGAAGAAACATAACCAAAATGGATCAAAGTTGGAAAGCAAGGGAATGTGCAAGATGGATCTAGAATGTTCATATGAGGTCTATATATTCATGAAATGGAGATTGATCAAGGGTTGGCTTCATTTTCACCAAGAATTTCACAAACTTTCTCATTCTTTTTCATTGAAGTTTCATTCCAATCTCACAAATTCTTCACCAAATCATCATCAAAATCAACTTCATGATACTGTTTCATCATCATATATCATAATTCAATCAAGAACAAGGTGGTTAGAATCCATTTTCGTGCACTTTCTTCAAGAACATCAAAATTGAAGTTTCCATTGGACAGCACAATTCAAGCCAGGAATCATCAAAGCATTGCATACAGAATTGAGTACTGAGTTAATTGATCAAGATCCAAGCCTTGGAAGCCTCAGATCCTCAATCTTCCATAGCTGTTTTCAAGCTTTTGCACCAGGTATGTTTTCATTCACACAGCTTGATCTAGTTGGTTTAGCATGTTGTTGTTAGTTTAGATATGATCTAGGTGGTTAGTAGAATAATTAGGATGAATTTGGAGTGATTTGGTGACAATTGTTAGCAGGTGATAGAAACTGTTAGGAGGTAGAACTCTTAGGTTAGTGCATTCGAATGTTAGCTTGATAGATCAGAATGATGACCATTATGCATAGATTAGGTTAGTGTAAGTTTGATGGAGAATTGTAATGGTGCATCTCAGTGTACTTCCATGGTGACCAGACCTTGGCTTGATCGGGTTGAGAGTTATGATAAGTTTCAGACTGAATTAAGACCATAGACGTGTAGAGGGAGAGATGGAGAGCATTTTTCATGTTGGCGTCGTGTTGATTCATGGACTGGTGATGGAGAACAGAGGGATGGAAGTTTGCTCGTGCATGGTGGCCATGGAGGGAAACCCTAGCTCTTATAAGATTCAAGGAAGAAGACGAAATCGTGATGGTTCATTTCATGTTGGACCTTTGACTTGGAGGGTAATCCTAGGGCTGAGGTTTAATCTGATTTTGGGAGGGAAATTGAGTTGGTGCCAAAACGCACCGTTTCATTAATTGAAACGGGCGGGCCTGAGTAATCCTGTGCTTTTCCCACCCCCAGCTATAGGCCCATTCCAGTTTGAACGTAAATCTTGTACTCTTCTCACCCCCCAGCGTCCTTTTATTGCTTCATTATTGCTGACTCAAGCTGGGCCTATTACAAAATGCTAAGCGCACCCCCTGTCTGCCTGGCCCAATGGATTATTAACTGGGCGTATCTGCTATTCTAACCCCCCTCCCTCATTTTTAATTCAATTTAATTTCTTAATTCATTTTAATTTTTACCAATTTTCATTAATTCATAACAAATTCATAAAAAATCATTTGTAGTTCATTCTTTTTACATCATTTTCTTTAGAATGTCTAGAAAATTTTCATTAAATAAAATTGCATTTTTATTTTCATTTCATATTTTTTCCATATTTTCTAAATAAATGTCATTTTAAGTAGTTTCATTTCATGCATAAATTTGTTAATTTTTGTTCTATTACATGCTTTAATATTTTTTGTTCATTCTTTTTAGGGTGTTTAGATGAGATGTTGAACTTGTAGAAACAATTTAGTTCCCATTTTTAGAAATTAAATTTAGGTGATTAATGTAGGCTTGAACATCATGAATAAATTAGGGTTTTTTGGTGATGACTTAGGAAGTTTGATTCTTTCCCTTAGGACTTAGGGTTTGACTAGTTTAGTTATGGGACTATAGGGGTTATGGGTAGTTATTAGATCCTTTAGAAAAAGTCAGGATTCCCTTACTGCTATTACTGTCTGTATATTTGATTGACTGGTGTGGTGTGCCCTCTGGGGATTGTTGCTTGCTTGCTTGGGTATTGGGTTTGTCTGGGAACCTGGGGAAGCTGAAGACTTGAGGAGATGAAAGTCATTGGAGATCCAGATGTTGGAGATCAACTGTCAGAGTTGGAGAGGAAGTTCTTGCTAGCAGATGCTGAGGAGATTAGGGTTTAGGAGCTAGGCAGAGCTCTAGATTAGAAAGCTTGTTTCTCAAACATGGAATGCCTTGTTTGCATCCATCCTTCCTCTATGATTCAAAGTCTCTTTCAAATATCCACCTCCTTCCTTTGGAAGGATCAGTGAATATATTTGAAAGATAGAACTTTTGAGAGGAAACTTTCTGATTAATGTTAACAGTTGATGAACCACCTTTGGTAGGTAATTAACTGTCTAACATTCATTCATTTCACTCTTGTGACTGATCCCTCATCCTGGAGGTTTGAGCTTGAAGAAAAACCATTGCAGATGGAAGATAGATGATCAAAGCCCTTGCCTGAAGGCCATGAAGATGGAGATTGATGCTTGTTGAAGCCTGTAGCTGATTGGAGATTGCTTGAAGCCAGATGTTGATTCAGAGCTGCTGATGCTGTTTCTTTTGCTGTTGTATTTCATTTGCTGATGTATTGATTGGTTTTCTGAACTGTATTGTTTGCTGTTTACCCTGCTGGGTTGAAAGTGAAGCCTGTTCACTTTTGCCTATTGTTTTCTAGGTTCGAGGTTGAGTGGGACTCCCTTGCCTCGCTTGTACTGTTGCATCCATGCATTTTACCGCTTTATTATATATGTTATTGTTTCTGTTTCTGCCTATCCCGTAGGATCTCTGTTTCTCTCTGTGCAAGAGAGGAGCATGATAGACACTAGGTCTTAACCCATGCATGATAACATTAGGTTAGTTTGTTTCCCTTCGCAACCGTATGTTAGAGTTCTGACTCTTCTCTCTCAAAACAAACAGAAAAACACATAAAGATTTCAAACACAATAAAAGACACTTCTTCCGTAAAAGAATGTGAACTCATCAAAACGTCATTTTTGTCCGCTTGGACTATTAATCAGAAAAACCCTTTTCAGAAGGTGTAAAATCAATCAAGGACAGACTTATGTCGTGCGTGGCCCGAACTACGTTTGCTCTGATCTTCCATGCTGTGTGGAAGTACGTAGGCATAGGATGCGATATCCTAGCGAGCAACCTTCCCCTCCTTTCCCGTAGGTAGGCGAACTACGTTGACTCTGATTTCTCGTCCCAGACGAGAATACGTAGGCATAAAGTGCGATACTTTGCCGAGTCATTTTCATTTTTATTTTCATTTTATTTTCTTTTTCACCCTTGACCTATAGTTTAGATAGAATAACAATCCATACCCGAAAACAAGCGTGGATCCCGTCGAGTACGACGGACGTGAGGGGTGCTAATACCTTCCCCTTGCGTAACCGACTCCCGAATCCAGGTTTTGGTTGCGATGACCATACCTTTCCCGTGTTGTGCGAGGTTTACTCTGAGCGTTTCCTTTCCCTCCCGTGGGATAAATAACGCACGGTGGCGACTCTTCTGTTCAGCCGGCGCCGATTTTCGCAGTAGCGACAGTTTCCAGTAGCCTTAGTCTAACATTCCTCGACTAAATTCTACCACTTATTCTCATTTTCAATCATTAAAACTCGGCTTCTACCAATCGAATCAATTTCGACCTAAAATGGAAGCTTATAGAAAACTCTCCAAAACTCTACCCAATCAACCATACACATACATAACCAAACATATTGATTAAGATAGTAAGATTTCACACCCTTACCTTGGATTAATCGAAGCTTCGAGTTGCTCTTGATGATTCCACTCTTTTCCTCTTCTTCTTCTCTTTTCTCTTCCCTTTCTCCTTCTTCTCCCTTTCTTTCTACCCTTCTCTTTTCTTTCCTCCTTTACTATTATATCTTTTCTTTCTATTTCTATTCTTTATATTTCTTTCCATTCTATTTCCTCCAATATACCTATTATTCCAATCAATTTCCATAAACCATCCACTTAACCATTAATTGAGACTGTCCGAAATATTTCCCACTAAACTTTCCAAAATTCTACAAATGATAAAATAGCATAATATGTATACTTAACATATTATCACACTATCCCATAATTAAAATAATTCCAATAATTAAATTAATTAGTTAAACCGAAATTGGGTTGTTACAACTCTCCCCCACTTTAGGAATTTTCATCCTCGAAAATGTTATCCGATTCAGACAACTCGGGATGTGACTCACGCATCCCAATCTCCCCAATCCGATTCCACCTAGTTGATTCTTCCCAAATACCTTTACCAAGACAATCCCTCTTTCCTCGAAGTTGCCTCAGTATTCAAATTCTCTCTCACTCACACACCATCCATCCGGATTGATGCGCTTCCTCAGCTTAGACACGCGAACACATCGTGTAGTTTCCTTTAGTGACAGCGGTGAAACAATCTAACATGTTATTCCCCACGCTTCCGCTGCACTACTCTGATACAGTTACAACGAGTCACGGTGTGCTTCCGAGACTTCAAGCTCGACTACACCAGTTACTATCGTAACTCTTAAAACACGTCTTTTCTTGGGTCCTCTAATCTCTTCAGTCGTCTTTTGCACAAACCTCAGGTCCGAGTACAACACTCTCGCCTGAATCATATTAATACAAATGAGCCTTACACCTCCTGCCATACAAGGCTTCAGATTCCCATCCGACACAATATTTGGTGATACTACATACGGTCTTTATCACTTCGGTGATATCCATCACAACTAGTCCCAACATAGAATGATTAATCTTCTTTGACAGGAAAAGGGTCAATCCAGTCATTCCATCCAGAATCTCATCAACAAAATCATATTTTCACATCCTTCAGAAAACCCTACGCAAAATCCATGGAATTACCCTCCGATCTCAACTCTGGAATATACAACGATCACATTAGACCTATCAATCTCAGACGTTCATTCTTTGACTCTCGACAAGTCACACCAGCACATACAACTACTGCTTTCTCCATCTGTGGCTACCAAAATAATTCTTTCAAAATACTCTCATCCAATCCCCTTTATTCGGACTCTTAGACTCTATCACAGCATCTCATGTCACCATCTCCACCAATCCAAACATCACTCATTCGATTTTAAATTCGTCAAACTCAATCACCCTATTAACTCCAATTAGAATTCCAACCTTCTCGAATCTCGTCGAGAATACCAATAATCAGTCTCATCACATAAGGTTCCGCAATTCGTTGCCGTAGCATACACACCAGACACAAGTTTCCAAAACTACTCAATCAATTTTTTAATCCTTTTACCATCTAAGCAAACATACCATACGGAGCTCTCAATATCTGACTAGTTTCCGCAACTAAGTCGATCGCAACTCCACTTCACGTCCTGGTTGTACAACACTTATCTTGTCGGGATAACTCTCGGGCAACAACAATCAACCGGTAAACCGCCAACTTCCCACTTTCATTATTACTCAAAAATTCCATCAAAGTTAAACATCTTAAGCTCTCAAGGCCATTACTTGCCTCAAATCTCAACTAAACAATTGAAGTTCTCAAACTCTGGCACAAATACACAACAATTGGTCTGATCGGGTTCGACATAACCGACACACAAGTTGTTGACGGTTCTTCCAAAACTCCTTGAACTTCTTCGTAGTGACATAACACTGCTTTCTCCTCCAACACGGATAACACCAGCTCTTGATGTTCAACAATCCACCTAGCTACAGATCCACACATGTAGCATCCTGGGAACCACAAGTTCTCCCCCACTTGGATCATTCCTACCTCTGCAGACAATGGCTAAACAACAAACACGTACCGACAGTGTTTTCACACACATGTCGTGTACAAGGGAACAACCAACATTAGACAACTTGGCCGGATGGACCGACCTGCTCTGATACCACTTTGTAACGCCCCCTTTCTATACCCCAAAATAATCACATATCAAATCATATAGTCACGAATACAAGTATTTTTATTTTCGTCAGAGTGTATTTACATTAAGGTATAAAAGAAGTGTGTCACAATACTCACGAAACGACCACATGAATATTAATATTTAAAAAGAATTAACTCAAAAGGGGTAAATCTCAACTAAAAATAAACGCATGATTCTTCGAAATTACATATTCATGTTTTCTCTTAAAGCGGAAGACTAAAACATATATATATATATATATATATATATATATATATATATATATATATATATATATATATATATATATATATATATATATATATATATATATATATATATATATATATATATATATATATATATATATATATATATATATATATATATATATATATATATATATATATATATATATATATATATATATATATATATATATATATATATATATATATATATATATATATATATATATATATATATATATATATATATATATATATATATATATATATATATATATATATATATATATATATATATATATATATATATATATATATATATATATATATATATATATATATATATATATATATATATATATATATATATATATATATATATATATATATATATATATATATATATATATATATATATATATATATATATATATATATATATATATATATATATATATATATATATATATATATATATATATATATATATATATATATATATATATATATATATATATATATATATATTATATATATATATATATATATATATATATATATATATATATATATATATATATATATATATATATATATATATATATATATATATATATATATATATATATATATATATATATATATATATATATATATATATATATATATATATATATATATATATATATATATATATATATATATATATATATATATATATATATATATATTCACTTAAGACATGACAAAACGTAATTACATGTCATCTGGTTGTTCACAACTTCATTCACATACAAACAAAACATCGTTAAGACATTCTACAAGCCTATCTACCCAAAGTTACATATCAGAGTGACCGACACGAGGGAAAAGAGCTATGCTCCAAAGGAAACCTCCAGCGAATCCTAATCTGCAATGCCTCGTAGGGCATTATAAAACAATAGAAGGGTGAGAAACATTATCATAATAATCAAGGCATAAGATAGATATATATATATATATATATATATATATATATATATATATATATATTAATATATATATATATATATATATATATATATATATATATATATATATATATATATATATATATATATATATATATATATATATATATATATATATATATATATATATATATAAATGTACAAGTACCGAATGTCTATACCTCATACTTATTCACTACAATGCATAACAATAGATACTCACCGCATTAGATACACATAGACATAATCGCTCACACTTAATCGTCTATTCATCAGTCAATATCTTTCACATTTATTTATTCGCTAACGCATCTCATCAATTCCTGCGCATATGCATATTTCCATGTGACAATCGAAATCATACCATGCGATTCATATAAGACTCATTCACTACTCTCAATCCTTTTTCCGGACTATGGGTACGTCGCTTATGCTCTACCGGGAACAACGTCTCGGTCATTCTACCCCGGTAACTACCTCACTAAGAACGATGCATCGTCGTTCTACCCTAGTGAGTAGAATCTCTCTACATATACATCGACCTCATTCTCATACTTACCAGACGCAATAAATATATATACACATATACATACACTAATACATTCTCAAGCATTATTTTCAATTTATCATATGAAGATGATAATGCACTCATAGAGACCGACACCTCGACCCTATGCAGCTACAACCACGGTACCGACTCATTCGTCCGTCAGATTCTCCTAGAATTTACTCATCTCACACTTATACGGTTACACTATAACTCATCAGATTCTCCAAGGGATCAAATATAACCATCGCATCAAGCGAGGTTCTGCAAATCCTCCAAGGGATCAAATATAACCATCGCGTCAAGCGAGGTTCTGCAAATCCTCCAAGGGATCAAATATAACCATCGCGTCAAGCGAGGTTCTGCAAATCCTCCAAGGGATCAAATATAACCATCGCATCAAGCGAGGTTCTGCAAATCCTCCAAGGGATCAAATATAACCATCGCATCAAGCGAGGTTCTGCAAATCCTCCAAGGGATCAAATATAACCATCGCATCAAGCGAGGTTCTGCAAATCCTCCAAGGGATCAAATATAACCATCGCATCAAGCGAGGTTCTGCAAATCCTCCAAGGGATCAAATATAACCATCGCATCAAGCGAGGTTCTGCAAATCCTCCAAGGGATCAAATATATACTTAACATCATACACCGCAATGTATACTACACGACACGTTCATCATTCATGTCCAACCGTTATGCATTTTTAATCGAATTAAACAATGCACGAAATTGCCCAAACGGCTACAATTCCTAACCTAGGATTCACACCTATTGGCTACCCACCGTACGTCACGAACCATTACGCCAGCTTCTAAATTAAGTAAGGGTCGATCGCACTCGGAACCCCAAACTACAACAGCACCCAACAGCGGAGAAGACTCATTCTGCTACATTCGCTACACGCTCGCCTAGTGAGCTGCTAGCGAACGTTCGCCACCTTCTCGCCTAGCGAACTGCTAGCGAGCAAGAACAGAAGCTACAGACTTCGTTCGCTACTTCGTTCGCCACAGCGAACCCCCAGCGAGTCATTCGCTACTTCATTCGCTGCCAGCGAAGGAGACCAAAACACCAATGTCCCAAGTCTGGGACCATTCGCTACGCACTCGCCTAACGAGATGCTAGCGAACACTCGCTACCTGCTCGCCTAGCGAGCTGCTAACGAGCGTCTGCAGACTGAACTTTCTCCCACTGTTCAGAATCCAAACACCCGATAAAATCTCCCGATAAATCCTAACTCGTTTCCAGTAGCCTTAGTCTAACATTCCTCGACTAAATTCTACCACTTATTCTCATTTTCAATCATTAAAACTCGGCTTCTACCGATCGAATCAATTTCGACCTAAAATGGAAGCTTATAGAAAACTCTCCAAAACTCTACCCAATCAACCATACACATACATAACCAAACATATTGATTAAGATAGTAAGATTTCACACCCTTACCTTGGATTAATCGAAGCTTCGAGTTGCTCTTGATGATTCCACTCTTTTCCTCTTCTTCTTCTCTTTTCTCTTCCCTTTTTCCTTCTTCTCCCTTTCTTTCTACCCTTCTCTTTTCTTTCCTCCTTTACTCTTATATCTTTTCTTTCTATTTCTATTCTTTATATTTCTTTCCATTCTATTTCCTCCAATATACCTATTATTCCAATCAATTTCCATAAACCATCCACTTAACCATTAATTGAGACTGTCCGAAATATTTCCCACTAAATTTTTCAAAATTCTACAAATGATAAAATAGCATAATATGTAAACTTAACATATTATCACACTATCCCATAATTAAAATAATTCCAATAACTAAATTAATTAGTTAAACCGAAATTGGGCTGTTACAGGGAGGGCCGCCATGGCCGGGTCGGCACTAGGCGGAACTGGGACTGGCAGATGTTGCGGGACAAGCGGATTTCGCTGTGATCTCCGCGAACAAGGGATGGAGAAGTTGTGGTTCCATCTCTTTGTCGGAGGATGTTGCCGCCCTGAGAGGAAAGTTGTTGACGGGGAGGAAAGCAAAGTTGCAAGCATCAAGATTGTTGTCACGACTGACCTTGATCGGAAATTTGAAGAACTATTTTGGTCTGGTGTCTACGAAGAGAGAAAAGATGGGGATAACAAGTTTCCCACAGACGGCACCACTGATCTTACCGGTTGATCAGAACCTGAGGTGGGCAAAAGACAAACGTCGGTGATGTTGGGTGTGAAAGAGGGGGAGGGGGTGTACCTGCAAGGCACTTCGATGCTAAAGAAAACGAGCAAGAGAGAGCAAGTACAAAATATGAGTATTTCAGGGTGAATATTGGATACCTGGCCCTCTCAAGTGAGAGGGTTTTTATAGTGCCCCAACGCTTGGTCATTGGTCCCTATTTTCGGGGCAAGATAACCGTTTTCCGAAGAAATAGGTAACTGCCAGAACTAGTCGTTGGAACGAGCAGACGTGCCCATAAGTAGTCGTTGCTACGGGTAGAGGTGTAGTTACGGACACAAGCGTCTTGGCTGTTCTGGATGGTGGAACCGTGCGTGACGGGAAGAGACTGACGAGGAGAAGTGATGTGACCAAGGGTAAACTAGTCAGCCTCCCCTGTTGGAGGGACAGAAAGGTAAATTCTCCCCCAAAGTGATTGGACTTAGACAATTGGGTCGTTCTGGGTGCAGAAGTGGATTGGGCCATGCCTAGCCATTGGGGCAGTCTGAAACAGCGACATTTACGAACTACCATAAGCATATGGTGCCTAAGGATGTACGTAGTTTGTCAGCTCCTCGTTCATGGAGTATGGTATATAGTTACATCTAATGATTTTATAAAGTGTCTCATCCTTACATGACAATAAAGCCATAAGGGGATCTTTCTATGTCAGCTCATCAGAAGTTATGCGAGGGTGGACCATGTCATTTATGTATGTCGTTGATGTACTACTAATATGTCAATGTCAATGTATTATTACTATTATGAAAAATGTCATAACTAAAGAAGATTTCAAGAATACACTTTGAGAAGGTCACTCTATATGCAATCTTATCATATGCACGACATGCATTGCAATATAGAGAGGCGACAGAAGAGGAACGTGGGTGTTAAATATACACTGTAGTGGTATTTTTTAAATAATTTGAAAATTTGTAGGTTAATTAAATTTTATGAATGATTATGTATGGTATCCGAATGAATTATAAAAATTTGATTTTAATTATGTCTGACTTATATGTATGGTTGATTTTAATTATGTCTGACTTATATCTATGATTTATTGTGTGAATAATATATGCAATATCAAATGATATAAAAATTTCTTCTCAAGTATTGTCAAGGGGTTCATAATATTGTTTTGTCCGAGAAATTCAAATATACCCCATTGTTTTGAAAATTCAAATCTACCGACGTGGTCAATGCGTAAAGTTCTGTCTAGAGGTGTGTCTAAATTTTGAAATCTAGATTCACCCATGTGTCTAACACGCACAGCCAAAACATACTGAAAATATGTTCTATGGATAAGTTCAGAGATTAAAATCCACACATTTTTTACTTGAATGGGGTGTCATTCTAATAAAGAAATTTGATGTATAATTGCTGCATCCAAATTTCGATATCCACACAATGACTAAGGGCATATTTAGGTTTCCATAAGGCTAGTTACTGTCGCTACATAGTGGGTAGTGACCACAACCCAAAACGAGTCAGCTCGACACACTTGGCCAATTTTGCCAAATGCATGTGAAAGCACTTACCATCCCATGTTTTTTTGTTGATGTGAAAGGCCACTTACCGATTATGAATTTGTATGGGACAAGTTGGGAATATATTATAATCTTCAATTAGTCATAAATTTTAGGTAGACCGAAAATTTAAATTTAAACTCGACGATCATTTAAAAAACTGTACTGACTAGTCCTATAGCAACATCCACACAAGGGAACACGCATCTCCACTCCACATATTTCTAAATAATTACATGTTTTCTGAAGTGTATATTTAGACAATGACACATTTTAACCGAAAGTGTAGCACTGAAAACAATTCACGTTTTTATTGGATGTGTTATCCGATGTGATATTGAAGGGTGTGAAAAGTTCCTCTCCTCAACATATGCTTATACCCAAACGTAATGTAGCAGATTAACTAAAACATATGACAGAATGAACATGCCATGAAACCAGACAAATGAGTTTATAAAACTGAAGGGTTTTACATCATTTTATAGACAAATGAGTAAATAAAATGATACATAGTACAAGTTTAGAAATCATATAATTCTAGACTCGTCCCTATTCTATTTGCATGATATGGTGCCATGTCATGGAAAGTGCGAAAGAAACCTCAACTACCATCAAACAATTTGCTCAGTAATCCAATAGTGTCACTTTTCTTTTTCATTGATTGATAAAAAAAAATGTAGCAAACCATACATTAATCACAAAGCAAATGTATAACGGGAACAACATCCATATGGTGCCGCCTATGAAGAAGCATGATGTCACACAATGCATATACCTACAAAACAAAGGAACACAACATCAGTCTATCAGAAAGGGAAATTTAACCTGAAAATCAAGAATGGTCTGTTATGAATGTGAATCTTAGTAATGCAAAGACTCAAGGTAGTTAAACCTTTCAGCGAATCCGTCAACTCGCAGCAAAAAAACATCAATTGTTGAAAAAGATGACTTATGGAATGCAACTTCAGGGTATGCAGTAAACTATTGCTTTGTACTATTATCTCTATATTTAATGAACAATTGAAAGGTTTTTCTCATAAGAATGTTGACAAAGGAGACAGCCAATTCATGATACCAAAGAAATTACGGATTCAAAATAAAAGGAAAAGCTTAGCATCTTGACATTCTTTACTGTGTCTCTTTTTTTGATGTGGCAATTAAATATCAGTTAACATGCATGAGACTATGGTAAGGCAGTATGGAACAACTAAACAAACTAACAGAGAACATGTAGGCTGTATTAATCTTTCAAATTCAACTCCAAAGGTTACTACGTAAAAAATTAAGAAAATTCTGATATAATTCCTAAAATTAAGAACATGTAGGCTATATGAAGTCAAATCACATGTTTCATTACAGCAAAAAAAATTCCGAATCACAGAACATAAATTCCATCAATCACGTGTTGCTTAAAAGATACAGTAGTGCTCAAATCTCAATAACCCATGCCATTCTTAAACTATGACACAAACAGAATCAATAAGAAACAGGGTATAACATTTCCAAATCAGAAATAAATTTTAAGTACCTGATACAAAACACATCAATATAAATCATATCTTAAAGCTCAAGGTCAAGTTTTTCCATTAGATAATGACACATAAAACAAGTCATTAATGAGTAACAACTCAAAGAGTGTTCAAAAGAATGGGATAAACTCACCTTTCAGAATTTAGGGATGGGACCAAATTTAGTCTGATTAAGAGTCCTCATCAGATTCGTCAGAGTCAGAATCACTTGCGTTATAACCTTAAAAAACGCCCCAGATATCACTTGCGTTATAACCTTAAAAAACGCCCCAGATAAAGAAGTTACACAAAATTACAAAGGAAAAAGAGAGATGATAATTTTGATAAGCTGCTAACAACGGCAAAGGGTTTACCTGGACGCTTATCTCCAACTTTCCAAACTGAAGATCTAACCCTTGATGCTTTCGTCAGCCAAAGTTTACTCTTCATTTCCAAACAAACAACATTAGCATTCCAAACCAAAAGACAGACAAACAAGTATATCTACACTCCAGAGAACCCAATCATTGTCCATACTTCATAATCACAGTTATATTCAAAGAAAGGTTCATGAAATTAATATATTTTACAATAGAAACTATTCACATCTATTTCTGATATAACGTCTGCATATTATACATTAAAAGAAATCCAAAACACAAAGCATTAAGTTTTAACATTATTAATAAAATAAACTAGACTTATAAATGCATGTTTAACATCAAGTCATTACATCCACCCACAATAGAACTTCTAATGTTGCAAATATATAGACAGGAACACAATCTTTCAAGTTTCAATTAAATTCATATACACGTGTGTGAATTTTGGTATACATGTTTTCATAAACGGTTCCTAACTGCAATCTAGGCCATGATATCAAAGTTTTTATGCTTCCCGATCGCAACCATAATTGAGGCCCTATCAAATCTAATTCTTTGCAATTCCAAGCATAACATTATTAGCATATACACGATAGAATCACATATGTAGCACCAACACATTAGATTAAAGATACGCCTCTGTGACCAACACATTACTAACACTCGACACTCTTAATTGCATACAATCACTACTTATTTTCTAAAGTTATTATCTATGTTTATTTGTCAGCGTGTTGTCTGTGTCTGTGCTTCATATGCAAAACAAAGGGGCAAGGGGCGAGGGAGCCCTAGCATTTGACTTAAATGTGGTTTAGGAGCAATTCTTTGTTGCGGGAGCTCACCCCCGTGCGGTTCAAAGGTATTCTTGTAATGTGGATAGTAGTATTAATACGGAGCTTCGGTGCAGCTTCTCTCTAGTCAAAGACCTAGTCACAGCTGGTCAAATCGAACTACGGTAAACAAATATCATGTTCATTATTCACGATCCGCGTTTCAATTTTCTCTTGTATTACTAGTTGTTGTTCTAACATAATCTTTATATAGTCACCCACTTGTTCTTATCTCTATTATCAAACAATATTAACTTATTTAATCACATGAGAACCCTAAAAATCAACACCAAACAAACAAACCACAATCCAATGCAAGTTGATTAAAACAATAGACTAATTCAAATCACCAGAAAAACCCTACCTTTTGAGCATCTTTAGGAACACCATAGCCACTATAATACATCTGACCAACCAAAACCTGCATATTAACATCACCACCTTTAGCTTCTCTTAGAGTATCCTTAAACCAACGCTTCACACAATCTGCTACCACCCCTGACAAAGGAACACGCTCGTTGCTATCTTTCCCTATGCTGCTCTCCATGTATCTCTTCCAATTTCAACTTCAGAAAAGAGGGTTTTCTTCAAAAACTGGTCTTCCAAGACCCTAAAAAAACCCAAAAATTGTGAAATTGTTAACTTTCTAGGGTTTTGGAAGCTGTGAGTGATGCTATATGGAGAACATAGAAGGATTTGAATGGAGAACTTATGAGGGGTTTTGAAGTTGAGAGAGAGAGAGAGAGAGAGAGAGAGAGAGAGAGAGAGAGAGAGTGCGGCGTGTAGCAAAGCTGTTTAGCTTGTGTTAGTTCTAACGCCAAAACTAATTTACGAAATTTACAAATAAGAAATCTATGATTTTTAGGTTTTATGAATATTATATGGAGATTTTAACCTTAATTTTGTTAAGTTAATCTGTTTTTGTCATTACCAACTATTGATTTTGTTACTCTATAATCTATAACTATATCAAGGGAAATCATAATTTAGATGTAATATATCTTTTATCAACTATATCTCTTATTTTAACCTTAATTTTGTTAAGTTGTTGCTTTGTTGGTTTTAGAGTTAATCTGTATTTGTTATTGTTGCAAATCATAATTTCGATGTAATATATATTTTATCAACTATATCTCTTTGATTTTTATTTTAAATTTTAACTTTTTTTAATTAATTAATTTTATTTAAAATTTTACCAATCTCTTTTTATTTTATTATTTTATATTATTTTATAAATAATTTAAATTAAGTTTAATGTATATTTTGACTCTTTAATTTAATTTAAGATTTCACTTTTTTTCCTTAATTAATAAACGGTTATATTTGGTCTCTTAACAACAGTTTTGTTAGAAAAATTGATCTTTTCTATTAAATTTTATTTAAAAAATACTAAGTTTTACATATGTGGCAATATTGTCGAAATTATTTTATAACGTGCTTTTATTTATTTATTTTAAAATTATTGTTATTTTTAATCAAACACTAGTAGAAGACCCGCACGGGTATGAGAAAAAATATAATCTTATCGAATTTAAATTTCACAAGAAAAAGTATATTCAAATGTATATTAAGAGTAATATTTATGCATGTTTTTATTTATTTGAATCTAACTGATAGTATCTCGTGTAATTTTATGAAGTATTTCAATCACATTTTAAACATTATAGTGAAAAGGTTGAAATACATAATCAAAATTTTAGACTTTTAATTTTTTAAAGTAATATTTATACATGATTATTTTTTAGAGCGAGTAACATACAATTTTATCGTAAGCTTGTATGGAATAAAAAGATCAAATACATGAGATTTTGAGTTATTTGACAATATTAGAAAACTCCATAGGATGAATCTCTTATTTTTTAACTACAAACATAAAACCGTTATATTACATTAGCTAAATATTGCCTAGAAAATCCTTATCAGTGATCAAAATAGACTCACCCTCGCAATAGATTCTTGACATTAAAGTTAATATAAAATTTAGGCATGAAAGGATTAGAGCATAGACAGAGATTGTCCATAAGTCAATAATCATCTTTTCAGTGACATACATTTGGGTATAGATTGAGACATTTAAATGAAGAACAAAAATGAGTATACACCTACCAAATAACAACAAATTATCTTCACAATGAAAACAAATTGTTTCTTCAATCATATTACAGTGAAAAAGATTAAAATATATAATATCATATTAAGATTTTAGGCACATCATCATCACAAGATATATTTATTTATTTTTTACTTAAATCTAATTGGTTGTGTTCCGTTTCACTTTATTTGAGTTATTTAGTCGATTATTGAAAACTACTTTTTAATGTGTATTTTGAAATGTAATGAAAGAGTATATTAGGGAGTTCAATGGTGTTTTCCAAGCTTAGTTAGATAGATGATATTATTCAAATTCTAAATATTATACATAGATAGATGATATTATTCAAATTCTAAATATTATACAGGGTTAAACTTATCATTTTGTGAGAGAAATGCAAGAAACTCGTGCCTATGCACAGGTTACATTTTTGGATGGGATATGATTTTGAACACGCATTTGTTTGCAAACTGTCATAAGAATTAAAAGTAGAAAATAGAAAGAAAAAAAAAACTTAAGAATAATATTAAATTTAAGTTGAAATAGTAATACATGTAGAAGATGAAAGGTAAACAATAATATCAATAATAATATGATTAAAAAACTACTGAAACTTGTATTAGATAAATTAATTATTTAAGTTTTTTTAACTAATAAGATAATTCTTATAAGAGAGAATATATTGTTTGATAAATTTCTATTATTCAATATTTGAATCAGTAGTAAAGTTGATCCCGTTTAAAAAAATAATATTTGTTTCCATATATAAAAATATTTTAATCAACAATTTTTTTCCGTATATAAATATTATTATTGTTTTGACATTATTTATAAATATATTTGAATCAATAGTAAAGTTATTCCCGTTTATAAAAATATTTAAATCAAAATATTATTTTTATTTTGATATTATTTATAAATATATTTGAATCAATAGTAAATTTGTTTCCGTTTATATATATATATATATATATATATATATATATATATATATATATATATATATATATATATATATATATATATATATATATATATATATATATATATATATATATATATATATATATATATATATATATATATATATATATATATATATATATATATATATATATATATGTATGAAATGTGTTACTTGTACTTTTCTTGATAACAAAAGAACATTTCGTTGATGAGTAAACATTTCCAAGAAACTTAGTTTAAACCAGGAATTTACTTTTGATATATGAATTTGATAGTTTTTTTTTTGTTTCAAGGCAATTGTCCTTACTGTAGACACTGCACTGGGTGTCCATCATTGGAAATTTCAGTTAAATTGATTTGTTCCTTGATTTTAAAATAAAATTTCCTGATTTTTTTATATGAAATTTTGTGCAGATTTATATTTCCACCACACTTGAGATTTAAGAATTATGAAGTCATGGCTTCTGAAAGGATGTGTGATTAGTATAAAAATTTCAAACCAGATGATTTTTTCTGTTATTTTCATCGTAATGTTACTTTAATATCATGGAAATTGGATATAACCTTGCAGACTAAAGACTCTAATCCATTTTCCATTGTTAATGGCCTATATGACCAATCACTCAATTGGAAGGTGATATAATGATATACGATCTTTCCTAGTACATGACAGTGAATGTGGGATGTCATAATATATATTATAGAATAGTTCTAACAGGATGTAAAATAGCTTCAAACAATAACCTCATTGCCAATATCAACTGGTTCAGACTCAATATCAACAGACTTATACTCATAAATACATCTAAAAACATCATTCAAAACATATAAGCCATTGTCCTGTGCGGGTAGAAAAAATGATTGAGGAAATTGTGTTTAACATTGTCAGTTCCAGTTAAGCAGTCTGTCACTACAACCATTACCTCCATTATTATACGAGGGTTGAACATCAACACTCAGAACCTCTACTATAAAGCTTGTGTAATCAAGAGATTGTATCTTTTTATCAATTTCCTGCATCAAAATAAATAGATTGAAGTCAGTAAATGTTAAATTGTTTGTCACAATAGCCATAATCAAAACTCAAAATCCAAATCGGCGCCATCTTTGAGAATACAAATCTCATTCTTAAGAACACCGACAAGATCAATGGAACTGGCCCGTGATTTTAGATGGCTTACAAAATCAAATAGATTAATATGATATGGATAATTTTTTTGTATTGATTGGAAACGAATTACATGTATAATGTACCAATATGTAACTCTTAAACTTCATGCACATACCATCTTGTATTCAAGAATATTGTCTCTGAACCACCGAACCCTATGATATCAGTAACACTTACTATTCCCTGTAGAAGGTTTATAATAGCATCAGTTTCCTCCTAATTATTAACCATATACATTATACTATGTAAAAAATGCATTATCAGATAAGATAAGTTACCCCATTGGAAAGGATAATGCAACATGGCAAGTCAAATAGAACATGAACCAATGAGAATTGTGTATCAGGAAAATATACTTTGTGAATTGTATAACCTCCTTCATTGTTTGATCATAAGCTTATGCAAAATTTCCCAAAGAGAATTTGATTAATATCAAAAATAAACTAATGTTGGAAAGTGGCCGAGATAAGAAGTAAGAAATCAAAACATATTATATTCAATTGATTGATTAGTTTTGAGAAACATCAAACCAAATGTGGTTACTTACACCCATCGTGTCAAGTCAGTGTTAAATACCTAAATCTAATTTGAACATATGCTAATTGGCATTAATGAGAATATTTCTAAACAATTGATCATTTTGAATTGAAATACCAAATATAGTACTTTAGATTTCTTATGTATACACTAAACGCCGCACATTAATTACCAAGATTAATACAAAAACAACATAGGCATATGCAGAAGAACATAGTACAGTAAATTCAACTCCGTTAATATGCAGGAGAACACTGTAATGGACACGCATTAGCACTCTAAAACACTATAAACAATCAAAAGGTACAAATATCATGTTTGCAACCGACATAACAAATAAGTAAATATTTGAGAGAGTTACCTCATCAAAATCAGCTGCTGCACCAATTGGAGTTGACAATGCTTCTTGAATCTGCTTCATGTTCTCAGTCTGTTCATTTATCTCATCCATGGTTTTGTCGACATCGTCAATATTCCTGAAAAAAGAAACAGGAGCAAACTTATGTCATGTTTGGATGAACATCATAATTAATCACTTATAGCATAGGTGTTTTTCATATACGTGTTTTGCTTAGATATAAGCTATAAGTTATTCATAATTGCATATGCTATATTGAAGAACTTATGGATGTAGATGAAAAATAGCTATAAGCATGTCATAAGGTGTTTTCACAAACAATGGCTCAGATTGAGTTTTGACATAGGCTGGAGCTATGAACTTTGGCTCATTTGTTGAAACATCAACATATTTTAGGATAGCTTCCCTTGGATCTTCATCCATCCATGTCTCTTTAATCAAACCCCCTTTCTACAATTACATAAAAATATAACTGTCAACTGTCATATTCTAAAGCATGAAGACTGGGAAGTCAAGAAAATATGATAAGAAATACCCACAAACCTTTAGTAGATACTGGGTCAGTAAGCTTCCTTGACTTGTACCAACTCGTCCACCAAAGCCAGGTCCTGTCATGGGTAGTTCAGGCTTATGTGACTTCAATGGACCCTTTAATACCTTCTCTCGCTGACGCTTGCAGCTTGGCTGATCTCTAAATAGAGGTAAAGCATGAGGATTGTGAATGATAGGATTTTCCTCAAAGTCATCAATAGATTTTTTCCTTGGTGCACGAGCAACACAAACAAGAGCTCCTCTCTCACTGATGGTTGGATCATATAGTATGTGTGTCCCTCCTTGGCTTTTATCGCCAACAGTTGCGAAGATCTTTAAGAATAAAAGTAAGTCCAAGAAGTATTTATAAGCACATGCAATAGATATTGTTTCAGAAAATGCAAAATGACACAAGAAAAATATTGACTAACATGACCGATAATTTGTTAGCTGATTCAGTTTAGGGTGCCAAGAACACTGAACAACACTGCAAGTGCGGACGCACGGGTCATCCTTTCAAAATTATACATGTAAAATGTTTGCAAATTAATGCCTATATGCATAATCTACATCATCTCATTAAAAGTTCAATGCTTGCATAGGGAAATCAGGGAAGCAGTATTAGAGAAATAAATGCAATTGAACTCCAACTAATTGAGTCAACTAACTATCTGTTAGTTAGCATATAATTTCACTTACATCTTCACCAAATATAATGTTTGAGAAAATAACATATACATTATAGAATGACACATAATACTAACCAAACACATTTGATGCACCAACAAGAGCACTTACTGCAACATCTAAAGCGATTCTAACATTGCGGACAGAAGTTGAATAATAAACTGCAGCATTTATTCCAACTAATTGTTGGAGCAAGAAACAAGTTGCGCCAACGCTGACAACTGCAACAGAAAATGTTTTAGAAAAGTGTTACAACAATTCATTCAACATTAATCATGAACAAACCAAAATGAAGTTGAGCAGTGAGTCTAATAAGTAAATATAATTATGCTTAAATACACTTCAAACATATTTGTCATTTGATAATCAAACCTGGAGTAATAAATTTTGCAATACCTTTATAATGTGACGAACTAAAATGTAAATTAAGATTAATAGAAGTATTCACATTTAGTATCGGACATTCCTCCAATAGTTCAGACAAAAAAGAAATATCATTATCACATTCATATCATATGCAACTATACCTGATAAGCTTCCAATTATTTTTCCCGTTGAACCACACAGCTTGCAAAGCATTATCCTGATAATATATGAATAACAGTGTTAGTGTTGATATGTGCAAAACCATCATAAAAAAATTGAGTTTATAGTCTGTTTTGTCAATGAAACTCACAATCAAGTCAGCAATAGCGGCTTCAAAATTATACTCTTCAGGAAGCTCCAGTAGCAAATCGGTGTTAAGTCCCACATATTATGCATTTCAGACGGATGGCAGAATAATAAGAAATACGACAATGGTGTCATATTGTTTAACAATATAGCTGATAGGGGGCAGAGAAACAAGGGAGATTCCAATATCAAAGGTCTGAGCAACTTCGCTGCTCCCATCCTGATTGAAAAGAAACATAGACAATGAAAACAAATACCAAACTTCAGCAACAAAGAAAAGAAATATCAATACCAAACTCAAAATTAGAGTAAAGAAACACCAACACGCAATAACATAAACAGAAGGAGGCATAATCAGTGTGATATACTTACATTAAGGCGCAAAATATGGGACTTCCGAGGCATGAAATTTTTTAATTCGATAACATTTATGATCTTATTATCAGTAGCATCCTCAAGATACAAACCACTTCCCTTCCAATTTATATCCCTTTTCTTCTTCATCCATTCACATTTTTTCAGAATTTCCAAATACTTTTCTCTAACTAATCCAACAAAATCCCCAAAATGCATTTCATTTTCTACACTCCGCACTTTCAATTCCACATTGGTTCCATTCGGCAACAAAACCTTGAACCTGAACTCTCTTCTTTGTATTCCAACATCATTGTCATCGTCGTCACTAATTACGATTTTCCTCTTTTTAGGGTTGGTAACAACCAATGCCCTTTCCATGCCTCCACTTTGTAAAAACAGAAACAGAAACAACAAAACTTCAATACTATTTCTATTTCAAAGTTCAAACAAAGCAAAAAACCAGAACTCGCACACAAAAACAAGCCGCGACGACAACACATGACGCAATACGACAAAAATTCCATAGCACAAACTGCGCCAACACGTTACTATAACCAAAGAACGCAAAGATGGTATGGAAAATAGAAAGATATCAAAGACACTAATCTAAAAATGTTAACAACAAAATACATTGTGTTGGCTCTCAGAAAACAGATCTACACAAAACACACAAAACCATGGACGGGGACGGCGACGACGGTGCTAGGTGAAGGTGAGAAAATACTTAGAAGGGGGGTTGAATAAGTATGAATATAAAAACTTAGAAGTAAAAACTCAAGTATTTTTATCCTGGTTCGTTGAACTCAACTACTCCAGTCCACCCTTTCTAGAGTGATTTGCCTTTCTCAAACAAGGACTTAATCCACTATTTAATCAACTGATTACAATAGTAAGCACTAAGAACAACTGTTCAAAGTCTTCTCAAGAACTACTGATCCTAACTGGATCTTCTTAAGGTTTTCTTACAATCAAATGTAATAATAAATACAAGTGTTAAGATGCTTCTAATAAAGCTTTATCACAACAGTGATTTTTCACTTAAGATTAAGAACAAAGAAATAATTCTAGCAAGAATATATGAGTTGTATGAGAGCTTTGATAATGAATTCTTTTCAAGTGTTTCGTCAACTGAAGAAGATGAGTGGAGACTTGCTTTTATAGGCACAGTGATCTAAGAGTTTTTCACGTTGATAAGAGTGTACCAAAAGGTCTGAGCCTTTTTGTCTTCACATCAAGTGACATTTCCTAGAAGAAGAAAGCACAGAGAAGTCCTTTTTGTCTGTGTTCTTGTGTCTAGCATAAATAAGGAAAGAGTCATTTGGATATTCCAACGGACATAATCTTTGAATTCTTCTTCAACAATTTTCAGCAAGAATCATCAGAGTCTAATTTGATCAGAGCCTTCTGATGTTGATCAGAGTTTTGCTGAATCAGAGTCTTTGCAGCAAGTGTGCTTTTAGCGTGTATAAGTTTAGAGCAGAGTTTTAGGTCAAATCCTAAGTACTGACAGCGTTAGTACTCTCAGAGTATTCTGAAGTAACTATGCTTGAAAACTCTTCATACATAATTCTTCATTGGTTCAGATGCTTCTAGCTTGCTTCAGATTCTTCTGGAGCTTCTGCTTCAGATCCTTCTGGAGGCAACGCTCAGGATCTTCTGATGGCAGCATTCAGAATCTTCTAATGGGTGCTTCTGACGCTTCAGAGTCTTGCATATTTTTTATGTTCAGATCTGATTTGCTTCTGGAGTGATATTTACTTTAATATCTGCAGCAAACATTCTTAAGCAAATTTTAGAGTACATAATTCTTAACTACAAAATTTCATAATAGTTATCATCAAAACATAGAGATATATTAAGAACCAATCTGTGTTCTAACAATCTCCCCCTTTTTGATGATGACAAAAACATCAAAAATTTTGTTTAATTGAAAAGAGAATAATTATAACTCCCCCTAAGATGATGAATCTCCCCCTGAATTAAATATTAAAAAGGAATAGAAACTTCCCTTTTTGTCTTGAGTATTCTTTTCAGAATTAGAGCTTGATTGTTCTAAACATTTGATCTTGCATGTTTCAGAGTCAAAGTCTGATAAGTTAAATATGATCTGGGAGTCTCATAGTTTCTTTTAAAGAGTATATCAGATTTATCAAATGTTCTGAAACACTCAGATTTTATGTTAGATGAAATTGATATGTCTGAAGTTTCATTCTGGTAGAGTTTAATTAAACAGTTCAGATCTATTTTCTCCCCCTTTTTTGTCATAAGCAAAAAGTAAGAACTTTTAAAAAGACAAATAAAAGGAAAAACAAACAAGATAAATCATGTAGAGAAAACATTGAGATATTCATTCATTCAGAGCAAATAATACAAACATAAGAAAATATTCAAGTACATGTGCAATCATCAGATGCAAACATCAGGAAAAAAAAAACTAAGATTGT
This sequence comes from Lathyrus sativus, assembly GCA_963859935.3. Classification (NCBI taxonomy): domain Eukaryota; kingdom Viridiplantae; phylum Streptophyta; class Magnoliopsida; order Fabales; family Fabaceae; genus Lathyrus; species Lathyrus sativus. The sequence goes on from OZ012737.1 coordinate 461,153,150, forward strand.
TTTGACAAAATCATCTTCAACAAATCAGTGATCTCAGAAGAGGATTGTTCTTGTTTTGACATCCACTTAGCCATGATTTCATTCTTCTGATCTTGTTTGGACATCCACTGAGCCATGTCTTCAGACTTCTTATCTTGCTTAGCCATCCATGACTTAATCTCTGATTGACCAGCTTCCAGAACTGTAATCTTATCTTCAAGATCTGGATACTCTTTCTTGATCTCAGATGAAGAAGGTGGGACACATTCTGAAGCATGAACAGAGTCAATTTCCATAGGGGATTTGGAGTTAGGAGCAGCAAATTCAGAGGGATGTTCTATAAGAGTCATAGCCAGAGAGTTGTCTTCAGATGCATATTCAGCATTCACTTATGTATCACATACTTCAGATGATGAAGGAGCATCTTTAAGAAGCAATGGTGCAGACTGTTGCACCCCAAAATTTGCCCTCACAATACAAGACTTTGTGTTCCAAGAAGGTTCACAAGGTTCACAAAATTCATAATTGGTCAGAAGAGTTGACAATTCCCTCAGACAATGCACCTCCTAAGCAGTGCATCCAAAACTAGGGTTTTGACTTTAATCAGGCTAAATGGACTTCCAAGACTTCAAGTGAGCTTCATAACATCTTATATGTGTATAAGAACCCCCATGTCAAGTTTCAAGACTTTTCTCAAAAGTTTGCTCAGTCAGATGATCAGATAAGTCAAAAGCAGTCAATGCAGTTAAAAGGTCAAACTGAGGTCAACTGTGGTCAAACCAAAGTCAAACTTCATGATTTTTTTTTTGCCAACATCAAAGAGAGGTTGGGTGAGAAATATTATCATAATAACTGTAATACCCCAAATTTTGCCCTAAGATTTGTCGTCGCATTTCATTGCATTTAATCAATTACTAACAAATTTGTGTAGTCGTTTGACTTTTTGCAGGTAAATATCATATGGCATGCATTTTTTTTCTAAAAAGTAAAAATGGCACAATTGGCAGGAGGACATGTGTAAGGAGTTATGAGTGTGAGAGGTTGAGAGTTCGAATCTCACCTTTGTCATTTTTTTTGTTTTTTATTATTTTTACTCTAAATTTTTCTATCTTTCATTAAAAAAATAACAAAAATAGTTTTTTATTATTATTTAATTATTATTTTCGTATTTTAATTAAATCATTTTTTAAAATATTATTTTTTTCACTTTTTTCTAAATTATTCATAAAAATATCCAAAAAATCATAAAATAAAAAATATTGAAAAAAATTTTGTTCTTTTTATAATATTTTTTATTTTAGGAATCAATAGGATTATTAGTTTTTATTTTAAGTTTATTTTAATTATTTTAAATTATTTAAATTTTATTTTTTCTTAACTAATTATTTAGTTTGGGCTTTAAAATGGGCTTTAGGGACATTATTGACAATTTGGTGTTAACCCTAATTTGTTCCCTATATATACATGTGTTGCCTTGTTGGAAAAAAGGAGAGAATGAAAAAAACCTAAGAGGAGTGAGTGCCGTTTGCCGTTATTTAGTTTTCTTCTTCATCCATTACTATTGTTTCTTTTTCTTCATCGTTTACCGTTATTTCTTTTCCTTCATCTATTACTGTTGTTTCTTTTTCTTCATCTTTTACCGTTATTTCTTTTTCTTCATCTATTACCGTTATTTCTTTTTCTTTATCTATTACTGTTACGTTTATATATATATAATTTTTAAATTGTTAGAGTTTATATATATAAGATTTTTGATCGAATTATGTCGATACGATGTTTGCACATTTGTGTGCATGACGCGTGACATTTGTGTTAGTTCGATCTGGTTGCGATGATCGCATTTTTGTGTGAGCAATAATACTATTTTTTGCTTAATTTCTTTTTCTTTGCGATAAATTTTGTTTCGTCCGATTTAGATCTGGTTGCGATGAGCGCATTTCTGCGTTAGCAACATTGTTGGGTTATTTGGCACATTTAAAATTCATTATTGCTTTATTATTATTATTATTATTATTATTATTATTATTATTATTATTATTATTATTATTATTATTATTATTATTATTATTATCATTATTTATTATTATTATCATTATTATCATTATTATTACCATTATTATTATTATTGTTATCATTAATTTATTAAAATTTGTTATAATATAAAAATCTGTTTTTTAAAATAAATAACATTAACATCTTTTCCAAATTAATATGAAAACCTATTATTTTTAAGAAAAACTTTTTTTTAGATAAATTTAAAATAATAACTAAAATCTTTTTTTTAAATAATAACTAGAACCGTTATTTATTTTATTTTATTATTGTTCAATTCAAATTTCATTATCATATTGTATCTGCTCCTCTCATGTAACCTCGCGAACTTAACAATCGCTCTTTAAATTCTGCCTTTAAATTTTTGCTTGCATGGTTTAAATTATGACATTATCTCTCTGTTTGCATGATTCAATTATCTCACGCGTTTACTATTATTTCTGTCACATTGCACACATCCGAAGGTTAGGTCTAACTGTTTGGCCGCCGCGCCAATAGTCCGTAAAACTTCACACATTCAATTTCAAATCCTCAAAACTACAAACTACAAACCCTAATTTTCACAAATGCCTCGCCGCAGGCAAAATTACAATTTTACCCTTAGCATTAGGTCAAAGAGCCGCCGCGCTCATTTTAGGGTTTCCCGCCGTGGAATCCCTAATTTAACCCTAATTACAACTTAACATTTCAACGTAGAGATTTGGAGTTTCTACACTCCACGTAAGCGTATCCTTAAGATGCGTTTATTCCCCTTGAGACCTTGACCACAGTCAAGAAGTTTCTAACCTCCCTATTGAGGGGAACTACGATTACTCTGATTCCACTCCCGTAAGGATACGTAGGCACAAGATGCGATGTCTTGCCGAGTAAACTTAGAATTAACCCCCTTTATTATTTATTATTGCTTATTTATATTTTATTTATCTTTGCTATTTAATTATTTTGCTTATTATTTTGTAATTGTTTCTTGGATGTAAAGTTGTTTAATTATTTAATTATTATTATGGTTAGTAATTAGGGAGTGTAACAACGTGTATGTAATATTAAAATAAATTTAGATCACTTTTAAATAAAGATAATTAAAATAAACACGTCACACACGTAAGTCGATTTTAATCGCCGTCTCACTTCCTAAGGATATCCCTCAAGTTGCCTACGAATAATGGTTAAGTGGGGTGTATAAAGCAAGTCCCTCAAATAGAAAAATCATCAAAGTCCCTTATGGTTGCCTTTACGAATCAAGTCCCTTTCGAAAAATGATGATGGTCCCTTATATGTGCTTATTACATCCCACAATGGCCTTCAAAGTCAAATTGTCCCTCACATACCCCTTAACATCCAAAGTAAGGACTACCTACTCCATTATAGTAGGGATAGTCTTACTAAAGGAAAGAATGAAGAATAAGAAAGACCTTTAAACATTAGGGTAGGTTACTCCTAGGTGCTTGCTCACTTCAAAATTGTTTCGCACTTAAACAAATTTTCAACAAGTTTTCAAACAAGTTCTTAACACATCCTTACATGGATTATTTATTAACTATTCTGAAAATTTTCTATTCACACACTACAATTTCAAAACAATTCAAAAGTGAGCTTAAGTACCTAAGAGCCCATGGATAACCATGGATGAAAAGGATGCTAATACCTTCCCTTTTCATAACCTACCCCCCGGACCCAAAATATTCTCTAAGGTCTTTCCTGTTCTTTTATAACCTTTCCTTATGGATAAAATAAAAGTCGGTGGCGACTCTTGCTATCCGCAACATTGTTTAAAGTCAGTTCACCGGGTTACAGAACTGGCGACTCTGCTGGGGATCTATTTAAGAGGGGTACCCTTAGGAATTAAGATCACTTTAAATTGTTTGTCTTGTTTGCTTTATTATTATATTGTTGGGGTGCTCTTATGTGTGAAAGGTCCTAACCCGGATATAGTGTACCTTAGGTAAATGGCAATAGACCAAGGAAACTGTACGACGTATATCGATACGGTTGATCTGGTGGCCATAGTTAGTGCGACTTCTTGGTTGGTGCTTATATTCCTTAAGTCAAGTTGAGGATAATATTGAGGCTGCCATATGTTGTCAATGCACTAACTGACTTTTAGAACCCTAGTTAACTCATCTTGGCCTTTAGAAAGTAGTGAGGTAACCGGCTTTGGTGCAGACTGAAGTTGGTTGACACTCGATACTACGCTCATTGAGATCTTAAACTTGGAGGGTTTTGGTTGGCAAGTAAGTTGCTTTCTGAACAACCACCCTTGTGAAGGATCAATGATATTGAGATCCCTTAGAACCTGGTTACTTTTGTAGGACAGGATGAACCATCTAACTTCAGGGGAGGGTACTTGCCTTTGAACCTCATGCAAGCCTTTAAACCTAGGGCTATGGTGTGACTTGTTTGTGTGTGCCACATGTTTGTGATTGAGCATGACATCATGACATCATCATGCATCATAAGCATATCATTTTCCCTAACCATTTCAAGGACCAAAAGATTTATCTTTGTTCTTTGTTGCAGGTCATGGCTTCTGCTCGTAGAAACACCATCAGGATCAACTTTGTAGGGATACCTGCTAAGCTCAAGGAGTTAGTTTCCCTAGTGCCTGATCATTCCCAGTTCAACAAGAGACATGGTCACTTATTGGATCTAGTTACTTCAGGGTTCAGTGAAGACATGATGAGTGTGTTGTTTCAGTTCTTTGACCCTAAGCACCATTGCTTTACATTTCCTGATTATCAGTTAGTTCCAACCATGGAGGAGTTCTCTAAACTTCTGGGTATCCCTGTTCTTGATCAGAAACCATTCACCGGTTTAGAGAAGGAGCTTAAACCAGAAGTTATTGCTGCAGCTCTACATCTGAAGAAGTCTGACATTGTTCTAGAGACGAGAAGTGGAGTTAAAGGTATTCTTGCCAAGGTATTAGTGGATAAAGCTCAAATGTTCTTGAAGGCTATGAGCTACGATGCTGTTGAGGAGATCTTAGCCTTATTGATTTATGGCTTAGTGTTGTTCCCCAATCCTGATCAGTTCATAGACGTTCATGCCATCAACATATTCCTGAGTCACAATCCAGTGCCTACCTTACTTGGAGACATCCTACATTCTCTTCACACCCGTACTACAAGGGCAAGAGGAACTTTGATGTGCTGCATACCTTTACTTTCTAGGTGGTTTATTTCTCACCTTCCTCGCTCAGTAATGAAGAATGAGCAAGGGTTCAGATGGTCCAAGAGGATCATGTCACTTTCTCACTCAGACATCCATTGGTGCTCCAGATCTATGGAGAATGTCACCATCATTGACCGTTGTGGGGAGTTTCCTAATGTGCCACTTCTAGGCATAAGAGGAGGCATCACCTACAACCCATCTCTAGCTTTACGACAGTTTGGTTACGCCCGGAGCGATGGTCCACATGACATGTTGATTCAGGGCATTGTGTTTGATTACGACAACGATCTTCAGGGTTACCGTCAGAGATTCATCCGAGCTTGGGGAAAGGTAAACAGGATTAACAGCAAGACACTGGAGCCTAAGTACACCATTCCTATGGAGGCTTATCTCAGATGGGTGCGATTTCGTGCTCAGACACTCATGATGCCATATCCTGCCATCCTACCAGTTACCATGGAACCTGTTGCTGAAGGAGACACAGCTTATACCATCCTTCACCCAGACATGCCTACTGATATGGAAGACTTGCAGAGATCATGGATCCAACTGAAAGAGAAAAGGGATACTTTCGAGGCTCATTACAAAGCAAGCCAAGCAAGGATCCTAGAGCTAACAAAGCTACTTCATGAGGAACGAAACCTCAACTCATACCTCAACACCAAGAGGAAACGTCCATGGGAGACTTAAAACCCCATCTTTTGTACTTATTTCGTTTTCATTTTTTGTAAGCCTAAAAGGCAAAACAAGTTATTACTAATAAAAAGTTACTTTCTTGTTTGTTTAAGCAAATTTAAATCCTGCGGTCCTTGAAAACATTGCATATGCATTCCCATATCATTGCATCACAGGTTTATAATTGTGCACAGGTTTCTCATCTCCTCGCTGTTTATTTCAGCAATGGCTCTTGAACAATCAGTTAAGGATCTCCAGGCACAGAATGCACAGTTCCAAGAGCTGATCCTGAACCTATCCAAGGGGCAGGATGAATTGAAGACACTGCTGGCCAAGAAGACTAAGAAAGCTAGAAGGTCTGCTGGGTTGCTCAACATGGGAAGGAGGTTCAAAGGTCCTGGCAAGACCAAGGAACAAGTTGAAGACTATGAATCTGAAGAATCTGAGCAGGAGAGAGGCAGTCTCCACAACACTATGGGGGACTCTGATTCTGAGGCTAACTACTACCATGAGCCTAACGAAGACAAATTCAAGATGCTGGTGGATAGAATGGATGCTATGGAATTACAGAAATCATCTGGGCTGGATTTTGAGGATTTGAGCTTGATATCTGGGGTGGTCATACCCATTGGGTTCAAAGTTCCTACATTTGTTGTCTATGATGGGGTCTCTTGTCCCAAATTGCATCTGAGGTCTTATGTCAGAAGAATGCAACCCCACACTGCTGATAAAAAGTTGTGGATCCATTTCTTTCAAGAGAGTTTATCTGGAGCTCAGCTAGAGTGGTATTATCAGTTGGAGAGTGTCAACATCAGAGATTGGAATGACCTTGCTGAAGCTTTCTACAAGCAGTATCAATACAATGCTGACTTAGCCCCCACTCGCATGCAGCTTCAAAGCATGTCTATGGGTGCCAAAGAAAGCTTTAAGGAGTATGCTCAGAAGTGGAGAGACTTAGCTGGAAGAGTTCAACCCCCTTTGACTGATAGGGAGTTGGTTGATATGTTCATGTGTACGCTGAATGGTCCGTTTTACAGTCATCTCATTGGAAGCTCATCATCTGGCTTCACTGAGTTGATCATGACAGGAGAGCGAGTAGAGAATGGTATCAAGAGTGGTAAGATCCAAGTGGGCACTTCTTCATCAGGTGCTGCAAAGAAGCCTCCCACTGGGAAGAAAGAATCTAATGCTGTGTATGGTCAGCCTGATCGTAACAGAAGGCATCAGTCTGTTAGTGCAGTTCATATTTCAAATCCGACTCCTGCAACAACAGAGCAGCCTCAAGGCAACCAACGGAGGGCTAGAAGACAGTTCACGAAGATCAACATGTCAATGGCTCAGGCATTGCAACACTTGTTGAAGGCTGAACTTATTACCCTGAGGGAGGCTCCTCAGAATCCCAATGTTACCTCTCCCAAGTACAATCCCAATGCACGATGTGCATATCATTCAAACTGTCCAGGACATGATACTAATAACTGCTGGGTCTTGAAGAACAAAATTCAGGATATGATTGATGCTGGAGAAATTGAGTTTGATCCACCAGGTACTCCAAATGTGATTACAGCTCCAATGCCAAATCACGAGAAGACTGTCAACGCCATTGATGAAGATATTGATGAAGATCTGCATGTCTATTCAGTTATGGAGTTGAGCACACCAGTGTCTGTTATCAAAAAGAGGTTAGTACAAGCTGGGATCTTTCCAGGTTGTCATGAAGATTGTCTATATTGTACCTATAAGCCGGATAGTTGCTTCATTTTGAGAGATGGGATTCAACGTCTCATGGATAAATATACTATAGTGTTTGAAAGAAGACCAGCATCTGTAGAAAGTATGGTGGATCATCTGACTCAGGGTAAGAAGATTGAAGAGGTTGACATGGTTGACAAAGTACCACTAAGAATCACTTCAAAGGGTCCCATTAAAATCACTCATCAGGGCCCAATCAAGATTATTGCTGAAGGTCCTGTGAAAGTTGTTGCTGAAGCCAGAGTAGCTCCTCTGATCATTACCACTCCTGGTCCTATTCCTTATACATCTGACAAAGCTGTGCCTTGGCACTATGGGTCTGATGTTTACATCCATGGCGTCAAGCAGGAGCCTTTACCTGATATGCCTGTTGACATTGATAATATTGCTGGATCTAGCAAGATCACTCGTAGTGGAAGAGTCTTCTCTCCTCCAGTTGCTTCTAAGAGTGCAGTTACCCCTGCTGTTACTTCCACCACTGATGCTCGGGGCAAGGGTCCTGTTATTGAGCCTGTATCTACTGATGTGCCAGCTGCTGATGACCTCTCTAAGCAGATGGAAGAAGTATTGAAAATCATTCGCAAGAGTGATTATGATATTGTTGATCAGCTGGGGCATACTCCCTCAAAGATTTCTATGCTCTCCCTGTTATTATGTTCTGAGGCTCATGCCAAGTCATTGATCAAGTTTCTAAAGATGGCTCATGTACCTAGTGCAATTTCTGTGGACCAATTTGAGAATTGTGTTGCTCACCTGACCTATGACAACGGGTTAGGATTTTCTGATGCTGACTTGACCCCTGCCAAGAGGGATCATAACAGGGCCTTGCATATTTCAATTGAATGCAGGGGCACTACCCTGTCTCATGTGCTGATAGACAATGGTTCCTCTCTGAATGTGTTGCCTAAGGAAGTCCTGAACAAGCTGAGTCCTAAAGATACGGTATTGAAGCCCAGTAATATTGTGGTAAAGGCTTTTGATGGTTCTAGAAGAGTAGTGCATGGGGAAATTGATCTTCCAATCAAGGTTGGCTCTCAGGTGTTTACCGCTACATTCTATGTGATGGATATTCGTCCTTCGTACTCATGTCTGCTTGGTCGTCCCTGGATCCATGGGGCAGGTGCTGTGACCTCCACATTACATCAAAAGTTGAGATATCCGGTGAATGGAAAAGTTGTTACTGTCTTTGGAGAGGAAGAATACTTTGTCAGCCATGTAAACACTTTCAAGTATCTGGAAGTAGAAGGTGAATACATTGAAACTCCATGTCAGTCATTTGAAGTGGTTCCCTGGGCTGTTAAGGATTGTGTGACTCCTCCTGCTGTGAAGAAGGTTCCTGTGGTCATCAGAAACCCTCCAACAATGGCAATGGCCTCCCTCAATGATGCAAAAGTTGTGGTGGAAGAAGGTGGTTGTACTATTTGGGGTCAACTTCCTGATATTCCATACAAGTCTGACAAGTTTGGTTTGGGTTTCACTGCAGAGTCCCAGAAGGCTGTCCGTCGTGCCCGTGCTGTTCGTATCACCAATCAAGGGGTTATCAATGCTGTGGGAGATCAAGATGAAGACTACAACTTGGAGGCATGGATTTTTCCTACTGTGGGTGCTGGACTCAATAATTGGACAGCTGAAGATGTTATCCCTATCTCCTTTAGTCAGGAGTAAATACTATTACTGTGTTATGTTTTTAAATTTATAATTTCTGGAACAGTTAAAACTTTCAAGCCATGTGCCTTACCCGGGGCACAATGGTGTGCTTGTTACGGGTTATCATTGCATTTGCATACTTCATTCAATAAAATCAATGGACGTTTCGTTTTCGTAAATATTGTGTTCCTTGTCTTTCTTTTTCTTTTATTTTTGCTTTATCAGCTATGTGTTCTTACACACACCCACGTCACTAAAATGCAGATCCTCATCCACTCTGGATCCAGTTGATAACAGTTCTACTATTGCCAATTACAATTTCGAGAATCCGATCTATCAAACTGAAGACGGAGACGAGGACGATTGTGAAATACCTGTAGAGCTTGCTAGGTTGTTACAACAAAAAGTGAAAGCTATACGAGAGATGCCAGCTCCCCGTACTGAGAAGGAGGTTAGAGGTTTCTTGGGACGATTGAACTACATTGCCAGATTTATTTCCCAATTAACTACCATCTGTGAGCCAATCTTCAAGTTGTTGAGGAAAGATCAGGTGATGGAATGGAATGATGAGTGCCAGACTGCCTTTGATGAAATCAAGAGATATTTGCTAGAACCTCTAATTTTAATGCCACCAGTTGATGGAAGACCCTTGATTATGTATTTAACAGTATTAGACAACTCAATGGGGTGTGTATTGGGGCAACATGACGAGTCTGGTCGAAAAGAGCAGGCAATATACTACCTTAGCAAAAAGTTTACCGACTGTGAAACAAGATACTCACTGCTCGAGAAAACTTGCTGCGCTTTGGCATGGGCTGCTCGCCGACTAAGACAGTATATGTTGACCCATACTACCTTGTTGATTTCGAAGATGGATCCAATCAAGTACATATTTGAGAAACCTGCTCTCTCCGGAAGAATTGCAAGATGGCAAATGATCTTGACGGAATATGATATACAGTATACTACTCAGAAGGCCATTAAGGGGAGTGTTGTTGCTGATCATTTGGCTCATCAAGCAGTAGGTGATTACCAGTCAATGAATTTTGAGTTCCCTGATGAAGACATTATGTCTGTTACCAAAGAACCCGGACAATATGACGGACCTGAACAAGGATCTCGATGGACTATGGTTTTTGATGGTGCCTCCAATGCACATGGTAATGGTGTTGGTGTTGTGATTAGTTCCCCTGAAGGTTGTCATACCCCGATTACTGCCAGACTTTGTTTCTATTGTACCAATAACATGGCTGAGTATGAGGCATGTATCATGGGTATGCAAGTTGCTATTGATATGAAGATTCAGTTCCTTGAGGTGTATGGAGATTCAGCTCTGGTAGTAAGTCAGATTAAAGGAGATTGGGATACAAAGCATGATAATCTCATTCCTTATAGAGAACATGTGTTGTCTTTGATCCCACATTTCAAAGAGATTACTTTTGGACATATTCCACGAAGAGAGAATCAGTTGGCAGACGCATTGGCCACCATGGCATCTATGTTTGAGATAAGCTGGGATGATGAAGCTCCCAAGATTACCATTGATAGATTTGAGAAGCCTGCATACTGCAATGAGATTGACACTGAAGGGGCAGAGGAGAAGCCTTGGTTCTATGAAGTGAAAAACTATCTTGAAGCTCAGGAGTTCCCTGAAGGGGCATCTGTCAAAGATAAGAAGTTCCTGAGAAGGTTTTCTGCTAAGTTCTTTCTGAGTAATGGCATTCTGTATAAGCGTAATCATGATTCAACTATGCTTCGTTGTGTGGATAAGAAGGAAGCTACAGAAATTATGGAAGAGATGCATGATGGGACCTTTGGCACTCATTCTAGTGGTCATACCATGGCAAAGAAGATTTTGAGAGCAGGTTACTATTGGTCTACCATGGAAGCTGATTGCTATCAACACTCCAGAACATGTCACAAATGTCAAATCTATGCTGATAAAGTACATGTACCTCCATCTCCATTGAATGTGTTGACTGCTCCTTGGCCCTTTGCCATGTGGGGCATTGATATGATTGGTGAGATCAAGCCTACTGCTTCTAATGGGCATCGTTTCATCCTGGTTGCTATTGATTACTTCACGAAGTGGGTAGAGGCAGCTTCATTTGCATCTGTGACTAAGAATGTTGTGGCTCGGTTCATTAAGAATAATCTCATATGTAGGTATGGTATCCCTGAAAGGATTATCACTGACAATGGCTCTAATCTGAACAACACTATGATTACTGATCTCTGTACGCAGTTCAAGATTAAGCATCACAACTCTTCTCCGTATCGTCCAAAGATGAATGGGGCAGTTGAAGCTGCTAATAAGAACATTAAGAAGATTGTACAGAAGATGACTATTACTTACAAGGATTGGCACGAGATGTTACCATTTGCTCTGCATGGCTATCGTACTACAATACGTACTTCAACAGGGGCAACCCCATTCTCCTTAGTCTATGGTATGGAAGCAGTTCTGCCTATTGAAGTTCAGATCCCCTCCTTGAGAATTATGAAGGATGCGGGCTTGGATGAAGATGAGTGGATTCAGACTCGATTTGACCAGATAAATTTGATTGATGAGAAAAGGTTAGCAGCAGTTTGTCATGGCCAGATGTACCAGAAACGGATGATCAAAGCTTTTAACAAGAAGGTTAAGCCAAAGGTATATCAGGCTGGTGACTTGGTAATCAAGCGTATCATATTACCACAGGGTGATCCTAGGGGCAAGTGGACTCCAACATATGAGGGACCATTTGTAGTCAAGACAGTGTTCTCAGGAGGTGCCATGATACTGACTACAATGGATGGTGAAGACTTCCCACAACCTGTAAACACAGACATAGTTAAAAAATACTACGCATAAAAAGAGACCCGCTAGGTTGACAGACCTAGGCAAAAATAAGGGCATCCCGGCAAACCAAAAGGGTTTGGGCAAAAATTAGGGATATATATATAAAAAGATGTACACCCGGCAAGTCGAAAACCTGAAAAGGCGGCTTGGGCAAAAAAGGGTATCCCGGTGGATTGAAAACCTGAAAGGGCAATCCAGGCAAAAGTTAGGGATTAAAGCGTATGACTATGTCTCGTTTGGATCACTCATGAAATTGCAACCAGTTGTACTACTTACTCAAGCTCAAACAGATGAAGCTCAATCCAATCGTTTCCGTCTCAACAGCAAGAAGATGAGATACTTGAGTGGCAATAGTAGAATTGAAACTCAATAGGATTATTTCCCACATAGCTGATTCTTTTTGTAAAACTTCATGACCAAATTCTCTTACTAGGGTTTATGTCTCCTTGTACAAACTTACCCGTGTATGGGTCACTTTTGATATAAATAAACTCCATCCTTTGAATCCAGATTTACTTTTACCCTATTTACATAAGCGAAACGTCCATTGGTTGTGTTTGAATGTATGTATGCCTTTGAATATGATTGATGTTTACCAAAAATGCATGTATGCTTTTAATATGATTGATGTTTACCAGAAATGCATGAAAATGCAGTAATAGTATTTACTAAGGACGAACGAGGGAAGGATTTCAACGAAGCTTCGCCGGTTCATCTTTACAAGACAGTAGGACTAATCCATTTTCACAAAGTCTAATCTCCCCTGGAATTTATATCCATCTCTTTTATCCTCATACGGATATACGGGAAATTACTTTCCAATAAGGGCACGATGAACGAAGACGGGATGTTATACTTATCCTACTATCAAACGAAAACGAAGGTTATCTATACCTTGTTATCCCCAACAACGGGAGGTTATCTATACCTTGTTATCCCCAGCAGACGGAGGGTTATATATTCTTCAACAACGAATCGGGATTTATTTTCCTTGGCCAGCAGTTGTTATACAAGGATATCCAGACACTTCCAGCAGTGTCATAGCATACATACATCATTTACATCATACCATAACATATATGTCTATAGTACATTACCTAAGTGCATCATGTCATACATACATAAAGCATAAACTAATGTTGTTATACAGAATGCTACCTTGTTTTCAGGTTAATTATCCAACAAACAAGCTTATGATCTTTGGGACTGCTTTATTGTAACCTCAGGGTTACTTTATCCTCCTGATGAGCTTCTTATTACTTTGGGACTGCTTTATTGTAACCTCAGGGTTATTTTATCCTCCTGAAGCCATCTAATTATTTCAAGACTGCTTTAGAGTTATCCATTGCTCTATCCTCCTGAAATTACATTATTTCAAGACTGCTTTAGAGCTATCCATTGCTCTATCCTCCTGAAATCATTACTTCAAGACTGCTTTAGAGCTATTGATTGCTCTATCCTCCTGAAGACATATCACATTATTACTTCAAGACTGCTTTAGAGCTATTGATTGCTCTATCCTCCTGAAGACATATCACGTTATTATTTCAAGACTGCTTTAGAGCTATTCATTGCTCTATCCTCCTGAAATCATTACTTCAAGACTGCTTTAGAGCTATTGGTTGCTCTATCCTCCTGAAGCCATTATTACTTCAAGACTGCTTTAGAGCTATTGATTGCTCTATCCTCCTGAGGTCAGATTTATCACTTCAAGACTGCTTTAGGGTTATCATTATTGATTGCTCTATCCTCATGAAGACATGCTGTTACATCAGTATTACTCCAGACTCTTGACAGTTCTCATTATACTACTGAAGAACTTTCCCCTAGTGGCATCTTTAAGCCCACTCAATCATGTTCAACCAACCATCAATATCACTCCATGCACTGGTGAGTGCAAATTTTTGGGCTTTTGTGTTCAATCCCCTTCAACCTTCCAGGTTACGACTGGCAAATATACCAATCTAACCCCTCAGGTTTCAGAAAATTGAACAGGGGCAGCTGTTGCACCCCAAAATTTGCCCTCACAATACAAGACTTTGTGTTCCAAGAAGGTTCACAAGGTTCACAAAATTCATAATTGGTCAGAAGAGTTGACAATTCCCTCAGACAATGCACCTCCTAAGCAGTGCATCCAAAACTAGGGTTTTGACTTTAATCAGGCTAAATGGACTTCCAAGACTTCAAGTGAGCTTCATAACATCTTATATGTGTATAAGAACCCCCATGTCAAGTTTCAAGACTTTTCTCAAAAGTTTGCTCAGTCAGATGATCAGATAAGTCAAAAGCAGTCAATGCAGTTAAAAGGTCAAACTGAGGTCAACTGTGGTCAAACCAAAGTCAAACTTCATGATTTTTTTTTTTTTTGCCAACATCAAAGAGAGGTTGGGTGAGAAATATTATCATAATAACTGTAATACCCCAAATTTTGCCCTAAGATTTGTCGTCGCATTTCATTGCATTTAATCAATTACTAACAAATTTGTGTAGTCGTTTGACTTTTTGCAGGTAAATATCATATGGCATGCATTTTTTTTTCTAAAAAGTAAAAATGGCACAATTGGCAGGAGGACATGTGTAAGGAGTTATGAGTGTGAGAGGTTGAGAGTTCGAATCTCACCTTTGTCATTTTTTTTGTTTTTTATTATTTTTACTCTAAATTTTTCTATCTTTCATTAAAAAAATAACAAAAATAGTTTTTTATTATTATTTAATTATTATTTTCGTATTTTAATTAAATCATTTTTTAAAATATTATTTTTTTTCACTTTTTTTCTAAATTATTCATAAAAATATCCAAAAAATCATAAAATAAAAAATATTGAAAAAAATTTTGTTCTTTTTATAATATTTTTTATTTTAGGAATCAATAGGATTATTAGTTTTTATTTTAAGTTTATTTTAATTATTTTAAATTATTTAAATTTTATTTTTTCTTAACTAATTATTTAGTTTGGGCTTTAAAATGGGCTTTAGGGACATTATTGACAATTTGGTGTTAACCCTAATTTGTTCCCTATATATACATGTGTTGCCTTGTTGGAAAAAAGGAGAGAATGAAAAAAACCTAAGAGGAGTGAGTGCCGTTTGCCGTTATTTAGTTTTCTTCTTCATCCATTACTATTGTTTCTTTTTCTTCATCGTTTACCGTTATTTCTTTTCCTTCATCTATTACTGTTGTTTCTTTTTCTTCATCTTTTACCGTTATTTCTTTTTCTTCATCTATTACCGTTATTTCTTTTTCTTTATCTATTACTGTTACGTTTATATATATATAATTTTTAAATTGTTAGAGTTTATATATATAAGATTTTTGATCGAATTATGTCGATACGATGTTTGCACATTTGTGTGCATGACGCGTGACATTTGTGTTAGTTCGATCTGGTTGCGATGATCGCATTTTTGTGTGAGCAATAATACTATTTTTTGCTTAATTTCTTTTTCTTTGCGATAAATTTTGTTTCGTCCGATTTAGATCTGGTTGCGATGAGCGCATTTCTGCGTTAGCAACATTGTTGGGTTATTTGGCACATTTAAAATTCATTATTGCTTTATTATTATTATTATTATTATTATTATTATTATTATTATTATTATTATTATTATCATTATTTATTATTATTATCATTACTATCATTATTATTACCATTATTATTATTATTGTTATCATTAATTTATTAAAATTTGTTATAATATAAAAATCTGTTTTTTAAAATAAATAACATTAACATCTTTTCCAAATTAATATGAAAACCTATTATTTTTAAGAAAAACTTTTTTTTAGATAAATTTAAAATAATAACTAAAATTTTTTTTTTAAATAATAACTAGAACCGTTATTTATTTTATTTTATTATTGTTCAATTCAAATTTCATTATCATATTGTATCTGTTCCTCTCATGTAACCTCGCGAACTTAACAATCGCTCTTTAAATTCTGCCTTTAAATTTCTGCTTGCATGGTTTAAATTATGACATTATCTCTCTGTTTGCATGATTCAATTATCTCACGCGTTTACTATTATTTCTGTCACATTGCACACATCCGAAGGTTAGGTCTAACTGTTTGGCCGCCGCGCCAATAGTCCGTAAAACTTCACACATTCAATTTCAAATCCTCAAAACTACAAACTACAAACCCTAATTTTCACAAATGCCTCGCCGCAGGCAAAATTACAATTTTACCCTTAGCATTAGGTCAAAGAGCCGCCGCGCTCATTTTAGGGTTTCCCGCCGTGGAATCCCTAATTTAACCCTAATTACAACTTAACATTTCAACGTAGAGATTTGGAGTTTCTACACTCCACGTAAGCGTATCCTTAAGATGCGTTTATTCCCCTTGAGACCTTGACCACAGTCAAGAAGTTTCTAACCTCCCTATTGAGGGGAACTACGATTACTCTGATTCCACTCCCGTAAGGATACGTAGGCACAAGATGTGATGTCTTGCCGAGTAAACTTAGAATTAACCCCCTTTATTATTTATTATTGCTTATTTATATTTTATTTATCTTTGCTATTTAATTATTTTGCTTATTATTTTGTAATTGTTTCTTGGATGTAAAGTTGTTTAATTATTTAATTATTATTATGGTTAGTAATTAGGGAGTGTAACAACGTGTATGTAATATTAAAATAAATTTAGATCACTTTTAAATAAAGATAATTAAAATAAACACGTCACACACGTAAGTCGATTTTAATCGCCGTCTCACTTCCTAAGGATATCCCTCAAGTTGCCTACGAATAATGGTTAAGTGGGGTGTATAAAGCAAGTCCCTCAAATAGAAAAATCATCAAAGTCCCTTATGGTTGCCTTTACGAATCAAGTCCCTTTCAAAAAATGATGATGGTCCCTTATATGTGCTTATTACATCCCACAATGGCCTTCAAAGTCAAATTGTCCCTCACATACCCCTTAACATCCAAAGTAAGGACTACCTACTCCATTATAGTAGGGATAGTCTTACTAAAGGAAAGAATGAAGAATAAGAAAGACCTTTAAACATTAGGGTAGGTTACTCCTAGGTGCTTGCTCACTTCAAAATTGTTTCGCACTTAAACAAATTTTCAACAAGTTTTCAAACAAGTTCTTAACACATCCTTACATGGATTATTTATTAACTATTCTGAAAATTTTCTATTCACACACTACAATTTCAAAACAATTCAAAAGTGAGCTTAAGTACCTAAGAGCCCATGGATAACCATGGATGAAAAGGATGCTAATACCTTCCCTTTTCATAACCTACCCCCCGGACCCAAAATATTCTCTAAGGTCTTTCCTGTTCTTTTATAACCTTTCCTTATGGATAAAATAAAAGTCGGTGGCGACTCTTGCTATCCGCAACATTGTTTAAAGTCAGTTCACCGGGTTACACAGACCTTTTAACAGTCCAGAACAAACTTCTAGCAGTTTCAGAAAATCTGAGCTTCGCATCATCAGAACATACGTTCTTCAGATTTGATGCTACAGTATTGAATCTGTTTATGAAGCTATTCCAAATGGCATCAGATTCATTTGCATCCATTGTTGATGAACACTTCCTTTGTACAAAGCCTAAATACATCTCTATTTCTTTCAAAAAACTTGTAAATAAATGATCAACATTCAGCCTAGGTTTTGGGTTTAGAAAAGTTTCCAATGTGATTGGCTTGGGTTGGGGTGAAGGTGGAATGGTGAATTTTGGAATGGTGATCAGAGGACGAGGGTAGAAGGGTATGGATGGAGGATCAGATGAATTGGCATTTTTTGATCTGGTTAAAGCATTCAACAGATATGGTTTTGCATTTGATGCATAGGAAACAACATCAAATGAGGTATCAGAGTAAGGAGTGAATGCAGATTTATCAGATAAAATAGGTTCTGATGAAATCATTTTTGGCAGTTCTTTAATATACGTTTGAAGAACAGATGGTAGAATGATGGTAAGTTTGGGTTTAAGAGGAGTGATAGTGTCAGATGGTTCAATTCTGGTGTAGAAATTTTTGAATTTGAAACCAGAGAGAAGTTTGTCAGATGAAAACAGTTTACACGAAGCAGAGGAAACACACTCAGATGTCCTTGGCTTAGGTATTGGGATAGGATTGGGAATGAGAATTTCAGAAGAAATAGGTGGTTCTGGTTGGTTAATGTTAAGATTTCTGAGAGAGGGAGATATCAGAAAATCTGGGTGTATATCAGATTCTGATGAATTTGAGGATGTGGTTGGAGTATAAGACGTAGAGGACACTTCAAAAACAGTTTTGAGAGGTGTAACATTTAGAACCTCTGTCTCAGGGATATTTGTTTCAGATGGGTTGGTTGATTCTGATGGATTCTCAGAAAGTTTTGATGGAGGTTCAGATGTAGGTGGTTCAGATGTAGGTGGATCAGATGTAGGTGGATCAGATGTAGGTGGATCAGATGTAGGTGGATCAGATGCCACTTGATTAGATTGTATAGGTTCAGAAATAACTTGTGCAGATGCAATAGGTTCATATGTGTTTGATCGTGGTTTTTCTGGTTGTGATTGTTTTTCTGGTTGTTGTTGTTGTTCAGATTGTTCTGTTGGTTTTGTTATAGGCGGTGGAGTTTGATTTGCTAGTATTGTTGTTGTTGGTGTTGGTGCAGATGATTGATTAGTAGAAGGTTTTACAGGAGTGGTGGAAACAGGATCAGATGATTTTTGTGGGGAAGAAATTTTTAATGGTTCAGAATTATGAGATGGAGCAGGAATAGATTGTTTCTGAGTAGGAGGTGGTTTTGGAATAGAATTGAATGTTGATTCATTTAAAACAATGTTATTGAAAAAGGATACAGAAGATTTGGTACCTTTAATCTTGATACACTTTGTGGGAACAGAAAGAGCGTCTCCAGATGCTTTCCTCTTGATCAGCTTCTGAGGCTTGTCAGCAACTTTGGGTTTCTTCTGAACTGCAACTTCTTCTGCTTCTGATTGACCTCTTTTCTCTGTGTTCTCATTTCCTCTATCAAGCATTGGTTCCCTTGCTCTTTTCAGAATATCTGCAGGAACGGGCGTTCCATCTGCCTTGCAAGAATCAATATATCCCACAATAATTTCCCTTGGTTCTTCAGCACAGAACAGTGGGTAGTTTTCAACTAGAATTCACTTCTGACTGAGTTCAGAGATATTCAGCTTCTTGGGTGCAGATGTGAGTTCCTCTACAATTTTTAGTCTCTGAAGACTCTTGGCATTCAGAGGTTTTCCAACAATAGATTCAAGTTCATCCTTGACTCCAGCAGCATACAGAGCAGTCACCAGTCCATTTTCTATCAGAATATCTGAAATTAACCTTCCAAAGGGAATCCATGTTCTGATCTTCTGACCCTTATCTTTTACAGATTCTCTTGAAGCATTGATATGATTCCATAAATGCATGAACAGAATGTCAGGAAGATCTACCTTAGTGCTCTGACTTAAACAATACATGAAGTAGAGCTGTTCATTGTTCACATAGTCTGGAGAATTTGTAGATTTTCTGTGATGAATGCATCCCATAAAAATCTTTGCCCAGATTTTGTAGTCAGGCTTCAGATCTTTAAATTTGTTAGAGGCATGTCCAGAAGTCATGACTTCCTCATAGACTTCTTCCATGTCTACACGCCCAACTGGCAGATGAGATACTCCATCAGTCTCCTCATACCCTATGAGTTTCCTGATTAGATCTTCTGTAATTATAATCTCCTTACCCAGAACAAAAGACAAGATGAATTTGGGGTAAACAGAAGCATGTATCCAGAATTCTTTCACCAGATGAGGGTAAACTGGTCCAAATAATCTGTCAAAGTATTTTACCCAGCCTTGAGCATCAACTATTGAAAGAAATTCAAATCCATTTTCAGGTAATGAATCAAATTCCACCATTGATTCACAGAGAACTTCAAGTTTGTCAACAGGAGTTAACAAAGTCCTTTTAGGTGTCGTGTATGGAGCCACACCCATATTTGCAGAAGTAACTGCAGCCATGGTTGATTGAAACTGAGCTGCTGTAGAAGATGAGGTTGCCATTGAAGATGATTTTGACAAGGGTTTAGGGTTTTTGTGAAGAGAGAAAAGAAGACAGAAATGCATAAACTTGCTTGTGTTGTGAAACGTGTGAAAGTGGTGAGAGATGTGGTATTTATAGAAAAACAATTAGGCATTCAAACAGACAATCAAAGCACGTTTACACATAGCAATTAATGTCAATTAATGAAAGAGAATAAAAATCATTTCAAGCATTAATTGATTCTGACAAATTGGGGGGAAAATCAAAATTTTCACTATTCAAACCATACCTCAAACGTCTCTTCAGTAGTGTACACGCCATCTTTGCAGATTTAGAGTGACACGTGTTTGCTTGCATGTGCTTCTGAATTCTCTTGGGAAATGAAACGTTAACCAACGTTCAGATCCTCTGAGATTGGTTAGTTCAGATACACACAAATAAACATAAATTTAATAAGCAACAGATGAAATACTTCAGAGTGATAAACATTTATCATCTGAAAAATTTGCTTCTGACAAATATTATTCTGGACACAAATCCATACCAATATTTTTCAAAATAAATTTGAATCTATCTTCAACAAGGGGTTTTATGAAAATATCTGCCCATTGATGATCTGTATCAACAAAGGCTAAGTTTATAATTCCCTTATGAACATAGTCTCTGATGAAATGATGTTTAATTTCTATATGTTTTACCTTAGAGTGTAAAATGAGGTTTTTAGACAAACATATAGCAGAAGTATTATCACAGAATATAGAAATGCTACTTTCAAATATCTGGTAGTCTTCTAGCTGACTTTTCATCTAGAGCATCTGCGTGCTACATCCAGCAGCAGCAATATATTCCGCCTCTGTAGTTGATAGTGCAATTGTGGGTTGCTTCTTGCTGTACCAAGAGATTAGATTTCTTCCTAGAAATTGACAACTTCCAGAAGTACTTTTTCTTTCCACTCTGTCTCCAGCGTAATCAGCATCACAGAATCCAACTAATTTGAAATCATCAGATTTTCTGTAACACAAACCCACATTAGAAGTACTTTTCAGATACCTTAGAATCCTCTTAACAGCTGTTAAGTGTGATTCTCTAGGATCTGATTGGAATCTTGCACACAAGCATACACTGAACAAAATGTCAGGTCTAGAAGCAGTTAAGTAGAGAAGAGATCCTATCATACCTCTGTAGAGTTTCTGATCTACTTTCTTACTTACCTCCTCCTTGCCTAGTGTACTAGTTGGATGCATGGGAGTCTTTGCCATCTTACTATTAGTCATATTAAATTTCTTCAGAAGTTCTTTAACATATTTGGTCTGATGAATGTAAGTGCACTCTGGAGTTTGGTTGACTTGAATTCCCAGAAAGAATCTCAATTCTCCCATCATGCTCATTTCAAATTCTGCCTGCATACATTGAGCAAACTCCTTTCCCAGCATAGTATTGGTAGATCCAAATATGATATCATCCATATATATTTGACAAATTATAAGATCTTTCTTAAATGTTTTACAAAAGAGTGTTGTGTCCACTTTGCCTCTGATGAAATTTTTCTCCAGAAGAAAATTGCTTAATCTCTCATACCAAGCTCTGGGAGCTTGTTTTAAACCATACAGAGATTTCTTTAGTTTGAAAACATGTTCTGGGAATTTTTCACTCTCAAAACCAGGAGGCTGGTAAACATAAACTTCTTCTTCTATAACACCATTTAGAAAGGCACTTTTAACATCCATCTGATATAGAGTGATGTTATATTGTGTAGCAAATGAAATAAGAAGGCGTATAGATTCTAACCTTGCCACTGGAGCATAAGTTTTAGTGTAATCAATACCTTATTGTTGACTGTACCCTTGAGCAACAAGCCTTGCCTTATTTCTTTCAACTTCTCCTTTCTCATTAAGCTTATTTCTGAAGACCCACTTAGTTCCAATTATGTTGAATCCTTTTGGTCTTGGAACTAAGTCCCACACGTCATTTCTAGTGAACTGATTTAGCTCTTCTTGCATGGCAATAATCCAGTCATTGTCTTGCAGAGCTTCATCCACAGTGGTTGGTTCAATTATTGACACCAATCCAAATAATGATGCTTCAGAGGATCTGAGGAAGGATCTTGTTCTGATAGGATCATCCTTCTTTCCAATGATCATATTCTCTGGATGAGAAGCTTTGATTCTGGAAGATGATCCTCTAACAGTTGATTCTTCAGAAATGTTTAAGTTGTTCATCTGAGAAGTCAAAGGAATTGCATCTGGTGTTGCTTCTGGTTCCTTCACTTGAGCTGTGTCTGCCTCTGAGCCTTCAGAGTCTGTGAAGACTACTTCTCTATCTGCAGAATTTTCAAACTGCTTTGGATTTTTAATGCCAAGCTTATCATCAAATCTAACATGAATAGATTCTTCCACAATCTGTGTTTCAGTATTGTATACTCTGTAGCCTTTAGAGCGTTCAGAATACCCAAGCATGAAACACTTTTGTGCTTTAGAATCAAACTTCTTCAGATTTTCTTTAGTATTCAACATATAGCAAATACATCCAAAAGGATGAAAATATGAAATGTTGGGCTTTCTGTTCTTCCACAGTTCATAGGGAGTCTTCTCCAGAAGAGGTCTTACAGACACTCTGTTCTGAATGTAACAGGCTGTGTTGATTGCTTCTGTCCAAAAGTGCTTTGCCAGATTAGTCTCATTGATCATGGTTCTGGCCATTTCTTGCAGAGTTCTATTTTTCCTCTCTACAAATCCATTTTGTTGTGGAGTTATAGGATAGGAAAAATCATGAGCAATTCCATTTTCATTGAAATATTTTTCAAAATATTTGTTTTCAAATTCACCACCATGATCACTTATGACTTTTATAATTTTGAAATCTTTTTCATTCTGGACTTGTTTGCAGAAGTCAAAGAACACAGAATGTGACTCATCCTTGTGTTTTAAGAACTTTACCCATGTCCATCTACTATAGTCATCAACAATGACTAATCCATACTTCTTGCCTCTGATGGGTGCAGTTTTCACTGGTCCAAACAGATCAATATGAAGTAATTCTAATGGCCTGGAAGTAGAAACAACATTTTTTTAATTTAAAAGAGGATTTTGAAAACTTCCCTTTTTGACATGCTTCACAAAGATCATCTGAGGTGAACTTTAAATTAGGAAGTCATCTGACAAGATTAAGTTTATTAATCTGAGATATACGTCTCATATTAATATGCCCCAATCTTCTGTGCCAGACCCATTGCTCCTCATTAACAGACAAGAGACATTTAACATTC
The DNA here is from genome assembly GCA_963859935.3 of Lathyrus sativus. Taxonomy (NCBI): domain Eukaryota; kingdom Viridiplantae; phylum Streptophyta; class Magnoliopsida; order Fabales; family Fabaceae; genus Lathyrus; species Lathyrus sativus. The sequence continues at coordinate 461,176,525 of OZ012737.1, forward strand.
TGAACCTTAAGTTCTGAAAGGTTAATTTTATAAATGTTGTTCTTCCTCTTACCACTAAATAGGAATGAGCCATCCTTTTGACTAATAGCTTTACAACATTTTTCATTAAAGGTTATGTCATAACCATTGTCACTTAATTGACTTATGGACAATAGATTATGCTTTAATCCTTCTACAAGTAAAACATTAGTAATATAGGGAAGGTTACCATTTCCAATAGTGCCAGATCCAATGATCTTGCCCTTCTGATTCCCTCCAAATTTCACATTACCTCCAGATCTAAGCTCCAGACTTTGGAACATAGACCTTTCTCCTGTCATGTGTCGCGAGCATCCAGAGTCCAGGTACCATGATTGGCGTCCTGACCTTGCTGCTAAGAACATCTGCAACAGGAATTATTTTACTTTTAGGTACCCAGATCTTCTTGGGTCCTTTTGGGTTAGTTGTTCTGAAGGTTTGTCTAAACTTCTGTTTTTCAACATACGGTTTATTCTGACTAGCCTTAGATTTAAACACATGAATGTTCTTTTCAGAACAAGTGTGTTCAATATCATTCAAGTGACCAAATTTAAAGTGGGAATATAAAGGAGTCTTCTTGATGATAATTTTATCAACAGGTTTTGGATTTGAATCCTTTCCAGAGAAAGATTTATATCCAATTCCTTTTCTGTTATTTCTGCTAACTCCATAGATCATGGAAGCCATTTTGCTTCTGTCTATGCTTTTAGCAAGAAACTTCTGAAAACTGTAGTCATATTTTTCCAAAATATTTTTGTATTCAGACTCAGTTTCAGAATCAGAGTCTTGTTGAGCTAATTCAGAATTATTTTTCAATTTTAAGTTCTTTTCATTTAGCTCAGCTACTTCTGATTTGAGAATGTTATTCTCAGATACAAGATTACTTTGGCGCTTCTTATATTTGAGCTTAATATTGTTATAGCTCTTCAGAACTTCTGATAACACTTTGATGAGTTCATCTTTAGTGAGTTTAGCCATTACCTCTTCAGCGTCAGAGTCAGATTCAGAGTCAGATTCAGATCCTGAAATTCCTTCCTCTTGATCTTCTATGTCAGCCATCAATGCTACGTTAGCACATTCCTCTTCTGACTCAGATTCAGATTCAGATGTATCTAAATCATCCCAGGTAGCCATTAGAACCTTCTTCTTCTTATCAGATTTTCTTTTAGGCTTTTCTTTCAACAACTTTGGACATTCATTTTTGTAATGCCCAGGTTCTTTACATTCGTAGCAGACAACCTCCTTTTTGCCAGATCTTCTATGTCCAGAAGATTCTTTTCTTTGGTCAGGCTTCCTGAAGTTTCTGAACTTCTTTCCTTTATGCTTCCAGAGTTTGTTTATTCTTCTGGACAACATGGATAGTTCATCTTCATCTTCAGATGAGGATTCTTCAGAGCTTTCCTCTATTACCTGCAATGCTTTAGCAGATTTATTAGATTTTAAGGCAATTGATTTACCTTTCTTTTGAGGTTCATCTTCCTCAAGTTCAATTTCATGACTCCTCAGTGAACTGATTAGTTCCTCCAAGGAAATCTTGTTCAGATCTTTAGCCATTTTCAGCGCAGTCACCATAGGTCTCCATCTGGTAGGTAAGCTTCTGATGATCTTTTTCACATGATCAGCAGTAGAGTATCCTTTATCCAAAACCTTTAGTCCAGCTGTAAGTATTTGAAATCTGGAGAACATAACTTCAACAGATTCAGCTTCTTCCATCTTGAAGGCTTCATACTTCTGAATTAGAGCCAGAGCCTTTGTTTCGTTGACTTGAGAGTTTCCCTCATGAGTCATCTTCAAGGACTCAAACATGTCAAATGCAGTTTCTCTATTTATGATTTTTTCATACTCAATGTGAGATATTGCATTTAACAATATTGTTCTAGCCTTGTGGTGATTTCTAAATTCCTTCTTTTGGGCTTCTGTCATAGATTTTCTATCTACTTTCTTGCCATTCCCATCAATGGGATGAACATATCCATCTATGACCAAATCCCATAAATTAACATCATAACCAAGGAAAAAACTTTCAATCCTGTCTTTCCAATAATTAAATTTCTCCCCATCAAACATAGGGGGTTTAGTGCTGATTCTGTCCCTTTCTTCATATTTGTTGTTAATGTTAGATATTGAAGTATCAGCCATAGTAACAACCAAATATATATCAAATTTTTTCTCACTGGATCTTTTCTGTCACTGTGAAGTGGTAGCACACACAGAACCGGAGCTCTGATGCCAATTGAAGGTGAGAAAATACTTAGAAGGGAGTTGAATAAGTATGAATATAAAAAATTAGAAGTAAAAACTCAAGTATTTTTATCCTGGTTCGTTGAACTCAACTACTCCAGTCCACCATTTCTAGAGTGATTTGCCTTTCTCAAACAAGGACTTAATCCACTATTTAATCAACTGATTACAATAGTAAGCACTAAGAACAACTGTTCAAAGTCTTCTCAAGAACTACTGATCCTAACTGGATCTTCTTAAGGTTTTCTTACAATCAAATGTAATAATAAATACAAGTGTTAAGATGCTTCTAATAAAGTTTTATCACAACAATGATTTTTCACTTAAGATTAAGAACAAAGAAATAATTCTAGCAAGAATATATGAGTTGTATGAGAGCTTTGATAATGAATTCTTTTCAAGTGTTTCGTCAACTGAAGAAGATGAGTGGAGACTTGCTTTTATAGGCACAATGATCCAAGAGTTTTTCACGTTGATAAGAGTGTACCAAAAGGTCTGAGCCTTTTTGTCTTCACATCAAGTGACCTTTCCTAGAAGAAGAAAGCACAGAGAAATCCTTTTTGTCTGTGTTCTTGTGTCTAGCATAAATAAGGAAAGAGTCGTTTGAATATTCCAACGGACATAATCTTTGAATTCTTCTTCAACAATTTTCAGCAAGAATCATCAGAGTCTAATTTGATCAGAGCCTTCTGATGTTGATCAGAGTTTTGCTGAATCAGAGTCTTTGTAGCAAGTGTGCTTTTAGCGTGTATAAGTTCAGAGCAGAGTTTTGGGTCAGATCCTAAGTACTGGCAGCGTTAGTACTCTCAGAGTCTTCTGAAGTAACTATGCTTGAAAACTCTTCATACAGAATTCTTCATTGGTTCAAATGCTTCTGGCTTGCTTCAGATTCTTCTGGAGCTTCTGCTTCAGATCCTTCTGGAGGCAACGCTCAGGATCTTCTGATGGCAGCATTCAGAATCTTCTAATGGGTGCTTCTGACGCTTCAGAGCCTTGTATATTTTTTATGTTCAGATCTGATTTGCTTCTGGAGTGATATTTACTTTAATATCTGCAGCAAACATTCTTAAGCAAATTTTAGAGTACATAATTCTTAACTACAAAATTTCATAATAGTTATCATCAAAACATAGAGATATTATAAAGAACCAATCTGTGTTCTAACACTAGGGTTTGACGGGAAAGAGACAGAAGATAGCAAACTTGGAGAGAGAGAGAGAAAGAGATGGGGATAGAGAGCGAATTCTGAGAGACGAGAAAGAGGGAGAAAGAGGGTGTACGAGAAAGAGAGAGAAGGTGAGAGAAAGAGAGGTGAGAGTGAGAGAGAAATTGGAAGAATTTTTCAAAATACTTTTGCCACTTGGCAAAATGGGTTCTTCTGATTGGGTGGTGAATTATTATTTAGTTGATTACATAAAAGGGTTTCAAGTAGTGTGAATGAAAATTTAGGGAAAGGGTATAATTGGTAGAATGGTGGCAATAGAATGTAATGGGTAGGTAGTTGACTTGAAGAATTATAACCCTAATATCCTTCGCTTATTCTAAGAGCAACACCAACATTGTTTCTTCGTCACTTCCAAAAAAAATTCTCTCTTATCTAACACTATTTTTTATTGATTCAACTTTGTCATCATAAATCTCTCATACTTTCCAATCAAATTGATACATTTTCCTATGCGTCTTTCAAAATTTGATTTCTAATATTAATAGTGTTCATTTTTTCATTTGGGTATTGTATTTTGTTGAAAGCAGAGAAATCATCGAAGAAAGATTCAATTAGAAAAACAGAACGCGTTTTAGATTTGTTGATGGAAGCTATGAATATTGGTGTTCAAGATTCTAGGAACACAAGGACCTCACGCTCAATGGAAAGTGGGTTTGGGGATAATGTACAACAAGGATAGCCCTAAACTGTTATGGTCTTATTTTAAAACTGAGTTGTGAGTTTATTTCTTGTTATCTACTTGTTGTCATTACCTCATTTGATGAATTGTTCTTCTTCCTCTTTTGAGGGATATTTTTTTTTCATAATATAAATTTGTTGTTTTTTACTTTAAATTGGCAATGAAAAATGTATAGAAAAAACGGAAAGCCCATTGTAAGTCATAAACCTGACTTGCTTTTGTGGAAAAATAAAGTTGGTTTTTAGGAGTCCATTGGTGATATTTTAGCTTCAAAACATTAAAGAGAGAGAATTAATTACAAGTTGTAGTCATAAGTAGGGTGTACATGGATTATAAACCAAATCAAACCACATATATGATTTGGTTTGGATCTTAAAACCATTTATATAAAACCGTTTTATTTTTTTAAAACCGGTTTACAAGTGGGTTGGTTCGGTTTCAAACCGATTTTTAAAAAAACAGTTTTTTTAAAAACCAGTTTTAAACCGATTTCTCTCAAAACCAGTTTTTGATTTTCTGTAAAGAAACCCGTTTTAAAACCAATTTTTTTAAAATCAATTTTATTGCAAACTATTAAATAATTGATAAACCACCTGAAACTTATTCTACTTTAAACATATTGCAAACTATCAAATAATTGATATAAATCAATTAATCAATTTTATTCTAGTTTTACATTGAATTAAATCAACACTCCATATATCTTAAACTTTAAATTACTCAATGTAAAACTGGAATTAGACTAATTCCTTTTCATCGTGAATTAAATCAATTAATTGAGAAGTATGTTGAATTGATATAAATCAATTAATCGTGAAACTTATTCTACTTTAAACTTATTGCAAACTATCTACCTTAAACTTATTCTACTTTAAACCAAATCAATTTTATTGCAAACTATGGGTGTTGATCTTGATTTTCCCAAACTATTCTACTTTTGTTTTTGAAGCTTATTGAAAACTGGTTACCGAATCTCAATCCGGTTTGAAACAAATGGTTACCGTTTTTTTTTTAATTTGATAAATGGGCCACCAAATTTAAAATATAAATTTGGACTGGATTTTAAAATTTGAATTAATTTGGATAGGAATTTGGTTTATGGTTATTAGTTATTTTGCACACCCTTATATATATATATATATATATATATATATATATATATATATATATATATATATATATATATATATATATATATATATATATATATATATATATATATATATATATATATATATATATATATATATATATATATATATATATATATATATATATATATATATATATATATATATATATATATATATATATATATATATATATATATATATATATATATATATATATATATATATATATATATATATATATATAAGTTTTATTCATTACATATACATTACCTTAATTGTCATTTATGACCATGAAACAAAAAAAAAAGACATAGAGTTTGAAAAATGGATTAACCATGATTTTAAAAAGTGGACACCGATTTTTAATGGTTTTAGTAAAATAAATTTGGACAGTTTTTAAATCAAATAATATGGACTTTTGAAATCGGTGCACCATATTTTTAAATTTGGTTCTTGTGAACCGGTTTTTTTTGAACCCCTAGGCATAAATATGTTATTTTACTACTTTTGAGTAAATATGTAAAGTTTCTTGGGGTACCAACATTATAATAGCACTATTGTAAACTTTTGTGACTTTACAAAACTAGCGAGATTAATTGAACTTTCCACTAGGAGTGTGCATGGATTATAAACCAAATCACATATATGGTTTGGTTTGGATCTTAAAACCATTTATATAAAACCGATTTATTTTTTTAAAACCGGTTTACAAGTGGATTAATTCGGTTTCAAATCGATTTTTTTTTAAAAATAGTTTTTTTAAAAACCAGTTTTAAACCGGTTTCTCTCAAAACCAGTTTTTTTTTTATTTTCTTTAAAGAAATTAGTTTTAAAACCAATTTTTAAAAAAATCAATTTTATTGCAAACTATCAAATAATTGATAAACCACCTGAAACTTATTCTACTTTAAATTTATTCAAACTATCAAATAATTGATATAAATCAATTAATCAATTTTATTCCAGTTTTACATTGAATTAAATCAACACTTCATATATGTTAAACTTTAAACTACTCAATGTAAAACCGGAATTAAACTAATTCCTTTTCATCGTGAATTAAATCAATTAATCGAGAAGTACGTTGAATTGATATAAATCAATTAATCGTGAAACTTATTCTACTTTAAACTTATTGCAAACTATCTACCTTAAACTTATTCTACTTTAAACCAAATCAATTTTATTGCAATCTATGGGTGTTGATTTGATTTTCCCAAACTATTCTACTTTTGTTTTTGAAGCTTATTGAAAAATGGTTACCGAATCTCAATCCGGTTTGAAACAAATGGTTACCAGTTTTTTTTTTAAATTTGATAAATGGGCCACCAAATTTAAAATATAAATTTGAACTGAATTTTAAAATTTGAATTAATTTGGATAGGAATTTGGTTTATGGTTATTGGTTATTTTGCACACCCATTTATTACATGTTTCATTTATTACATATACATTACCTTAATTGTCACTTATGAACATGAAACAAAAAAAAGACAAAGAGTTTGAAAAATAAATTAACCATGGTTTTAAAAAGTGGACACCGATTTTTAATGGTTTTAGTAAAATGAATTTGAATTAGTTTTAAAACTAAATAAAATAGAGTTTTGAAATCCGTACACCATATTTTTAAATTTGGTTCTTGTGAACCGGTTTTTTTTCACATTCTTACTTTTCACTACTGTCATCCTTGGTGTGTTTTATCAGTCATCATTATAGGTATTTCATTCATCTTTTTCATGATACATTTGAGAATAATAAATAAAATGAATTCTTCAAAGTTTTTTACCTAATATTTATCTAATTTGTTTTTATTTGTAATACTGTTATGCATGAATTATGGTGAATATAATTTTCACATAGAAAATGTAGTTATTTTATTTGGTAATAAAATAATCTTGATGTTGGTTTTAAGGAGTCTTAGATAACTATATTTCAATTTTATTTCTTCCACCTATATATTTACAACAATGCCATGCAGCAATTGATAAATTTGGGACAAGCCAAGGTTGTTGTCATATGAATATACTTCAACGAGATGCACCTTTTAATAGGCCTAGATTACTATCATTGTACCAAACCTGTCAAATATATATTTAATTAGTCTTACTATGTAGTTTTCAAAAACGCATATATTACCTTTAATTTTTTGGGTTTTGGTCATGCAGATGGGAACATCACAAAAAGATATTGTTGTTAAATGTGTTCTTGCTAAACGTGTTCCTGTTATTACTTTCAATGAGAAAACTGTGACAAGACTCATTAAAAAGGAGCCCCCAACTAGGGGAAAAATGAGCTTGTTATGCACTCGAGGATGTTAAATATATTGCCCAAACCATCAATTTTTATGACACCTAAGTCGAAGAAGTTTTTAAATCATATGGAAAAATACTCTATCTACACATAAATATATACACTTTATTTAATCAATGTAAAAATAAATATTGGATTCATTATTATTCATTAGAGCATACAAGCACTTGGTTGCTTCTCCATTTTGGCTTAAAGCCTTTCCATTTTTTAAAATAAAAAATGTAAAAAAAAAAAATCTAATTTAATGTCATTAAATTCAAAATTTTATTGATATAAAATTCGCGTATGGTAAAATAATAAGTTATGGTCTGGTAAAATGTGATAAAATTATGATTTGACTACTTTAATTGCAATTTGGTTGATATCCTGGTCTGATCAGTTAACTAACTAAATGGTTTCAATTTAGTCCCTTAACTAAAATGTTGACTCACTATTTTATGTTCTATCATATTTTCATATCACATCATCACAAGTTAATGTTTTTTTTCCATCATTTAACAGAAAGGATTAAATTAGTTAACAAAATTGTTTTTAAAGGACTAAATTGTAACGTTTATTAGATAAGGAACTAAAGTGAAACTTGAAATTAAGTTAAAGAACTCCATCACTAATTAAGTCTTTAAATTAAATACATAAAAATATCTTTGCTTATTAAAAAAAGAGAACAAGCAGCTTGGTAGGCGATAGTTTTGTCGCAGGAGGTGGGTGAAGAGAACATGCATCAGGTTGTGGAGACTGAGCACCTAATGAAGGCTTTGTTCGAGATAAAGAATGGACTTGCTCGTAGAATCTTTTCAAGGTTGCAGTGGATAATACTCAGCTTCTTGAAGCTACTGAGAAACTAACCATAAATTACCATTATTAATGTTTGTTGTTTATTAAATTTTATGTACAATTTTTAGTTTAATAAGTCAGATTTTGTTTTCCCTAAATAAGTGGCTCTTGAAACTGATGATTTTTTTATCACCATTATTTATGAAATAGCCCAAATATATATACTAGTGGTACATTAGAAAGGGGTCCCCAAAACTGGAAGATACTTTAATACACAAGGCCTGAGAGCCACTTCCTCTTATCGATCAATACAAGCAAGGTACGGTGGTAATGATACAATTGTTTGCTTTATATATTAAGTGTGTATGTCAATATTACTATAGTTAGCATAGCTTTACTATTTTTACTCTTTGGTAATTAGTTATTTACTGTAGTTAGCTTTGTTACCTAGCAGTATATATAAGCTCCTAATCATCAATGTAACAGTGAGATTATTACTTTCATTATTCAATCAAAGTAAAAATGAGTTCCCTTTACTATTTTGATCCTCTTGTTAACATGGTATCAGAGCTCATCTGAGTTCTGGTAGCCACCAGTTGTAACCGTTTTCTCCGGCTGAATCTTGCTTCTTTTTTTCTTCTTGATTCATCCATTTCCTCTTTCTCCTTGAAGGTGCATCTATGGCGTTCCAAAACCACATTGATTTCTCCACCAACTCTGCAAACCCTTACTACTTGCATCCGAACGAGAATCCGGTGTTGATTCTTGTTTCGCCGCCGCTAACCGCCAAGAACTACCATACCTGGTCATGTTCGATGCATATCGCGCTGATTTCGAAGAACAAAGATAAGTTTGTTGATGGCTCTCTTCCGAAGCCTCCTGTCTCCGATCCGATGTACGCGCCATGGATCCGATGTAATACGATGGTATTGGCATGGCTTCATCGTTCTCTCCCCTAATCCATTGCTCGTTCTGTCCTTTGGATTGACACTACTGCAGGAGTTTGGAAGAATTTGCGCGTTCTTTTCTCATAGAGCGATATCTTCCGCATTTCCGATCTACAAGAGGATCTGTATCGCTTTCGTCAAGGAACTCTTGATATTTCAGATTACTTTAATCAATTGAAGGTTTATTGGGACGAATTGGAGAATTATCGTCCTCTTCCTTACCGTAAGTGTTAAATTTCTTGCTCTTGTGGCGCAATTGAATCTGTTAGAGCCTATTGTGAACAAGACTTTGTTATTCGATTCCTAAAAGGCTTGAATGAACGTTTCTTGCACTCCAAATCACAAATCATGATGATGAACCCTCTCCCTGATATTGAACATGCTTTTTCATTGGTTTTGCAACAAGAGCGAGAACTGATTAGCTCTAACCAAAATTCTGCTACTGAAGTTGCATCTGAACCTGTCGTAGCTATGCAAGTTAGCTCTAACCACCACAATTCCAATAACAAAGGGAGTTACAATAAGGGAAAGAGACAAGGTTCTTTCAAAGGGGGTAATCGCACATGCACTCACTGTGGTAAGAACAACCACATTGTTGATAACTTCTTTGAGAAGATTGGTTATCCTCCTGGGTACAAGACACACAAGCAAAAGAATCCCTCATCTCAAGCCAACAATACCTCAAATGTTGTTGTTTTAGAGTCTGCTTCATAAGGCTCATCTGCACAGTCCACGTTTCAATTTACTCAGGAAATGTATCAAGGCATTCTTGAAGCTCTTCAACAGTCAAAACTTGGTTCCCAACCAACAGTTAATGCTGTAACAACTGCTCCTTTTGCTATGTATTCTCCTGCTTCTTCCCAACTTGGTAAGCCTTCCAATCTTTGGATATTATATACTGGTGCTACTGATCACATCACTTTTGATCTTTCCTCTTTTACTACATATCAAAATATTATCCCTGTTTCTGTGTCTTTACCAAATGGATTTCAAGTCTTGGCTTCTATTTCGGGTAGTGTATCACTATCCACCAAGTCCTATACCTTCCTTGTTTTCAAGTAAACATAATCTCTGTCACAAAGTTAGCAAGCACAAATAAGTGTCATTTGAGTTTCACCACTAACTCTTGTCAAATTTTGCAGAACCATTCCTTGGAAACAATTGGTACAGCTAAGCTCCAAAGAGGATTGTATGTAATAGATACTGCCACTAGTTTTTCTTCTTGCAATTCTGTTTCCTCTGATTCTTTTGAGAAATGGCATTCCAGATTAGGTCAGATTTCTGACTCTGGTATGCAAATTATCTCTAAGCAGTTTCCTTACATACCTTGTAAAAATAATATGACACCCTGTGATAGTTGTCATTTTTCTAAGCAAAAGAAATTACATTTCCCTAATAGCATTACCAATTCTGCATTTCCTTTTCAAATATTCATGCTGATGTATGGGGGCCCTTTGCCACAACTTCTATTTCTGGACATAGGTATTTCCTTACCTTAGTGGATGATTACTCTAGGTTCACATGGATAATTCTCCTTAAAAGCAAAAGTGAAACCAAAAATTGCATCATTAATTTTGTGGCTTATCTAGAAAATCAATTCAATACTTCTTTGAAATGTCTCAGATTCGACAATGGGACTGAATTTGTCACCTTAACTGATTTCCTTATGTCTAAAGGTATAATTCACCAAAGTTCTTGTATTGGAACTCTACAAAAAAACGGCATAGTTGAACGTAAACATCAACATATTTTAAATGTTGCAAGATCCTTATACTTCCATGCTCATATTCCTCTCTCCTTATGGAGCTTCTGCATTCAACATGTTGTACACATCATAAACAGAATTCCTAGTCCCTTGCTTAAATCTAAAACCCCTTATGAGTTGCTACACAAATCCCCCTACCCTTCTTCACCTCAAAGTCTTTGGTTGTTTAGCTTATGCAACAACTATTCAAGCTCACAGGTCTAAATTTGATCCCAAAGCAAGAAAATGTGCCTTTATTGGCTACAAAGATGGAATCAAGGGTTATATCCTCTATGACCTCCAATCTCATGATATTTTCCTTTCACGAAATGTCATTTTCTATGAGGATACTCTTCCATTTCAATCTCTATCCAATCAGTCTTCTTCCCAAGAGTCCCAACACTTTCCTATATCTGTTGGATCTTTGGATATTGATGACATATCTCCTTTATCCAATGGTCCCTTACATAATGCCAACATCAACCCTACTGATGCAGCCCAGAACCTTGCAGATCTAAACGTTGTGGACCAAAATTTGGTCCCTCTCACCTTTGTCCCTGCTACTATAGCAGACCAATCACTTGTCACCTCTCCCCCTTTTAATTCTGCACCAGTTCACCCTTCTACTCCACTTCTGTCACCTATAGGTTGTCCTCACCCTACCTCACCTTTAGCTGAACCCAACTTAACCTATATTCCCGCTCATACTAGTACTGAAGCTAGTCCTTCTACCCCTCTTAGAGTCTCAACTCGTATTAAAAGACCTCCAAGCTATTTGCAGGACTATCACTACAATAATATATCTAGCTGTACTAATCAAAATTCCACTTCTATTGCTTATCCTCTTTCATCTGTTTTGACTTATAATCATTGTTCTTCTGCTTATAAATTGTTTTGCTGCTCTATTTCATCTAACATTGAGCCCAAAACTTACAACCAAGCTTCCAAGTTTGACTGTTGGAAGGAGGCAATGAATGCTGAGATTGCAACTCTAGAGGTAAATAATACATGGACTGTTGTGGATCTTCCTTGTGGCAAGACTCCAATAGGTTGTAAATGGGGGTATAAGATCAAATATCATGCTAATGGATCCATAGAGAGGTACAAAGCTCGCCTTGTAGCCAAAGGCTATACACAAATGGAAGGGGTGGATTACTTTGACACCTTTTCTCCAGTAGCTAAGATGACTACTATGCGTGTTTTATTAGCTCTTGCTGCTGTTAAAGGGTGGTTTGTAGAACAATTGGATGTGAATAACGCCTTTCTTCATGGTGACTTACATGAGGATGTTTACACGACCCTTCCCCCTAGTTATGCTACGAACTCTTCGAAGGTATGCAAACTAAACAAGTCACTCTATGGCTTGAAACAGGCGATTCGCCAATGGTACTTCAAACTCTCCACTGCCCTTGTGTCTATGGGTTACAAACCCTCTCAAGCTGACCATTCCCTCTATGTAAAGTCTCATGGTTCTTCCTTTACAGCTTTACTTGTTTATGTTGATGACATCGTCTTGGCAGGTACGTCCCTTGAGGAAATTAAGCTTGTCAAACTGTCTCTTGATCAACAGTTCAAGATCAAAGATCTTTGCCAACTCAAGTTTTTTCTTGGCTTAGAAATTGCTCGTTCCTCTTCTGGTATTTTTCTAAATCAACGGAAGTATGTTCTTGAGCTCCTTGAAGACATTGGGTTCCTTGGTGCTAAGCCTGCTCCTGTACCAGTTGACCCTCACACCAAACTGTCAGCTACTGATGGTGATCCCTATGAAGATCCATCCGGCTATATATGCTTAATTGGCAGACTTCTCTACTTGACTCATACTAGGCCTGATATCTCTTTTGTTGTCCAACATCTCAGTCAGCATGTTTCCAAGCCCTTAGTCCCTCATTATAATGCTGCTACTCGCATTTTGCGCTACTTGAAATCTTGTCCAGCTAAAGGCATTTTCTTCTCCAGTCAGACTCCATTGCAACTGCATGGTTTTGCAGATTCTGACTGGGCTTGCTGCCCCAATACTCGACGATCTATTACTGGCTACTGCGTATTGTTTGGCACTTCATTGGTCTCTTGGAAATCTAAGAAGAAAAATACGGTTTCTCGCTCTTCCACTGAGGCAGAATACCGTGCTTTGGCATCTTTAACATGTGAGCTACAATGGCTTCAATATTTGTTCAATGGTTTTCAGGTTTCTTTTTCGCAACCGGCTTCGGTTTATTGTGACAATAAGTCTGCCATTTACCTTGCGCATAATCCAACACTCCATGAACGAAGCAAGCATATAGAACTGGATTGTCACATTATTCGGGAAAAATTGTAGTCCAAGCTAATTCATCTTCTTTCTGTTCCTTCAAAATTGCAGTTGGCTGATGTGTTTACAAAACTACTTCACTCTCCTGCTTTTTCATCCATGGTGTCCAAGTTGGGATTGTGTTCCATCCACCATCCAACTTGAGGAGGGCTATCAACATTACTATATTAGTTATTTACTGTAGTTAGCTTTGTTACCTAGAAGTATATATAAGCTTCTAATCATCAATGTAACAGTGAGATTATTACTTTCATTATTCAATCAAAGTAAAAATGAGTTCCCTTTACTATTTTGATCCTCTTGTCAACAATGTATTTTAGAAGTGGTTTAAGCTGGTCATGTTTGTTGTGGTTCTTTTCTTTTGTTTTCTAATGCTTACTTGTGGTTTTCTAATTAAATCAAGATAATTATCTTACAGATAGTGAAACACAGACCAGTGCAAGCTGCTAGCATCCCTGACATGCTCAGAATTATGAGATGTTGGATCGAACTCTAGTATGGTCGAAGTCTATTCTGACATGCATTAGTCAATATTGCTAGGGTTATTAGCATGTTGAATTGGGCCTTGCTTGTAAGCCCAATTGTTTAAGTTATCTTGTACCCTAAGTTGGCTTGTAATGGGTAATTGTTAAAAACCCCATTAGGTTAGTGTGCTATTTTTCTTATAAATAGGATACTAGTTTCTCAATCTTGGTATAAGGAAAAATAGGAAGATAAAATCCTAATTTCAAGAGAGAGAGATTATTTTGTTATTCTTGTATACTTGTAATCTTGTTCTAAGAGAAAGCAAAGAATATTAGTTTAATAACCAATCTTTGTTGTTTTCTTCATTATTAACCCTAACCCTTGTGTGTTTCTTGCTAAGAAACCGTTTATACTTTGTTTAAAGGTATTCGATTCACAACAAATTGGTGCGATGAGCAGGGAGAAGATGCTTTCAATAAAGTATGAGATTGAAAATTTCACTGGAGTGAACGACTTCGGTCTGTGGCGCTTGAAGATGAAAGCCCTGTTGGTTCAGCAGAGTTGTTTGGAAGCGTTGAAGGGTGAGGCAGCCATAGACGCTGCGTTAACGACAAAAGAAAAGACGGGCATGATCAAGAAAGCCCACATCGCAATATTATTGAGCCTTGGTGATAAGGTTCTTCGACAGGTATCAAAGGAGACTACAACATCGAGATTATGGGTGAAACTTGAAAGTTTGTACATGACCAAATCTCTGGTGAATCGACTCTACCTGAAGCAAGCTTTATATTCATTCAAGATGAGTGAAGACAAAGTGTTGGCTGAGCAGTTAGATATGTTCAACAAGCTGATTCTTGATCTTGAAAATATTAATGTGAAGATCGACGATGAAGATCAAGCACTGTTGCTGCTGTGTGCTTTGCCCAAAACACATGCTCACTTCAAAGAAACTCTCTTGTATGGAAGGGAGTCCCTGACCTTTGAAGAAGTTCAATCAGCTCTGTACTCTAAGGACTTGAACAAATGAAAGGAGTATAAACTTTCGACGGTGGGCAAAGGTTTGGCTGTTAAGGGAAAATTCTTGCGAAAGGATGGTAAGTTCGACAAGAAGAAAGGTAAAAGTCAATAGAAGTCTTATAGTGGTGAAACATCTAGTATTCGATGTTATCACTGTAAGGAGGGTCACATTAGAAAGGTGTGCCCTAAATGCTTGAAAGATTATGGAGGTAATGGCAATGCAACCATTGTTCAAGATGACTTCGACTCATCTGATGTTCTTGTGGTTTCAAGTGGCGACTCGAGGAAAAAGTGGATTATGGATTCAGGTTGCACTTGGCACATGACTCCAAACAGAGAATTGTTCGAGGAGCTATGTGATCAAGATGGTGGGTCCGTGCTGCTAGGAAACAACAAATCTTGCAAAATTGCAGGTATTGGATCTGTGAGATTCAAGCTCCATGATGAGTCAATAAGGTTATTGACTGAAGTTAGGTACGTACCTGACTTGAAGAGAAATTTGATTTCTCTTGGTGAATTCGACAGAAAAGGATATATTTTTCAAGGAGAGAAATGTAAGAACACAAATGGTTTCTTAGTAATATCTCTATGTTTTGATGATAACTCTTATGAAATTTTGTATTAAAGAATTATATACTCTAAAATTTGTTCATGAATATTTGCTGCAGATGTTAAAGTATATATATATATATATATATATATATATATATATATATATATATATATATATATATATATATATATATATATATATATATATATATATATATATATATATATATATATATATATATATATATATATATATATATATATATATATATATATATATATATATATATATATATATATATATATATATATATATATATATATAAGAGCAAATTAATCTGAACATGGAACTATGGAAGGCTCTGAAGAGTCAAAATCATCTTATAGAAGAATCTGAATGCTGCCTGCAGAAGATTCTGAAGCAGAAGCTACAGAAAAATCTGAAGCAGAAGCTGCAGAAGACACTGAAAGATCTGAAGACTCTGAAGCATTGAAGATCTTTGTATGAGAGTTAAGAAGCACAGTTTTTCAGAAGACTCTGAGAGTACTACACGCTGCATGTACTGAGGATCTGATTCATAAAACTCTGCTCTGATAGAACTACACGCTGAAGCACACTTGCTGCATTACTCTGATTCAGCAAAATGTGATGGGCATTCAAGACTCTGATCACGCAGACTCTGATGTTTATTTTGCTGAAGTGAAATACTTATTGAAGAAGAATTCAAAGTTATATCCGTTGATTTGGCTCAACGACTCTTTCCTCTTTCATGCTTGACACTAGAACACAAACCAAAAGCATTTCTCTGTGCATTCTACTTCCAAGAAAGGTCATGTGATGTGAAGACAAAAAGGTTCAGGCCTTTTCAGTACACATCCTCCAACGTCAAAACTTTGTGGACTACTGTGCATATAAAAGCAAGTCTTCCTCATCTTCTTCAGTTGACAAATCTTTGATAGAAACTCTTACAAGCTCTCATAAAATATTCTTATTCTCTTTGCTGAGTTTATTCTTTTGTTCTTAACATTAAGTGAAAAATCACTCTTGTGATAAAGCTTGTTAGAAGCATTCAAACACTTGTATTTATCTTACATTTCATTGTAATAGTTCCTTGAGAAGATCCAGTTGGGATCAGTAGTTCTTGAGAAGACAAAGAACAATTGCTCTTAGTGATTGCTATTGTAATCAGTTGATTAATAGTGGATTAAGTCCTTGTTTGAGAAAGGCAAATCACTCTTGATAGGGTGGACTGGAGTAGTTAAGTTTAACGAACCAGGATAAAAATCTTTGTGTTTTTATTGCCATAAGTTTTTATAAATACTTATTCAACCCCGCCCCCCTTCTAAGTATTTTCTCACCTTCAGTTGGTATCAGAGCTCCGGTTCTGTGTGTGCTACCACTTCACAGTGACAGAAAAAATCCAGTGAGAAAAACTTTGATATATATATTTGGTTGTTACTATGGCTGATACTTCAATATCTAACATTAACAACAAATATGAAGAAAGGGATAGAATCAGCACTAAACCCCCTATGTTTGATGGGGAGAAATTTGATTATTGGAAGGACAGAATAGAAAGTTTCTTCCTGGGCTATGATGCTGATTTATGGGATTTGGTCATAGATGGGTATGTTCATCCCATTGATGGGAATGACAAGAAAATAGAAAGAAAATCTATGACTGAAGTTCAAAAGAAGGAATTCAGAAATCATCACAAGGCTAGAACTATATTGTTAAATGCAATATCTCATACTGAGTATGAGAAGATCACAAATAGAGAAACTACATGTGATATTTTTGAATCTCAAAAGATGACTCATGAGGGAAACTCTCAAGTCAAGGAAACAAAGGCTCTGGCTCTAATTCAGAAGTATGAAGCTTTCAAGATGGAAGAAGCTGAATCTGTTGAAGCCATGTTCTCCAGATTTCAAATACTTACACCTGGACTAAAGGTTCTGGATAAAGGTTACTCTACTGTTGATCACGTGAAGAAGATCATCAGAAGCTTACCCACCAGATGGAGACCTATGGTGACTGCGCTGAAAATGGCTAAAGATCTGAACCAAATTTCCTTGGAGGAACTAATCAGCTCACTTAGGAGTCATGAATTTGAACTTGAGGAAGATGAGCCTCAAAAGAAAGGTAAGTCAATTGCCTTAAAATCTAATAAATATGCTAAAGCGTTGCAGGTAATAGAGGAAAGCTCTGAAGAATCCTCATCTGAAGATGAAGATGAATTATCCATGCTGTCCAGAAGAATAAACAAACTCTGGAAGCATAAAGGAAAGAAGTTTAGAAACTTCAGGAAGCCTGACCAAAGAAAAGAATCTTCTGGACACAGAAGATCTGGAAAAAAGGAGGTTGTCTGCTACGAATGTAAAGAACCTGGGCATTACAAAAATGAATGTCTAAAGCTTTTGAAAGAAAAGTCTAAAATAAAATTTGATAAGAAGAAGAAGGTTATAATGGCAACCTGGGATGATTCAGATACATCTGAATCTGAATCTGAGTCAGAAGAGGAATGTGCCAACGTAGCATTGATGGCAGACATAGAAGATTAGGAGGAAGGAATTTCAGGATCTGAATCTGACTCTGAATCTGACTCTGACGCTGAAGAGGTAATGGCTAAACTCACTAAAGATGAACTTATCAAAGTGTTATCAGAAGTTCTGAAGAGCTATAACAATATTAAGCTCAAATACAAGGAGTGTCAAAGCAATCTTGTATCTGAGAATAATATTCTCAAATCAGAAGTGGCTGAGCTAAATGAAAAGAACTTAAAAATGAAAATGATTTTGAATTAGCTCAACAAGACTCTGATTCTGAAACTGAGTCTGAATGCAAAAATATTTTGGAAAAATATGACTACAGCTTTCAGAAGTTTCTTGCTAAAAGCATAGACAGAAGCAAAATGGCTTCTATGATCTATGGAGTTAGCAGAAATAACAGAAAAGGAATTGGATATAAATCTTCCTCTGGAAAGGATTTAAATCCAAAACATGTTGATAAAGTTATCATCAAGAAGACTCCTTTATATTCTCATTTTAAATTTGGTCACTTGAATGATATTAAACACACTCGTTCTGAAAAGAACATTATGTGTTTAAATCTAAGGCTAGTCAGAATAAACCTTATGTTGAAAAACAGAAGTTTAGACGAACCTTCAGAACAACTAACCCAAAAGGACCCAAGAAGATCTGGGTACCTAAGAGTAAAATAATTCCTGTTGCAGATGTTCTTAGCAGCAAGGTTAGGACGCCAGTCATGGTTCCTGGACTCTGGATGCTCGCGATATATGACAGGAGAAAGGTCTATGTTCCAAAGTCTGGAGCTTAGATCGGGAGGTGACGTGAAATTTGGAGGGAATCAGAAGGGCAAGATCATTGGATCTGACACTATTGGAAATGGTAACCTTCCCTCTATTACTAATGTTTTACTTGTAGAAGGATTAAAGCATAATCTATTGTCCATAAGTCAATTAAGTGACAATGGTTATGACATAATCTTTAATAAAAAATGTTGTAAAGCTATTAGTCAAAAGGATGGTTCAATTCTATTTAGTGGAAAGAGGAAGAACAAGATTTATAAAATAAATCTTTCAGAACTTAAGGTTCAGAATGTTAAATGCCTCTTGTCTGTTAATGAGGAGCAATGGGTCTGACACAGAAGATTGGGGCATATTAATATGAGACGTATATCTCAGATTAATAAACTTAATCTTGTCAGAGGACTTCCTAAGTTGAAGTTCACCTCAGATGCTCTTTGTGAAGCATGTCAAAAAGGGAAGTTTTCAAAATCCTCTTTTAAATCAAAAAATGTTGTTTCTACTTCCAGACCATTAGAATTACTTCATATTGATCTATTTGGACCAGTGAAAACTGCATCCATCAGAGGCAAGAAGTATGGATTAGTCATTGTTGATGACTATAGTAGATGGACATGGGTAAAGTTCTTAAAACACAAGGATGAGTCACATTCTGTGTTCTTTGACTTCTGCAAACAAGTCCAAAATGAAAAATATTTTAAAATAATCAAAGTCAGAAGTGATCATGGTGGCGAATTTGAAAACAAATATTTTGAAAAATATTTTAATGAAAATGGCATTGCTCATGATTTATCCTGCCCTAGAACTCCACAACAAAATGGAGTTGTAGAGAGGAAAAATAGAACTCTGCAAGAAATGGCCAGAACCATGATCAACGAGACTAATCTGGCAAAGCACTTTTGGGCAGAAGCAATAAACACAACATGTTACATTCAGAATAGAGTGTCTGTAAGACCTCTTCTGGAAAAGACTCCCTATGAATTGTGGAGGAACATAAAGCCCAACATTGCTTATTTTCATCCTTTTGGATGTATTTGTTATATGCTGAACACTAAAGAGAATCTTAGCAAGTTTGATTCTAAAGTACATAAGTGTTTCATGCTTGGATATTCTGAACGCTCTAAAGGCTACAGAGTATACAATACTGAAACACAGATTGTGGAGGAATCTATACATGTTATATTTGATGATAAGATTGGCATTGAAAAGCCAAAGCAGTTTGAAAGTTCTGCAGATAGAGAAGTAGTCTTCACAGACTCTGAAGGCTCAGAGGCAGAAAAAGCTAAAATAAAGGAACCAGAAGCAACGCCAGATGCAATTCCTTTAGCTTCTCAAATGGACAACTTGAACATTTCTGAAAATTCAATTGTCAAAGGATCATCTTCCATAATCAAGGCCTCTCACCCAGGGGATGTGATCATTGGGAAGAAAAATGATCCAATCAGAATAAGATCATTTATCAGATCATCTGAAGCGTCATTATTTGGGTTGGTGTCAGTTATTGAACCAACTTCTGTGGATGAGGCTTTGCAAGACAATAACTAGGTAATTTCCATGCAAGAAGAGCTTAATCAGTTCACAAGAAATGACGTCTGGGATCTGGTTCCAAGACCTAAAGGATTCAACATAATTGGAACCAAATGGGTATTCAGAAACAAGTTGAATGAAAAAGGAGAAGTTGAAAGAAATAAAGCAAGGCTTGTTGCTCAAGGGTACAGTTAACAAGAAGGTATTGATTACACTGAAACTTATGCTCCAGTAGCAAGGTTAGAATCTATACACCTTCTTATTTCATTTGCTGCACAACATAACATCACTCTTTATCAGATGGATGTTAAGAGTGCCTTCTTAAATGGTATTATAGAAGAAGAAGTTTATGTCCACCAACCTCCTGGTTTTGAAAGTGATAAATTTCCAGATCATGTTTTCAAACTCAAAAAATCTCTTTATGGTTTGAAATAAGCTCCCAGAGCTTGGTATAAAAGATTAAGTAATTTTCTTCTGGAAAAGAACTTTATCAGAGGAAAAGTAGACACAACTCTCTTTTGTAAAACATTCAAGAAAGACCTTTTAATTTGTCAAATATATGTGGATGATATTATATTTGGATCTACAAATGTTATGCTGGGAAAGGAGTTTGCTCAATGTATGCAGGCTGAATTTGAGATGAGCATGATGGGAGAACTGAGATTCTTGCTGGGAATTCAAGTCAACCATACTCCATATTGCACTTACATTCATCAGACCAAATATGTTAAAGAGCTTCTGAAGAAGTTTAACATGACTGATAGTAAGATGACAAAGACTCCTATGCATCCAACAAGTACTCTTGGTAAGGAAGAGGTAAGTAAGAAAGTAGATCAGAAACTCTACAGAGGTATGATAGGATCTCTTCTCTACTTAACTGCTTCTAGACCTGACATTTTGTTCAGTGTATGCCTGTGTGCAAGATTCCAATCAGATCCTAGAGAATCTCACTTAACTGTTGTTAAGAGGACTCTAAGGTATCTGAAAGGTACTACTAACATGGGTCTGTGTTACAGAAGATCTGATGAATATACATTAGTTGGATTCTGTGATGCTGACTATGCTGGAGACATAGTAGAGCGTAAAAGTACTTCTGGAAGCTGTCAGTTCCTTGGAAGTCATCTGATCTCATGGTACAGCAAGAAGCAACCGACAATTTCACTTTCTACAACAGAGGCAGAATACATTGCTGCTGCTGGATGTAGCACGCAGATGCTCTAGATGAAAAGTCAGTTAGAAGACTATCAGATCTTTGAGAGTAATGTATCTATCTTCTGTGATAATACTTCTGCTATATGTTTATCTAAAAATCCAATTTTACACTATAAGGCAAAACATATAGAAATTAAGCATCATTTCATCAGAGACTATGTTCAGAAGGGTATTATAAACTTAGCCTTTGTTGATTCAGATCATCAATGGGCTGATATTTTTACAAAACCCCTTGCTGAAGATAGGTTCAAGTTTATTTTGAAAAATATTGGTATGGCTTTTTGTCCAGAATAATATTTATCAGAGGCAAACTTCTCAGATGCAAAATGTTTAATGCATTGAAGTATTTCATCTGTCAATTTATTCATTTTCTTGAATTATTTTATTTGTGTAAATCTGAACTAACAATGCTCAGCGAATCTGAATGTTGGCTAACGTTTCATTTCTCAAGGGATTTCAGAAGCACATGCAAGCAAACATGTGTTACTCAGAAACTGGAAAGGTAGAGTGCACTTTAGTGAATTAACGTTTGAAGTACTGCTTTGAAAATCTGATTTTTCTTGATTTTCCCCCCATCTGTCAGAATCATAAATGCTGTGCAATGATGTTTTTATTTTTTCATTTAATGCTATGTGAAGCGTGCTTATGTGACTGTTTGTGTGCCTGGTTTTATCTATAAATACCACAAATCACACCATTTCACACTTTTCACCTCACGAACCTTTTATGCATTTCTGTCTTCTCTTTGCTCTTCATCTAAACCCTAAACCTAAAACCTCTCACTCAAGAACAACAATGGCATCTTCTTCATCAACATCTGCTCAGATGCAATCAACCACTGCTGTTTCTTCTCCTAATGCTGAAGCGTACGAGGAACCTGTGAGAACCCTTCTCACTCCAACTGTAGATCTGGAAGTTCTGAGTGAATGCTTTGTAGATTTTGATTCCATTGAAGAAAATGGGTTTAATCTTTCTTCAACCATTCAAACTCAGAGTTGGACAAAGTATTTTGACAGGCTTATGGGTCCTGTTTATCCAACTTTGGTGAAAGAATTCTGGATACATGCTCAGGTGTGCTCTAAATTCATCCATTCTTCTGTCCTTGGAAAGGAGATTGTGATTACTGAGAAGCTGATCAAACAACTTATTGGGTACTCTGAAACTGATGGTGAAACCAGCCTACAATCTGCTCGTGTGGATCTTGCTGATGTGTTTCAAGAAGTTAGTATTTCTGGGGAACCAACTAGCAAAGTAAGGGAACTGAAGCCAGTCTACAGGATCTGGGCCAAGATTTTCATGAGTTCCATCTTTCACAGAAAATCATCAAATTCTCCAGATTATGTCAGTGCTGAACAACTCTACTTCATGTTCTGTATGAGCAAGGGAAAGAAGGTAGACTTGCCTTATCTTCTGTTTAGTCATCTTCTGAATCATATAAAGGAAACAAGAGAAGAAGTAAGAGTCAAAACTGGAAAAGTTAGGAATTGGATTCCTATGGGAAGACTGATATCAGATATTTTGACTGAGAATTGTCTGGTAGAACATCTGTATGAAGATGGATTGACAGAGGATCTGTCCTATGTCATAGGTTCTGTCATTAATGGCAATACTCTGAAGAGGATGAAGGTCATCACAGAGCTTGCCAGCAAACCTAAGAAAATTGCTACTAAGGATGTCAGCAACAGAAGGATTCCTGTTGAAGATTTTCCAATGTTCAGTGCTAACGAACCAAGGGAGATCATCTTATCCTACATAGCTGATTGTTTGTTAAATGGTGTTCCTCTGCCTGTTAACATCGTCCAGAAGGAAGGAGAAGTTCTGCCTAATCTTCTTAGAGAAAGGCGTTCAAAGAAGATTGATGATGAAGGATATGAGGCTCAGCCTAAGAGAAAAGCCTCTGAAGCTGCTGCTAAGCCTCTGAAGGTAAAGAAAGTGAAACCAACTCCTCCAAAAGCAAGTCTGGAAGACATTAGAGAAACTATCAAATAGGTATTAACATCTGATCAAATACCAACCATTCACTCTCCATTACCTTCACCTCCTCCATCACCTTCTAGACCACAATCATCTGTACCACCATCATCTGGGATTCATTCATCTGAACCCTTTCCATCTCAACCTACACATTCTCAATCATCTTCTGTACAAACTCCATTTGAACCACCTCAACCAGAAACACAACCAGAACATCCACAACCAAAACAACCTCAACCAGAACCTCAACCACAACAACAACTACAACCAGAACAACAACAACAACCACAAGAACATCAATCTCAACCCATTTCACCTGAACCTCCCCAACCAACACCATCTGAACAACCCTCAATAATAGAACATTCGTTACCTGTTCCATAACCCTCTATTTTTCACTCATTCAATGACATTCTTGATTTGGAACCACTTGCAACCATGGTTATCTTGTCATCCACCTCATGTCACTCCACTAAATCATCTGATTCTGAATCAGAAATTCAGTCACCCTCCTGTTTACACATTCCTGATCCATTCAAACCTACATTTTCTAACCTATCAGCATCTGACCAAATCAATCGTAGACTTTCACTTCGTTCCAAATTCAACCTCTCAGATTTTCAACCTTCATCATCTGAAGCTGAAATTTCAACAACCCTTACACCTCAACTCACCATACCACAACCATCTGAACTTCAACCATCTGAACCTCAACCATCTGCACCTCAACCATCTGAACAACCACCATCTTATCCAACACCTCCTGATACCACTTGTGAACAACCTCAGCCAAATGCTGAATCTGCTGAAAAAGTGACTCTTGAGGAATACCTTTACCCCATTCCTAGATCAGATGTTGATAAACTGTTTGAGAATTTCAAAAAGGAAGTTCGTATGGGGATTGCACGTGTGGAAGAAGAGTGTCTGTTCAGTATAGATCCTGTTAAGTTTGAAGCTGCTTGGGATAAATTTATCTCTAAGTTCAACGTTGTGGCTTCTCATCTCAAGGCAGTCTGTGCTGAAGATGCTAAGGCAAAGTTTGCTGAATTGGTCAGACAGACTCTGATGAGCATTCCCAAACCACCAGTGCTGCTTCTGGAAGCTGCTCCTGCTGGAGACTCTCCATCTGAAGATGTTGCATCTGATATGGACATTGATGTGTCTGAATCTGAAGTGAAGACTGATAATTCATAACTTCTGAAAGAGGTTAAGGAAATCAAGTCCTGGATGATCAAACAAGAATAAACCACTGAAGAGATTAAGACTTGGATGGCCAAGCAAGAAGAGTCTACTGCAAAGATCACAGATCTTCTGACCCTGATTGCATCTCGCCAACCTTAGTTTCTTTTCCTATTTTTTGCACTGTTGTTTGCATATGTTTTCTTTTGCTTGTTTTTTATCATCTGTTATGTGAACCATCTGAATGAATGAAAATGTTAGTTTTGCTTTTCTTCTGTTATCTTTTCTGTCTTTACACATCTTTTTGATTATGACAAAAAGGGGGAGAAAAAGAATCTGATGTTCAATCCATAAGCAAATACTAAAACGAAATTCAGACATATTATTAACTATCTTTGAATTTAAGTCTTTCAGATTCTATTGTTTCATCTGACAAAATAAATTCATTGAAGTTATCCTGAGAATTACCCAACCAGACTCTGATTCTTGAAGCAAATTGTACTCTGATTCTAAACGGAAAACCAGACTATGTGTTTGAAAGAAGTCATCAGACTCTGATTCTGAAATACACTCAAGCAAAAAGGGAAGTATTCCTTTCCTTTAGAGTATTCATTTCAGGGGGAGATTCTTAATCTCAGGGGGAGTTATAATTATTGTTTTTTTATTGAACAAAATTTCTCATGTTTTGTCATCATCAAAAAGGGGGAGATTGTAAGAACACATATTGTTTCTTAGTAATATCTCTATGTTTTGATGATAACTCTTATGAAATTTTGTATTAAAGAATTATATACTCTAAAATTTATTCATGAATATTTGCTGCAGATGTTAAAGTGTGTATATATATATATATATATATATATATATATATATATATATATATATATATATATATATATATATATATATATATATATATATATATATATATATATATATATATATATATATATATATATATATATATATATATATATATATATATATATATATATATATATATATATATATATATATATATATATATATATATATATATATATATATATATATATATATATATATATATATATATATATAAGAGCAAATTAATCTGAACATGGAACTATGGAAGGCTCTGAAGAGTCAGAATCATCTTATAGAAGAATCTGAATGCTGCCTGCAGAAGATTCTGAAGCAGAAGTTACAGAAGAATCTGAAGCAGAAGCTGCAGAAGACACTGAAAGATCTGAAGACTCTGAAGCATTGAAGATCTTTGTATGAGAGTTAAGAAGCATAGTTTTTCAGAAGACTCTGAGAGTACTACATGCTGCATGTACTGAGGATCTGATTCATAAAAATCTGCTCTGATAGAACTACACGCTGAAGCACACTTGCTGCATTACTCTGATTCAGCAAAATCTGATGGGCATCCAAGACTCTGATCACGCAGACTCTGATGTTTATTTTGCTGAAGTGAAATACTTATTGAAGAAGAATTCAAAGTTATATCCGTTGATTTGGCTCAACGACTCTTTCCTCTTTCATGCTTGACACTAGAACACAGACCAAAAGCATTTCTCTGTGCATTCTACTTACAAGAAAGGTCATGTGATGTGAAGACAAAAAGGTTCAGGCCTTTTCAGTACACAGCCTCCAGCGTCAAGACTTTGTGGACTATTGTGCATATAAAAGCAAGTATTCCTCATCTTCTTCAGTTGACGAATCTTTAATAGAAACTCTTACAAGCTCTCATAAAATATTCTTATTCTCTTTGCTGAGTTTATTCTTTTGTTCTTAACATTAAGTGAAAAATCACTCTTGTGATAAAGCTTGTTAGAAGCATTCAAACACTTGTATTTATCTTACATTTCATTGTAATAGTTCCTTGAGAAGATCCAGTTGGGATCAGTAGTTCTTGAGAAGACTAAGAACAGTTGCTCTTAGTGATTGCTATTGTAATCAGTTGATTAATAGTGGATTAAGTTCTTGTTTGAGGAAGACAAATCACTCTTGATAGGGTGGACTGGAGTAGTTAAGTTTAACGAACCAGGATAAAAATCTTTGTGTTTTTATTGCCAGAAGTTTTTATAAATACTTATTCAACCCCCCCCTTCTAAGTATTTTCTCACCTTCAAGAAAAGTATCCTAAGAGTCATGAAGGGGTCGAAGGAAGTCTTGAGAGGCGTGAAGAAACAAGGCTTGTATACCCTTGAGGCTGAGGTTGTAAGTGGTTCGAAAAATGTTGCAACCATGAAACTTATGTCGAAGACAAAATTTTGGCACATGAGATTGGGCCATGTCAGCAAAAGAGGCCTGGTCGAATTGGGGAAGCAGAACCTGCTAGGAGGTGACAAAGTCGAAAAGTTGGAATTTTGTGAATCTTGTGTATTTGGTAAATCCTGTAGGGGAAAGTTTAACAAAGGCAAGCAAAGAACACATGGATCCCTGGATTACATTCATGCTGATCTTTGGGGGCCTGCAAGGAATCCTTCACACTCAGGTGCAAGGTATTTTCTATCCATCGTTGATGACTATTCCAGAAAGCTATGGGTATTCATTCAGAAGACGAAGGATGAAGCTTTTGAGAATTTCAAAAGTTGGAAGATTCTGGTCGAAACTCAAACTGGCAGAAAGGTTAAGAGGTTGAGAACCGACAATGACCTTGAATTCTGCAACGAAGCGTTCAATAGTTACTGTGTTGAGTATGGGATTGCAAGGCATAAGCCTGTAGCAGGTACTTCTCAACAAAATGGATTAGCTGAGAGATTCAATCGAACAATCCTTGAAAGGGTTAGATGCATGTTGGTTAGTGCTGGATTGAAGAAGGTGTTTTGGGCGGAAGCTGTTTCGACAGTAGCTTACCTGATAAATAGATGTCCCTCGACTGCCTTTGGAATGAAGACACCTGAAGAAGTCTGGTCGAGACATCCACCTAGTCTCGACAGACTGAGAGTATTTGGCTGTGTGGCCTATGCTCACATTAGGCAAGACAAGGTCGAACCTAGAGCTCTGAAGTGCATGTTCATGGGATACCCTAAAGGAGTCAAAGCTTATAAGATATGGTGCCTAGAGCCAAGTCATAAGAGGTGTATCACCAGTTGAGATGTAATTTTCAATGAAGCAGAGATGGCTTTCAAGAAAATTGATGATGCTGACGAAGAGCTAGAACAGGGAGATATTCCTGTTGAGGTAGAGCATGTTGATGCTGAATTGCTTACCCTAGATGAAGTCGAAGAAGACGCAGAAGATGTTGTCGAAGATGAGGAGACTGATAATGACTACCTTCTAGCAAGAGACAGGTCAAGGAGAGTCATCAAGCCACCTCAGAGACTTGGGTATGCAGATCTTATAGCTTATGCCTTAATCTCTGCTAGTGAGGTTCTAGATGAAGAACCTAGAGACTATAAGGAAGTTATGAGGAGTCGGAAGAAGACTGAATGGATGAAGGCCATGGATGATAAGATGAAATCTCTTCATGATAACAACACCTGGGAACTGATCAAGAAACCTGCTGGAGCCAGGTTAGTCAGCTGTAAATGGATTTTCAAAGTTAAGGAAGGAATCGAAGGAGTGACGTCGAAGAGATACAAGGCAAGATTGGTTGCTAGAGGGTTCACTCAGAAAGAAGGTATCGACTTCAATGATGTGTTCTTTCCTGTTGTGAAGCACAAATCCATTCGAATGTTGCTTACCATGGTGGCCCAGTTCGACCTTGAACTGGAACAGATGGATGTGAAGACTGCGTTCTTGTATGGTGATCTAGATGAAACAATCCTGATGAGGCAACCTGAAGGGTATGTCGAAAGGGGGAAGGAAGATTATGTGTGCAAACTGAATAGATCTTTATATGGACTGAAATAATCTCCTCAATAGTGGAATAGGAGATTCGATAAGTTCACGGCACACATAAGTTTCATCAGAAGTCAGTTCGACCACTGTGTTTACTTCAGATTTCGACCGGGTAATTCATTTGTTATTTTGTTGCTCTATGTGGATGATATTCTAATAGCAAGCAACAATGTCGAAGAGGTAATGAGGATGAAGGCTGAACTCAATAAAGAGTTCGACATGAAGGATCTGGGAGCTGCGTCCAGGATTCTTGGGATTGACATCCGAAGAGATAGAAAGCAGTCAAAATTATGCTTATCTCAAGAGGCATGTCTACAGAAGGTTCTCGAAAAGTTTGATATGTCGAATTCAAAGCCTGTTGGGACTCCGACAAACCCTCAATTCAAGCTGAGTATAGATCAGTGTCCCAACACTGATGTTGAAAGAACTTATATGAATAGCATTCCATATGCTAACATAGTAGGTTCTTTGATGTATGCTATGGTTTGTACAAGACCCGATATAGCATATGCAGTAAGTCTTGTAAGCAGGTACATGACGAATCCTGGAAAGGATTACTGGCAAGCATTAAAGTGGATTTTAAGGTACATAAATGGGTCTCTGAATAGAGTCCTAATTTATGGTGGAGCCTTGGGTGAAGATAGTAAAGCAACAATCGAAGGATATGTCGACTCTGACTATGCAGGTTGTATGGATTCTAGAAAATCTATCTCTGGATATGTGTTCGCTATGTTTGGGACAACAATCAATTGGAAAGCAACACTTCAGAAGGTCGTTACCTTATCAACCACTGAAGCGGAGTATATTGCCCTAACTGAAGCTGTGAAGGAAGCATTGTGGCTTGAAGGTTTTGCAAAGGAGCTAAAACTTCAAGGTCGAGTTATCACTGTTAAATGTGATAGTCAAAGTGCAATACACCTGTCGAAGAATTCAGCTTATCATGAGAGAATCAAGCATATTGATGTGAGGCTGCATTTCATCAGAGGGGTAATCGAGCGTGGAGAAGTCCAAGTGCTGAAGGTTTCGACAGATCATAATGCTGCTGATATGATCACCAAGACGTTGGCCAGTTGTAAGTTTTTCCACTGTATGCAGTTAATAAAGCTGCATGAAGAAAGCTAGTTTCTTGATGTTATAGAGTTAGATCCAAGGTGAAGATTTGTGAGATGTTGGATCGAACTCTAGTATGGTTGAAGTCTGTTCTAACATGCATTAGTCAATATTGCTAGGGTTGTTAGCATGTTGAATTGGGTATTGCTTGTAAGCCCAATTATTTAAGTTAGCTTGTACCCTAAGTTGGCTTGTAATGGGTAATTGTTAAAAAGCCCATTAGGTTAGTGTGCTATTTTTCTTATAAATAGGATACTAGTTTCTCAATCTTGGTATAAGGAAAAATAGGAAGATAAAATCCTAATTTCAAGAGAGAGAGAGAGGTTATTTTGTTATTCTTGTATACTTGTAATCTTGTTCTAAGAGAAAGGAAAGAATAGAAGTTTAATAACCAATCCTTGTTGTTTTCTTCTTTATTAACCATAACCCTTGTGTGTTTCTTGCTAAGAAACCGTTTATACTTTGTTTAAAGGTATCCGATTAGTTCCCTTTACTATTTTGATCCTCTTGTCAACAGTGTATTTTAGAAGTGGTTTAAGCTGGTCATGTTTGTTGTGGTTCTTTTCTTTTGTTTTCTAATGCTTACTTGTGGTTTTCTAATTAAATCAAGATAATTTATCTTACAGATAGTGAAACGCAGGCTAGTGCAAGCTGCTAGCATCCCTGGCATGCTCAAAATATTCCAAAATGTATAGAACTAAGGATGTGAAATATTACAAATTTTATATATTGTATGATGACTTAGTTTTAAACTTTGTAAGAGTAATAGAATTATTGACTCAATGAGTTGTTGTCTTCTACATATCTTCTAGTTGGTGGAATTTTTTCGATGTAGTTTTATCTGCTGCTGGTGGCATGTTGTAATAGGTATTGATTGGAAATGAAATATTTCTGGTTTGGATTATCAATATTTAAATTAAGGGTCTTGCTAACCAGTGCCCTCAGGGCACTATTTAAACATTCCATATTAAGAAATTATTCTTTAAAAAATTCAAACACTTCAATTTCCAATGCACACTATTACACATCATTGCACATACTTTTATAAAAACTTACTATTTAAAGTTTTAAAAAGTGCCCTGAGGGCACCGGTTAGCATTTCCCTTAAATTAAATAGTTGTCAAAATACATATGAATTTAGACTTACTTCAGTCTAGTGCATTTATACAATTACATTTTATTATAATTTTACATATTGTCAATCGCTGATATTTGTTAATGATTTGGTTTCATGAATAGAATTATGTTCGACTTTGAGTTTAGTTATTAAATGTTAATGTTAGATGGATAGCGATTTCATCATAATTATTTAAGATGAAATTTATGAGAGTTATGTTTTCAATATTTTTCATTCTTCTACATTTAATCATTTTTTAAATTTTTTCTTTCAAATGATTATTTATTACCGATTTAACAATAGTAAGTTATTTATGACCATTTTAATATGTTACTCATTTGATATAATTAATGTGTATTACACCATTAATTTTATCAATTTGTTTATAAGTGTATATAAATAGATTATATACCAATTAAAATTAATCAATTTGCGCGGACGCACGGATCTTTTACTAACTGTTACTCTGTTTGTTTTAGAGTTAATCTCTTTTTGTTACTCCTAAATATTGAGTTTATTACTCTATAATCTATAACTATATACATAGAAAACATAACTTCGGTGTAATATTTTGTTTCAACTATATCTCTTTGATTTTTGTTTTAAATTTTAACTTTTCTTTTATTAATTAATTTTTTTACTTAAAAGTTTACATATCTCTTTTATTTTATTATTTTATAAATAATTTAAATTAAAAGCAAAATTAAATATATAAAAATATCGTTTATATTTTAATACATATGTTCATTTAAAAAAAGCAGATACACAGACACAAGAAGCTAGTATAATATTAAGAAAAATCATCTTATTTTATATAAACTAAAGAGAAGTGTGAAAAAAAATTAAAAATGTAATATTGTTTTATCATAACACAATGAAATAAATCTTTTTTATAGGATAAAAATCAGAGAATAGAATAAATATAAATAAGTGAAGAAAATTCATTGGGGGATAGAAAGACAAGGACATTTAATATCAATTATTCATAACACTTTTGTTTGGATATTTCTTGAAGATATGTCTCCTTAAAATCTTATTATAAAAATAAGTGGATAAAAAAACTAACAAAAGAAAAAAGTACAATATTTTTAAATATAAATTTATATATCTCTCCTCAATAGAATAGAACGTTCATTTCTTCAACAATGAAGGCAAATCTTTTTTACTAATTCGCTAAAAATTCTAATTAGGAGTGTTTTTTTGTGAAAAGATCTGAAAGATTATCACAGGAGCAAATTTGTTGGAAGCTTATATCATCACTCGTCTGAAGATCATGAGTGAAAAATAATTTTGAAGAAATGTGTTTTGTTTGGTCTCCTTTAATGTAACCAACCATCTTTCAATTGAGTGATGCATCATGCATGCAATATTCTCCTCGTATATGGTTACTATTTTGTACTAGAACCAGAAATAAATTAAGGATCAGAGATAATGGCATATATGAGCTTTCCGTGTGGCAGAGTAGGGGATGACTTGCAAGATTAACACTCTCATGCTCAAGTTAGTATGTGAGGGGGAGAGTAAATTGAAATTGAACTTAAAATCGAGTACCTGAATTGACGCGCTCTCAATGTATGGTAAAGAGGAAATAAAAAACTTGCTATTTGTTAGGCATGGAATGCGAAAAATTGTTAGATGTACCTGAAGTTTGGATCCTTTGTATTCATCGGGAGGATAGTTCTTGTGTGTCGAGAAGATTCTAGAATGATTGCAGCTCCATCAGAGTGGTCGGGCGAGTTCAATATGATCGGTCCAGAACAATTTCCCCTAAGTCATTGCTTATGTGTAAGAAGGTAATGGTTTGTTGCATTAGCCTTGGTTAACGACCACACTCTCATTTATCTTGGAAGAATGAAAGAGGATGTTTTAGTTTATTGGGATTTGCGTCTTTAATGCTTCATACTTCAAACGTCTTTTTGGAGGTACCCTCATTATAACTTTGGAAACTAAAACACTCAAGTGTTTTGTGTGAGTGATTTGACACGTTTGACATAGTCTACCTTCTTTTGCATACTAGCATATGATTCTTAAAGAGAGGATTTCACATTTCTTTGAGTTGTCTTTCCCAATTTGCAGTTATCTTTCTTCTTTTTGATATTTTGTTTTTCTGTATCTAAAAAAGGGTGGATGTGCTGAGTTGTTCCCCAAGTAATGGACTGAGATTCATTTCCTCATGGAAAAGGGATGTATGTATATAAAGAGAAGGACCTTTCTAAGGAAGAAGTGTGGCAGAAGAAGTAACTGATGAGTTTCATCAACGACCTGAGTTACTTTAGGGGTAGTGTTTCTCTAGAGGAGGCCGATCGAAAACCCTTGATATGCCTCATTGATACCTAATTACTGATGGAGGCTCGTACCTGTGAAGAAAGAAAGATTATTTTTAGTAAGTTTTGGAAGTTCTTGGTCTCTTTAATTTCAATTTGATTACTCATGACAGGTTTTCTTTAATAATGATTGTGTGTATATTTGATGAGTGATGAAGTAACGATCCAACTTTTAAGGTGGGGAATATGGCCCGTAGGAACTGAGGAAAACACTTTAACTGCTTTGGAGCCATTTAGAAGTGTTACTGCTTTGAATGTTCTTCAGAGGTTGCAGAGTGCTTCGGGTCTTTCAAGCCTTCCCTTGCTGATGGGTCGTGACCACACTCCTCCAGGGAATGCAAGTTTTCTCCTTCAGAGGATAATTGTTCGTATCTGACCAATATGTTTGGGCATTCCTTAGAGGAAGAACTGGTAACTCTGACATGCTATACTCAGCGCACCTCTGCTGCTTTGGTTCTCATTGGAACCGATCGTTGGGACGCTCTTTAGTGTGACCTGCAATGTAACACCCAAAATCCCGAAACTTATATAAAAAAATTTAATCGATAATTTAAGGTGTCACTATGAAAACCATCCAAAACTCATCAATACATTTTCTAACAAGCAGCGGAAAATCATATCACAACAACTTCAAAATTAAATTTTTCAAAAAAAAATATTATACTTTAAACCACATAATTCAGCATTAACTTAAAACATAGCAAAAAATACCTCATTCCCTATGTTATAAGATTAGAGCACTAAAACCACTCAATTGAGATAAACCGATAATTAAATGAAGAATATCTTCAACAAGTCGGATTTCACACACAACAACAACTTTACTCTGGATTATCAGCAAGATGTCTATGGTGGACAACATTAAGCAAAAGGGATGAGAAATAAACTTCGATATAAAACGGTGTGGAGAATGCAAAGGTAGATAAACACATAATGTAACACCTCAAATTTGTTTGATTGATTTAATTGAATGATTTAAATTTTTATTTAATTATTTGGTGTTTGATGTGCATTTAAATTTTTTTGGTGATTATATGTGTTGTTGGGATATAATGGTAATGGTATGATATGGTGAGAATAGGAGTTTGGTAGAATAATTAGAAAATAACTAGAATATTTGTATTTTTTAATTAATATTAGAAATAAATTAAAATGAAAATTTGTGGCTTAAAAAGTTATTTAATTAATTATATGATGAGAAAATAGGAGGTTGAGGGAAATTTAATTTATTATTAATATGAGTTTAATAATATAATAATGAGAGTTCGTGATGATAATATGAATTAAAAGTGTTGAGGGCTAACGAGGTAATTAAGAGGAATTATGTAGAAAATCCTAAGTATATATATTCTAAAAAGGTGATGGAGACTAAGGTTTCATCCAAATCTTAGAAAACTTGAAAAAGAGGCAAGAGGATAACCTTATAGCTAGCAGGGGAGAGAAAAACCGTTGGAGAATAGCTCGCTTGCTGGAATTCTAAGGTAAAAGGGGACAAAAGGCTTTCATTATGAGTGTATTACAAGATAAGAGAGAGGAGAGATATCCTTACTTAGGGATTGTGTAGATTCTATTATTATTTGTTGTTGTTGTGAGATAATATGAAAAAGTGATAATTGGTTATGTTGCTATGTGGTTTTATGACTGGTTCGTGTGTGTACGATTTTGTTTATGAGTATGTAATTCTATGTCATTGTTGGAAGTTTGAAGCTTTAAGCATGGACGTGAATTTGATGACCGTAATGAATGAATTGTGTGTCTAATTGTATGATTCATGATGTTAATCTGTGGGAAATTAACATTTTTAATATGATATAATTATTGTGTGTTGATTATGAGTGTTTCCGGAAGGCTTCCAATTGTGAAAAAATGCAGAATTCTGGATTTTGCAACGGTTATGCATTCTGCTGCAATCTGGCGGTCGTCAGTTTCGTGACAGTCCACCCGTAACGACCAGAGTGATTTGGTTCAAATATGGTTTTGGTCATAACTTGAGTTTCAAAACTCACATTGAGGCGCAGTTTAAAAGGTTGGAAAGTTAATGCACAGATCTACATTATGGCAGTGCCTTGTGAGATAAATTTCTATGTTTAAATGATGTATATATATCGTGAAGTGTGTGTAGAATTGTGTGACTTGTTGTATTTACTTAATGATGAATTGATGTTATAATAATTTAATATGATTGAATGTCGTGTGGATATGCATTTGATGATGTGTTGTTTGGTGTTGTTTGTTAATTATCGTAGCATTGATCAATTGTTGTGTATTGAGTATAACATTATGCATCTTGTGGTGATTGTATGGTGATAATTTTGGTGATAATGCTTGTTGTTGAGAGTCATACATCATGGTGTACGAGCTTCGGTCTAGTTTTTAGTATGCACTGGTCCGGTGGTATAGATTCAAGAGCGAGTAGTTGCCTCTAGATGGGAATCGGTGAAGCATTACTTATGGTGATAGTAATGATTTTGGTCTGTTATGGTCCTATGGTGGGGATTCAAGAGCGAGTAGTCGGTTCTATATGGGAAATCGATGAAGTGTTACTTATTATGATAGTAATAATTTTAGTGTGCTTTGGACCCATGGTTAGGATTCAGGAGAGAGATTGACTTGTGTTGTCCACGAATGGTACCAGATGCATAATGAGTCAGTCGTGGAGTACATTGCATACATGTTTGCATATGTAATTGGTTGTTCGTGATGTTTTCGATTGGTTGAGAATACTTGACGTAGTTATTGAGTTATTGTGAATAGTGTGTGTACTTGATGAATGTGTATGTTATTATGAATGAGTGTAAGACATTGGTGATGTTGATTTGTGCATTGAATGTGTGTTGTGTTTTATGTTTTCTCTACCTTCACATTCTTTAAATTGTTCATATTGAATGTTGTTTCTCACCTCTTTATTGAATGTTGTCCACCATGGACATCTTACAGATACTCAGGAGTAAATTTGTTGTCGTTTGTGGAAGGCGACTTGTTAGAGTTACTCTTTGTTTTATTTATTGCTTTTATCGCACATTAATGGTTCTTAGTGCTTTGATTTATAATATCGGGGACAGGGCATTTGTTATGCTTATGTTGATATTGAATTTGTTATTTTTAAGTTTAGTACATTATTTATGAAGTTGGTATGAAATGTTTTTCCCCTGCGTAGTTTCAAATGATTTGATGTGTTTTTGAAGGATTGTCATTGGTGACACCTTAAATTGTCGTGTAAATATTTTTAATTAAGTTTCAGGGTTTAAGGTGTTATAATAGTGGTATCAGAGTCTGGTTAGCCCATCCATCCCTGTTTCATAATGTTATTTGTTCCATAGCACATGACATGTGTGTGAAAAACTTTTAGTGCTCGTTTGTTTTTCTAACTGCTTTCCTGTACGATCGAGGTTGACACAAGTTGGGAAGAAGCTTCTTCTTCTCTGAGATGTTTCAGGTGTAGAAAGTTGGTTTGTTGTTCCGCTGTTTGTAAGAGTGATGGTTTTTCAACATGTTAATATCATTTTTAGAATTTAATGTCAGTGATGAGTTGTTTGTGTCAGCTAAGCAAGTGGAAGAGTGAATGAAGGATCAGGATGAAGTGTTTATAATACTAGCTTTTTTGAGGGTTGAAAGAAAAGATGTTGACGAGTTACCGATGGTGTGTGATTTTCCAGAAGTGTTTCCAGATGATATCATTGATTTGCCGCTAGAGCATGAGGTAGAGTTTGATATAGACTTAATACCTGGTACTAGTTTGGTGTTGATGGCTCCTTATAGAATGTTTACTTTAGATTTGAGTGAGATGAAGAAGAAATTGGAGGAGTTTCTTGAGAAAAAGTTTGTTTGGTCGAGTGTTTCATTCTGAGGTGCACCAATGTTATTAGTAAAGAAGAAAGATGGTAACATGAGACTGTGTGTTGATTATTGACAGCTGAATAAAGTGACTATCAATAACAAGTATCCACTTATGAGGATTGATGATTTGATGGATCAGTTGGTAGGTGCTTGTGTGTTTAGCAAGATTGATTTGCATTCGGGTTATCACTAGATTCGTGTTAAAATATAAGATATTCTGAAGATTTCTTTTAGAATAAGGTATGGTCAATATGAGTATTCAATGGTTTTGTTTGGAGTTCTAATGTTCCTGGACTGTTCATGGAGTATATGATAGAATATTCCATTTGTACTTAGATTAGTTTTTGGTTGTGTTCATCGAAGACATCTTGATATATCTGAATTCTGATGAAGAGCATGTGGAGAATCTGAGAGTTATGTTATAGACCTTGAAAGGAGAAGAAGTTGTATGCAAAGTTGTCCAAGTGCGAGCTCTGGTTAAAGGCAGTGAGTTTCCTTGGTCACATGATTTCGAGTGGTGGTATTTATATTGATTCATCGAAGATAGATGATGTGCTGCAATGGGAGACTTCGAAGTATATTATGAAAATTAGAAGTGTTCTTAGTTTGGCTAGTTACCACATGAAGTTTACTGAAGGCTTTCAAAGTTATAGTTTCCTTTAACTCAGTGGATTCGAAAGGGTCGAGCATATGTTTGGGATGTGCACTGCGAAGAGAGTTTTCAAGAACTCAAGAGAAGTTGATGTCTACTTGTCATACCCTAATTTTTAACCCTAAGATGCCACCTCATTTTCATCATTTTCATGACATCACGAATTTCATATGTCTGCCATTTATGCATTACTAACCCCATTAAAAATACAAAAATATGTGCCTTGCTTTGCTTTGATTACAAGTTAGGGTTTTGCCACCAAAGAGCTCAATAAGTTGATCAGTCAAGGATTTATGTGGTCCTCAACATCCCAAGTTCCCAATTCATCTCAACATGACCAAAAGTTTCCTTTCATCCATAATCAAGTGAAATATTACATCAATGTCATCTCATCAAGCTCAAATTCATCTAATGCACCAAATTAGGGTTTTGGTCAAAATCAGATTAGAGTTGAATTTTTGACCAAGACATGATCTTATACCTCAATAAATGTTTAAAAGGCCTCAAGTACATCATTTTAGTCCATTCATATGTTTGGATTAGTTCAAGAAGCTTGATTAATTGATAATTGAAGAATTCTAGTTCAACTGAGAAAAGTCAACTGTTGATCAAAGTCAAAGTTTTACTTTTGGAGATTTGGGTCAAATATGGACTTTAGAAGTCAAAGACCATAAAAATATGGAGGATGATTGAATTTTATCATCATTAATCAAAGAAATCATTCAAAGATCAGGAATTGATGAAACTAGGGTTTTGGAATTTTCTAAGTACAAATTATCA
Organism: Lathyrus sativus; assembly: GCA_963859935.3. Classification (NCBI taxonomy): domain Eukaryota; kingdom Viridiplantae; phylum Streptophyta; class Magnoliopsida; order Fabales; family Fabaceae; genus Lathyrus; species Lathyrus sativus. The sequence goes on from OZ012737.1 coordinate 461,214,807, forward strand.
TGGTCAAATGACCTACTTTTCAAGATTGTAACTTCTTCCTCAAACATCCAATGAAAAAACTTGAGGGATACATTTAAATATGGCATTTGATACTTCAATTTGATAAAAATTACAAGCCTAAAGCTTTCTTGAAGTGGAAGTTATTGATATTCAAAGTTGGAGTTTCAAGTTGTTTGCAAATCCAAAACACTTAGAAAATTTTCTAAGTTTTTCACCTTGTCAAGTGCATGACTTTATGAACTTTTTGTGATCAATTAAAGCCACCACTTTTCATGCCCAAGGGATGTATTTAAATATGACATCAAGATGAATGGCATTGTCGAGGCCACTAACAAGAACATCAAGAAAATCATTCAGAAGATGGTGGTAACCTACAAAGATTGGCATGAAATGCTCCTATTTTCTCTACATGGGTACTTGTTTCCCGTGAAAATTGGAAAACAACCGATGATCTTCCAAATCTAACTTTGGTGACTCATAGGATCGATAAGATTGATCCTAGGACATGTGCTAAGTTTTGATTTAAAGAAAATACTAAAGAACTAAACACTTCAGCAATGTTTATGAGAAAAGGTTAATGTAAGTATATTGTTCGACAGGAATGAAAGAACATTAAATTGAAAGAAAAAAAAGTAAAGAACTTCAAAAACACTTAAAGGAAACAAAGTATGATGCCAAAGACGTAAATTACAAGGAAGTAAAGGATAAACTTTTTAAGACAAAGCGAAGGTAAATTTCATTAAAACGTAAAATGGTGTTTTTACATTACATACATTCTCCCAGAACTCTTTTCTCTACACGCAGATGCTTTGAGTAAATTTGGAGTGACTTGTACAATAGTAAATTACAACACACCAAATTCTATTGCTAGAACCCCTATTTATAATAATACAATTAACTGCTGTTAACTTCCTAAAATTATCAGTCCCTAACAAGTGTTGTGCTGCATGTAGTTGCTTCTTGGATGTGCGCCACTTGTCTCGTTCAAAAATTAGAAAGCATAACTACTCCCTCCCTTAGTTTAATTTCAATTTATACTAGTATTTGGCCAGCATTCTCGGTCGAAGGTGACCTATCTAATCTTAGAAATATTTTCTATGTCCCAAAAGTCTTCCTTCCTTATGTGAATGCCTTCGATTTCATTTATGGCCAAGACCCATTCGAAGGGTTTTCCATATTACTTCGAGAATTCAATATTTCACCCAAACACTTTAATTTAATGCGGGTGTCAAATTTGTGAGCTAACAAATTACCCCCCAAAAATGTCTTTTTCGATCATGCTAAAGAAAAAGGCTATTTTTTTTACAGTATCTAATTCAACGCCATCTTTCGACCCCTACGTAGGTGTCAATGTAACTGACTACCCATGACTTGAAAGAAACTGTTCAGCTACTTTTCAAGCACGCCCATGGCGTCATGGCCAATTATGAAACAATTTCTTGGAAATCCCACCAAATCCCAGACCATCATCATCTCTCTTAGGACCTATGAGATCGTTGGTATAGGCAATAACAGGCACCGCCCCCACTTTCACTTCTGGGACGCCGTGTGTCCCACTACTTTTAACCCTCAATAATGAATAGTGACTTTTGATTACTTCAAAATGTTTTATAAATAATCTCATCAGAAATCATTTTAACTTTTTTTTCAACTCAAGCACTCATTACGCATCTCTTCCAAACACTCCCAACCTTTCTTCAGTAAACCAATTTTTACTAAAACCTTATCAATGGCGTCATCCACTGCTGTTACTCAAGATCAGAAGAAAAATCCCAAGGTCAAAGGACTAAAGAATGTGTCTCTACTTCCTCCCTTTTCTACACTGAGTGGGCCTAAAATGGTGAAGAACCAACGGTTTATTCCTAAACCCCTCATAGAAGAGAAAAGACATATTTATGAATCACAGGTAATGATTGTCGTAACTGTTTCAGGTAAACCTTTAGCTTTAGCTGGCCCTCTGTCTCATTTAGGAACAAATTATTCAACCCTCAGTGACTTCTTTCCCTCCTATCGCAAGACTAAACCTTTAGGGCAGAAAGATAATACCAAAGTACCCACTGAAGATCCTGACAACCTAGTTTTACACAATGTAGACCTTAAGTATCTAAATGATGGATCCAGACTATTTAGAGCGACTCCTTATTTCAAAGACTCTGACCTTTATCTGAATTGGTTGACCAAAGTAGATAAGGTCAAGGCAGATGCTTGGAAGAAAACTAGGATTTATGACTTGATTATGATGTCCAAGGCAGGTCCCACCTACAGCCTCATCCTGCTAGCCTCTTCTTTATATTTCTAGGATAGTACCCACTATACCTTTCACCTTCCTTGTGGGATGATGACACCCACTCTTTTTTACCTAGCCTCTATCACAGGGCTAAAACCTCATGGATTGGTATATGATCCTGAAGTAGATAGTCAGGATACTATAGGGTTTTCGACCACCAAGCACACGTATACCCACTTCATCAATCACTATCACAACAAGTAAATAGAAATTGTTGAAGATCAAGAACACATAGCATTTCTAGCTATGTGGCTTTCTCGTTGCATTTTCTGTACAAAATCTCTGCAGGTGGCAAGGAAGTACCTTACTTTAGCCAACCAACTACATCTGAATCGAGGTATTTACCTAAGTGAAATGATTATGGCCAGTTTGTATGAATCTCTAAGTGAAGGGTTGGTCGACTGAAAATCCAAGAGAGTAACGAGAATCTCTTACTGTCGGGGCCTTTCTGGCTACTCCAACTCTGGCTTAATGCCACATTCGAGACTAGCCTTCCCAACAAAGGGATGGTCGATGAAGAAGACTCAGAGATAAAGGAGAGGCGAGTCGAATGGACTCAATTGGCCAAGTTAACCCATAGTGAAGAGGGGCAAACACGCAGGGCGAATATCTATGGCTTTATTATGTTCGCCAAACGCCACGAGTTTACACCACGGATGGCTCCATTTGCAGAAAGGAAATATGGCCCTGAATGGTTCACTAGGGCCTTTCCTCCTGCGTTCAAAAAACATGAAGCAGAGTCAATGCTTGTCTGGGAAGGTTTTTTAATTCCTTGAGTTATTGTCCACAAACTTAACCTTCTGAGGGGCCAAGCAGCTTTGATATCCTACCAGCCAAATCTTGTCTCTCGACAGTTTGGCTTAGTCCAAACATTGCCCGAGTGTCTACATGACAAGAAATATCATGTGATCCTCCCTCATACTATCTTCAATAACATATAGAGTTTGATGCATCTTGCTCGACATGCCCACAAATTTCTCCTCACCTCAGTTTACTTCGAGCCCTCTCACCTTTGTACCCAGGAATTCCATACCTGGTGGTTGAGGCACTACACTTCAGAATTCCTTGATGTTTCTAGCTTTATTCGCTTGATTTACCAAGCTTTTGTTGATGTGCATGAGAAATTCAAGAAAGGTATATCCACTCATATCAAAGAGATTCAAGCCTTCTAGAAGTACTTTGAAATTGCTTACCAACCAAATGATATTAGTCGAACCATCCGTGAAGCCATTGTCATGCTGAAAGAGAAGTTTTCATTAAAAATGGAGAATTTAAAAATCCCTTTGTACGTTCCTCCTGAGAAACGTTATGAAGTGGATTTTTCCCTATTTCCCCTCAAAGACTCCTCGACTGCCATCTGCTGACTTTGGAGTGGCTCTTACCCCTCCATTTCCATATTGGTTTATCTATGAGGATTCTATAAAAATCCTTCATCACCACTCGAAACCCAAGGCCCAGCGGGTGGTTCCGACTAAACATATGCTCGATAGTTTCAAAGGGCGCCTTCATGTTGGTATCAAAGATGTTCATATCGAATCTGAAAACCTTGAAGGTCGTCATCCTTCAATTTTAGGTTCTTTTATCTGAACTCTATTATTACTAACTTATGGCAACATTGTTTATTTTGCTGCTGCCCCCAATAAAAATATACCTTAACCACGAGTTGAGATAAAGGCTGAAGGCAGCAAGGTACTTCATATGCCTCTTTCTCTTATTAATCTATTCTTGATTGCTTCTAATACTTCTTGGTGACTTAGGCGTCTCGTAAACCACCTCTGACACCTCCAAAGAAGTTGAAGAGAGTCACTGCCCAAATTATCATCGACCCAAAGGATAACAATGAATCTCCTCCTGAGGACCTAAAACTAAAGAAGAGGAAGAGAGTCAGCCAAGGGACAGATGTTGCTGGTAACCAATTTGACCCTATGACGGCCAAGGTCTCCAAAATGACTACACCCATCAACAATGGTATAACAACCTCTACTAAGGGTACCTCAACACCAGCCATAGTCCTTGTCGAGAGTGACAATTCTAGTCCTGCTGATGAGGGTGTCAAGGTAATTCACGCCTCAGTTTTCCTCGAAATTCCCCCTCACTTGCACCTTGTTCCCTTTTACCATGACTTACTTTTTCTTTTGATTCGGGCTGATGTAGGTGGCTCGAAGCCAATGTTGGACAAATCTCCTTCTCCAGCCACTATCCTAAATAGCCAAGGTGAGCCCACTTACCATCCCACGTCTGATTTGGGCTCTGGAATGAGTTCACTTGGTGAAATTAATAAACCTGGCCTTGAAACAGCTCCTCCTTTGTCTGCAAAGACTGCTACCCAGCAGTCTGAAACTGATGGCTCTGATTATGAAAAAGATGACGCACAGCAGAATCCTGAGGTACACGATACGAGAGACGTCCATATGGAAGAAAATGCATCCTTAGCTGATGCAGGCAATTCCCCATTGGGCGATACTCTCGGCATCGAAAATGTCGATCCAGCGAGGAGCGAGGATATAGAGGAAGATGAAACCATGCATCAATCTGAATTAGACGGCCACAGTGATGAAAATGTTGGCGACGAAATGGATGAAGACCAAGGAGATGACGGTCAGCGTGAAGAGGAGGATATTGGGGAAGGTCCTCACAATGAGCCAACCCCAGTCGAGGTTGTTGCTATTCCAGCCACTGGTGCTGCTGCTGAAGGCAAAGCAATGCCCACTATGTGTGGAGCAGGCCTCACTGAAAAAGAGCTTAACACCTTAAAAGTCAGCAACCCTCCATAATACATCAAGATCCTTCTTGGCAGTCGAGGAAGTTCTTCTGGAAAGACTCTTAGTGCCTCAACCTTTGAATACCAAGCTTCGAGCAAGCCTGAAGAGAACATTCTCCAGAAGATTAAAGACAAAGTCTTTAAGGGTGACCTTTTCACTATTTTGCAAATGGACCACGTTACCCACCTCTCTCTGAAGAATCTTCTTCAACAAGTGGACATTCATGCTATTTCCCCTGAGTCTACCACCATTATCCTAGAACTTAGCACCATGATTGACCAATTCTATGGGGATCTCAAGCGCCTGCCTCAGATCAAAAAAGCCATTTTGACCAAAACTGGAAGTGAGGCTGCTGGTTGGGCTTCTGTCGCTGAGTCTGAGAACGGGGTAGCAGAATTGGAGGAAGCAAAAGAAAAGAACAAGCAAGAGATTGCCTCTAATGAAAAGAACATTACTTCCTAGGAGCGAAAGATTAAGAAGCTTCGAAGCAAGATCTCGCAGGCCAAGAAACAGAATGTTGAGCTATCTGCCTTCGATGATTCCGGCCTCTTGAAAGAGCTTGATCATGTCATCACTTTCGCTGAGGAAGCTCGACAACTGGAAACAGAAGTTGCCCGTCTGAAGTCCGACAAAACCTTATGTGAAAGGCACCTCGAACTCCAGAAGTCAAGATATTTAAAAATGAAAGAGAATCTCCCATTTTAGCTTGTTAATTTCTTTGTAATTTTTACTTTTAGCCATCATATTCTATAGTTTTTCAACCTTGATTATGTAATGATTTAAGCCATTTTGGCATTTATGGATACCATTTTTTGGCTCTGCCTTATATATTGAATTATTCTCTAGAGATTTTAATTTCTTGAAGCGCTGGTTTATATTTTTTCAAATACTTGCCATTTACTTTCAAGATTCTCTTATCTTCGTTTAATTCTTCGACTTCATAGGCTCCATTGAAGAACACTTGCGCAATTTGGAATGGGCCTTCCCATTTTGGGGACCATTTGCCCAAGGCTCCAACCTTTCGATCCATAGGCAAAATTACCTTCCAAACTAAGTCTCCAGCCGAAAAGGTCTTAACCTTAACCTTTTTATTGTACGACTTTTCTACTCTCTTCTTTTGTCTCCTCAAAAGTTCTAGAGCTTTAAATCTTTCTTCATCTAAATCCACCAACTCATCTAACATCATATTCCAAAAATACTCGCGAGGAATTTCATGATGCCTCTGAATCCTAATTGATTGCAGGTAGATTTCAATGGTTAATACTGCGTCATGGCCAAAAGTCAGTCGAAATGGAGTGCTATTGGTTGCTTCTTTGGGGGAGGTTCGACATGCCTAGAGGATCTGGTCTAACGTCTTATGCCAATTTCAAGGCTTCTTTCCCACATGCTTTATCAACCCAATCACCACTTTATTAGCTGCTTCGACTTGACCATTCGCCTGAGCATAATAAGGTGTCGAGGTTAGGAGTTTGAATCCCATCTCCTTAGCAAATTCCAACATCTTTCGACCAGTAAAAACTGACCCTTGATCTGTCGTAATTGTTTATGGGATTCCAAACCTATAAATGATGTACTTTTGAATGAACTCAATGACATCCTCTTGATCCACCTTCGGTAAAGGTAGCGCTTCGATCCACTTTGTAAAGTAGTCAATTCCTACTAGAATGTATTTCTGATTTTTGGAGGATGTCGGTCGAATTTCTCCAATCAAGTCCAAAGCCCAACCTCTGAAAGGCCGCAGTTTGACTATGGAATGTAATTCGCTTTCCGGGACATGCTGTATGCCAGCATGGACCTGACATTCCTTGCAGATCTTGGCGAATTCAATGCAATCTTTTAACATAGTATGCTAATACACACCTTGACGAAACAATAGCCATTTCATCTTGTGGCCTACTTGGTGTGCCCCACATACCCCACTATGGACCGTTGAAAGGGACAAATATGCTTCAGATTCACTAAGGCATTTAAGTAAGATCCCCTCAGGGGTCTTTTTAAATAACTCGTTTCCTAGAAGAATGTAACTTAGAGGTTGATACTTAACCTTTCGCTCTATAGACGCTGATGGATTACGTAAGTATTCGACCAAAGGCTTCCTCCAGTCTTTATCCGTCAAATTATCCACTGCAAAAATCTCAAAGTTCTCCTCATCAGCATATCCAAGCTTCATTGCTTCTAGATCTGATGGACGTAATCCAGCAGACACGACTTTACCCCTAGCTTCGATTGCTTCCTGTAAGCTTTCCTTCGCAACCTTATACCCAGAGGCAATCTGAGCTAAGTCATTTGCTACTTGATTCTTTAGTCGAGGTATATGTCGAATGCTCACTTCAAATTTTTTCAGTAGTCTGTTGGCTATTACAAAATACATGATAAATTTTTCCTTAACACACTTGTACTCCTTTGTAATTTGCTTTATAACCAACTCTAAGTTTCCTATTATTTTGACTCAAGTTGCCCCCAATTCTAACAAAATTTCAAGTCCTGCTATCAAGGCCTCGTATTCAGCCTCGTTGTTGGAACAAAGCCCTTCGACTTTATACTTAAATTTTGTTGGAATTTTTTAGGCGAAATAATTAGCACACTAATGCCTGTCCTCTCTTTATGGATGGAGCCATCAAAGTATAGCTTCCAAGGTTCCAGTTCGACGTAATTTAAAGTGCTTTCATTTATGGAGTGGTCGACAATAAAGTATGCTACCACTTGTTCTTTAACTGCCTTCAAAAGCTTATATGTTAAAGAATACTCAGTCAACGCTAGTGCCCACTTACCTATTCTACTATGCAAGATAGGTTTAGACAACATATGTTTGATAACATCAAAGTGAGACGAAACATAAACATCAACTGGTTTTATATATTACTTCAGTTTTGTGCAAGAGAAATACAAAGATAGACATAACTTTTCTATCATGCTATACCTAGTTTCTGCATCATTCAAAACTCTACTGAGGTAGTAGATGGCTCTTTCGACGCCATTCTCATCCTCTTGAGCCAACATTCTCCCTAAATTTTTGTCTGATGCTGCTATGTACAGCCTCATACTCCTACTCCTACAAGGTAGTGAAAGAACTGAAGGATGGCTCAGGTAGTCTTTGATCTTGTCGAAGGCTTCCTGTTGATCTTGCCCCCATTCAAACCCCTCTTTATTGAATCGAAGCAATGGTGAAAAGGCATAAGTTTTTCCACTTAGGTTTGATATGAACCTTCTCAAGAAATTATCTTGCCCAGCAGTGACTGCAGCTCCTTCTTTGTTGATAGCGCTTTTGCTTCCATGATGGCTTTAGTTTTATTCTGGTTAATCTCAATCCCCTTTTTGTGGACCACAAAGCCTAAGGAATCCCCCGCCTGCACACAAAACATGCACTTAAGAGGATTCATCTTAAGACCATATCTCCTCATCCTCTCAAAGGATTGTCGAAGATGGTCCAAGTGTTTTTTCCCTGAAAAAGACTTAACCACAATGTCATCAATATATATTTGTATGAAAGTCTCTATATAATCATGGAAAATTGAGTTCATTGCTCGTTGATATGTTGCCCCAACATTTTTTAGGCCAAAATGCATCACTACCCATTCGTAGCTGCCTAAGGCTCCAGGACATCGAAAAGGTGTTTTGGGGACATCATCTTCAGGAATGAAAATCTGATTATAACCAGAGTATCCATCCAACATGATGAGGTACTCATGTCCTGTGGCGGAATCGACTAGCATTTCTGCCACAGGCATAGAATATTCATCCTTAGGAGTTGCTGAATTTAGATCTCTAAAGTCCATGAAAACTCTTAGAGACCCCTTCTTTTTAATAACAGGGACAATGTTAGCCAACCATTTGACATACCTGGCAGTGCGGATGAACTTGCATTGAAGGAGTCTTTCGACTTCCTCTTTTATTTTTGAGAGAATTCTCGGGGCGAACCGCCTTAGATTCTATTTAACTGGCTTCTTCCCAGGCTTGATTGGCAATTTATGTTCGAATAATTCTCTCTTCAAACCAGGCATCTCATTATAGTCCCAGGAGAAACAATCTTTAAATTCTTGCAGTACTGGATGACTTCGACCTTAAGTTGTGGGTCAAGATTGGCACTCACGTATGTTGGCCTTCTGGTCACCCCTTCTCCTAGGTCGATTTCTTCCTACGGGTCCTGTGCTAGCATCTTAATATTGTTTTCTAGTGGATCCTTTTCAAATCCCAGAGGCTCTTCATCATAGATGGCATCAAGCCTCTGGCTTTGTTCCACACCCCGAACCTTGTCAGGTGGTTCTGGATCGAAGTCCTTACTAGTACCTTCTTGGTGAAAATCAAACTTGGCCCTGTCGGCCATATGTTCACTAACGGTTTCCAAAGCCGCCTGAAGTTTGGTCTCAGTCACATAGGGCGAAATTTTTTTCAATGTTTCAAACTCAGTCATTATCACTGAATTCACTTCCCCACCCTGTGGGGTCTACTGCAGGATTGCCAAGGTATGGAAGCCTCTCTCCTGGCACTTCCTTAACCCACCGGAAACCATCGACGGGGTGTAAGTATAATGAGCAGAATGTCTCATCGTTCGGGAAAAATTCAAAATCTGATGGGGCGCAAGGGGCAATGTTAACCAAATGTTTGTCGAACTGTCTTTGGTCGACATGATTTATAGGTGCTTTGAAGTACCCCTGGTCAGCTTTGATGTTCTCCATTATGTCGTCTGGCCTCCAAACAACAATTCGTTGATGCATCGAAGATGACACTGCACCAATTCCATGTATCCATTCTCGTCCCAAAAGCAGATTATAATTAGCCTTTGTTTCCACCACCATGAAGATGGTGGGTCTTGTAATTGTTCCCATCGTCAAGTCCACCTGTATTACACCCATTGTAGAGCCAACCTTTCCTTCGTAGTTCGACAGGACCATATTATGTGGCTTTGTGTCGGTGTCATATTTGTCAATTTTTTCCAGTAAGAAGTGTGGCATCAGGTTTACCGTTGCGCCACAATCCATTAGAATCTTATTTACTAGCACATTTTCCACCTTTTTGGTGATGTAAAGAGGCTTCAAGTGATTTTTCATTGCCTCGGTAGGTCGCTCGAAGAAGGCATTCTATTCTTTTATGCAACCGTTGTTCATGACATAGTAGCACACAAGTTTGTGTGCCGCCATTTCTGCCTCAGTGTAGGCATCGAGATTCTCGACCTATATGATTTTGTCAAAATCCCTGAGCATTATAGATACCACATTAACCAGGATATCCAAAGAGGCATTAGAGTCAGAATCAAAGTTATCTGTCTTCTCTTCATCATCCTCGACCGTCCCTTTATGTTCAACCTCTTGAGAGGGGAACAATTTTCGCCCCACGGGCATTTTCTCAGTAATCTTGAGTTGGCTCCCTTTGTTTTCAATAGACATATTCGTGCTAGATTCTCCCTGGTTCTTCGATGAGGCTTTCCTAAGGGCCTTCCTCCTTCTTTACTCCCTCCTCCACTGAGATCGCGACATCGGGTTTTTCCCTTTGTAATTCTTAGAGACATGTGCAGTCTTAGAGGATTGGAACTCCTTGCGATAGGTGATCGATGAACCCCGATTGACTTTGAAGTTCTTCCATTTCTACTGTCCCTTTTGTCTGTCCTCATTAGGTCTGACCTACTTTCCATTAGAAATTTCGGCAAATGGCTTAAGGGTAGCAGGGGTTGCTCCTGGTGCTCTAGCATTAGGCTCAGATTTCCTTGGATTATTGCTTCGAGGACCATAGTTGGTCTTCTCTCATTTTTGTTTTGTCTTTCGCACCCTCTCGAGCTTCTGGGCAGCCTTCTGATCGAAGATTACACTAAACCCGGGGCACAGCATGACACCAGACCCTTTCTTTTGGCAGCGATGGAGGAATTCAACAATGGTCTCCTCATGTCTTAGGTATGCCATTTTACCGCGCTCCCCCTAGCAAATTAACCCGTCGCCTTCCATGGTCTCATGTTGTGTTATTTCGACCATATTCACGTCCACGTCGATGTCATTACTTAGGTCCAGCCTGCAGAGGTCCAACATAAGGCCTTTAGCAGCCCTATCCATCCTAGTAAATTCATCTTCAACTTCTTTGGTTACCAGCATCAGGTTGGAACCTTCTATGTCCCCCTCACTCGATTCATCAGCAATTTTGTCGAGGCCTTCACCAGCCTCACTCATGAGTTTTTTGTGGTATTATCCTCAAGGCCTATAGTGACCTTGGTCAGCATGATTTCATTGGCAAAATCTTCAGTGATTTCCACCATATTGATTGAAAAGTCAAAGCCATCAGCAACTTCGACCATATGCGCTTCTGTGGGCTCAGCATAGTGGGCATCCACCGCTTGCAGTGGATCAGTGTCAATTTTCATATGACTATTGCTTTTCTCTCCAAACTTCAGTCTTTCCCTCTTGGATAGCATTCTGAACCAAATCCCTAAAAAGAAAACATTGAGACATTTTATGACCCCAAAAATTATGGTATTTATAAAATTCTCTCTTTTTTCTTTGTTCTAAAGGTGGCATTTTAGCGCCAGCAGGCACTATCATTTGCCCATCTTTAACTAACAAATCAAAAATTTCGTCACATTTAGTGATATCGAAAGTATGTGTTTTATTTGGCAACTTGTCATTCTTTTCAGATTCGACAAAACTTTTTCCATTTAAGGGAGCTAACACTTTATAGGCGTATGGATGACCCTGCTTTAATTTAGCAACATCTATTTCATTCTCGTCGAAATACAATTGTTCATCATGTAAACCTTCGATACTTTCGTTATATTCGACGTAAGCTACCTTCTTACTCTTATTAAATTTAGCCTTTTCGTCTTTAAGACGTTCTAGATGTCGAACCCTATCAGTTAGTTGGGCCATATCTCTTAGATATTGGGTATCCAATTTCTTCCTAATAGAGTAATCAAGGCCACCAGCGTCCATTTCGACTAACTCGTGTTCAGGTACTTGAGTAAAACACCTAGCCTTGAGTAGTCGGAACCTATTTAGATAATCTTCTATTGGCTTAGAAAACTTTCATTTTATACTAGCCAATTCCTTCAAACTAATCTTAGTTTGCCCCATATAGAACTGTTCATGAAATAAACGTTCCAAGTGGGTCCAATTGCAAACAGAGTTAGGGGTAGGGTTGTAAACCAAGTGAAGGCATTTTTAGTGAGAGAGCTTGGAAAGTACTTTATCCTAAGGCTTTCATCATTTGTAATTTCTCCGGCCTCGATCATATGTCGGGCAACGTGTTCGACAGTAGATTCCGTTGTATCTCCTGAAAACTTGGTAAACTTTGGCACCTTAGTCTTGGGAGGTAATTATGACTGTAGAATATAATCTACTATTGGTGATGTATAATTTGGCCTAGTAAAACCGGAGTTTACCCTATTTCGAGCCATTATTCTTTCGACCATGGCTGCTAAGTTGTTATCAACGGCTATGTTGTTACGTCGAACCTGTTGTATGACATTGTCTATATCTTGGTTTCGATTCACCATAATCACTTCTGGGTCTCTTTCTACCGAAATTGGTGCTTGGACCCTTTGTAGTTCGACCCTAAGAGGCTCGAGTCTAGGGGGTTCGACCCTCCCCTGATTTTCTAGATTGGCCTCAGGTACGTTCCCTGAGTCCTGTCGTGGAATGTTTTCCACAATAGTTATGGTTCTGACAGTGGTTGGTACACCCATAAATTCTGCCATTCGTGCTAATTGCATTGCTAATTGTTGGTTAGTCTAAGTAGTATTATGGATCAAGGGTTGGAAGATTTCCCCCATAGTTTGGGATAAGGTTTACACCATTTGCAGGTAGCTCTCATCCATTTGCTGCCTCAAACAAGCTATCGAAGTATTGGTTAGATTAGGGTCCTGAGTGGAATACCCCACACTTATACTTTGACTGTTTCGACCAACATTTATTCCAGATCCCGATCCTTGCAATGGAGAAGCCATCACATTCTCTGAGAATACTGGGGGAGCATTTTGGAGGCCTTGCATTACTATCATTGGCATTCCATATGGTGGGTTTCTTGGTAATGGTTGTGAAAACCATGGAGGGAAAAAATGTCTAGACGTCGAAGTTCCTCCTGGCGGAGTTTGGGGATTGGATGCTTGAGGCCCAACATACTCCAAAACGGGTTGGTGTAGGCCCTTATACCTATCGACCCTAACCCCAACACTAATGGCACTAGTTTAGGCCTAACAGGAGGCGGTATCTGTTCTCCTATCGAAGGGACTGAGGGTGGAACTACATCATTCCTAGACACATCACGAGGATTAGTGTTACTAGGCTGGGGATTAGAGCCATCCCCTTGAAGGTTTGGGTTATTTGGCTGATTAACATTTGTCGCCATTTCCTTAGTGTAGTTTTTTCTTGTTCTTTCTTCGTTTATAGCGACTATCTTACCACTTCTTAATAACATGTAACAAATTTTTATCAAAGACAATACTACCAACTATAATTTCGCAAACTTTTACAAAAACTTCATAAACTTTAGCACTGTCCCACTGGGCGTGCCAATTTATTCCTGTGAAAATTGGAAAACAACCGCTGATCTTCCAAATCTAACTTTGGTGACTCACAGGATCGACCAGATTGATCCTAGAACATGTGCTAAGTTTTGATTTAAAGAAAATACTAAAGAATTAAACACTTCGATGGTGTTTATGAGAAAAGGTTAATGTAACTATATTGTTCGACAGAAATGAAAGAACATTAAATTGAAAGAAAAAAAAAGTAAAGAGCTTCAAAAACACTTAAAGGAAACAAAGTATGATGCCAAAGACATAAATTACAAGTAAGTAAAGGATAAACTTTTTAAGACAAAGCGAAGGTAAATTTCATTAAAACGCAAAATGGTGTTTTTACATTACATACATTCTCCCAGAACTCTTTTCTCTACACACGGATACTTTGAGTAAATTTGGAGTGACTTGTACAATAGTAAATTACAACACACTGAATTCTATTGCTAGAACCCCTATTTATAATAATACAATTAACTGCTGTTAACTTCCTAAAATGATCAATCCCTGACAAGTGTGGGCTGCATGTAGTTTCTTCTTGGTTGTGTGCCATTTGTCTCGTTCAAAAATGAGAAAGCATAACTACTCCCTCCCTTATTTGAATTTCAAATTCTACTAGTATTTGTCCAGCATTCTCGGTCGAAGGTGACCTATCTAATCTTACAAATATTTTCTAAGTCCCAAAAGTCTTCCTTCCTTATGTGAATGCCTTCGATTTCATTTATGGCCAAGACCCATTCGAAGGCTTTTCATATTACTTCGAGAATTCAATATTTCACCCAAACACTTTAATTTAATGTGGGCGTCGAATTTATGAACTAACAGTACCGCACATCTGTACGCACATCAACATGGGAAACCCCTTTCTCCTTAGGCTATGGCATGGAAGCAGTGCTCCCCATAGAAGTTGAAATGAGAGTTCTAATGGAAGCTAAGTTATATGAGGCTGAATGGTGTCAGAGCATGTACAACCAACTGAACTTAATCAAAGAAAAGAGAATGGCGGGCTTATGTCATGGTCAGTTATACCTGCAGAGGATGAAAAATGATTTTGACAAGAAGGTATGACCACGAGAATTCAGAGAAGGCGACCCTGTGCTCAAGAAAATCCAGTCTCTTATCACCGATTCTAGAGGCAAGTGGGCTCCTAACTATGATGGCCCACATGTTATAAAGAGAGCCTTCTCTTGCGACACTTTAATTCTTGCAACAATGGATGGTTATGAGATCACTCGCCCCGTGAACATTGATGTAATCAAGAAATATTATGCCTAAAATAAAATTAAGAAAAAATAAGAACAACTCGCTAAGTTGAAAACCCGAAAGGGCAACTTAGGCAAAAAGGAGCGTCTCGGTGGACTGAAACCCGAAAGAGCGGTCCAGCTAAAAATTAGAGACATAGCAGAAAAAATCATCTTGGTAGATCGAAAATCTGAAAAGGCAATCTAGACAAAAGTTAGGGATCATGGCTAATAACTGCATCAAACATACTGGATTGTTGAAAGCAACTTCAACCATCAAGGATTTCTCAAACATATAATGGGAAGTTGAAGAACATGTGGAACTCAAAGTTGTTAGGGAGAGTAGTGGTCATTGTATTTTAATGTAGCCTTGGAAAATTGTTATGCACTGAAAGCCAGAGTGCTTGATCTGATTAAGGTCGAGATCCTTAGCTTTCAAGATTCCAATCCTAATATCAACAACAACCCCTTGCCAGCGCATCAGAAGTGAAGCTTCAGTCGACTTCAGCAGACTATCTTCCTAAAAGCCAGTGTTTCAGACAGAATAACTCATCGTTGTTACTGATTAGTCACTAGGCCATGTTTCTTGTTGTTTGCATTTTCCTTTATTTTGTACTAGTTGTTTGCCTTCAAATTATGTTTGTACTTTCATAATTAATGAAATGAGCATTGCAACTTTTGATTCAATTCATGTTGTCCATTATTTACATCTTTATGCTTTCTTTTCAAAAAATATTTTATCTATTTCCACTTTCTTTTTTATTGTGCAAAGATTGGAGGGAGGATGATGAAAACATAAATACCCATAACTGTTATTGGTATGCTTTCAAATAAACTTTGCTGACGATGTAAGGCATTTTTTCAAGTCCCAAACACTGGAGAAATAAGAAAGTTATTCCCTTGTCAACCCCTTCGAGCTTAGAAGTTGGAGTTTATTTCTCTAAAAAAACCGCAATCTTATCCTTGGGATGGGTAGTTCTCAGTTAACTTGGTTGTGTGTTCATGCAAGACACCTTTCATATAAAGGTTGCAACCATAATTTTTTTCCTTCGCACACAGCAAGCAAGTGTCGAAGATGTCTTTCAAGTCGAAAGCCAATTATGGTTCACCATAATTATTAAGCTGGTTAGTCACTATCCTTACTCAAAGAATGAGTCGAGTCCCTTTCAAAGCAAAAGCTAAGAAAGATGGGAAGCTCATGACCTTGCCTTATACAAAAAAAGGTTTGTATGATAACCAAAAAGAGGAAATATTTAAATCTTCATCCTGAAAACCCTCAATGATAAAAACAACCAAATGTTATAGGGAAGTAGCGACTGCCTTTTCAAAGGTCCCTTGACTTCTGAACCATCATCATGGCTATCATCGGTGCAATTTCCAACCTGTGGGAACCTGAGCGTATAGTTTGAGTTAGTTGAGCATAGGACTGGAGTTCATTATGAAGATTGGGTGGGTACAAATAAACTTTGAGCCTTTATCCTTTATTTCATAAATTGTAAACCAAGCCACATTACAACCCTCAAAATACCTAACTGAAGCAAGGTTATTTTGAAAGCATATTATAGTAAGGTTGCGTAAACTGACTCCAAAAAGATCTTTGTAGATTATTTGTTTTGGCATTACACCTTTGTTTTACCTTCCACGAGTGTTTCGAACCGTCGTGTTCTGACCAATGACTCATATTTTTTGCATCTTTAAAAAATTATTTTGATTTCAAAAGTTGCATGAACTTTGCATTACCATGTTTATATGAATACTTTTGTTTTCAAATTGGATTCCCTCTAAGGAATTTTCAAACAGTTGAGAAACTTGGTCAGGTGATCCTATTAGGTGCAAGTCCTTCTCAGAATTGGTTTATTTAGAAAACCTTTCAAGACTCAGACTAGGGAAAGCTTTTCAAGTGCATAGTAAAGTAGTCATTTCTAGCATCATTCAAGCTGAAGCAATGGTCTGTCCATCTACAACAGTTAGCTAATCTAGGGCAGCTTACTTGAAGAATACCCAAGCAACTCTCCATCCTTCCTCCATGGATCAACTTGATACATTTTACCAATGTGTCAAAGATATGTTCAACAACAGCATCTTTAGTCCCCAAGCAGAATGGCAGTGATATTCGTATCAAGTGTTGCACCCCAAAATTTGACCAACATTTATTTACCTAGCTTGTGTTCATTAGCATTATCATCTGCATTTCATTGACATGTATGCAGTAAATCAAGAGGTATGATTACCAATCAAGAGCACCACAAGACTTTTAAGCTAGACAAGAAGGTTATTCAAGTGTTCAAGGATTGATATCTTTTTCAGAGAAGTTAAGAGATCCTCAGAGAGATTGGTTGAAACCAAGGTTGTGTGCCTCCTAACTTGAGAGTTGTGGGAGCTCCTCAGATGATTCTGAAGCTATGAGGATGGACTTGAAGCCTTGATAGAGCTTATGAGATGTCTTGAAAGCCATCATGAAGCCTAGAGAGGTCATTGTGCAAGATTAAAGAGACCCAGCCATGAGTGGTATAAGTAGGGTTTGACTGAGTCAACCCTAGGTCAACTGATAATTTGGAGAGGGTTGAGACCTAATCCAAGAGCCATGTGATCATGGATTGATGCATTGATATGCTACAATGATGATTCCAAGGTCAAATCATCATGACTGAAGAGTTTGAGAAATTTCAAGCTAGGGTTTCTAAGGCTTGACAGTGTAAAATCCCCTAGTCTGACCCCTATCTTCAAGGCAGTTTAGCTCAAGATGTGATTGCCATCTCATCTTGAATGTTGTAGAGCTTGTTCTTATATTTAATTTGAGTACTAGAAGTCCTTGATAGGATTTGTAGATCTCAAGTTATGACTTTGACAAGTTACAGGTCATCTGAGGTATGTGAATCTGGGGCCTTGAAAGTCACCCAACTTGCATCAAACTTTTGCCCAAGAAGGATGATTCCTATGAACTTTTGGTCAACATGAATGTTGTTCCTTATCTTCTTAGATTTCTAGAGAGTACTAGAAGTCCTTGATAGGATTTGTAGAACTCAACTTATGGCTTTGACAAGTCAGGGGCATTTTGGTCATTTTGAGATTATAGGTCATTTCAAGCATAAGGCCATAACTCCTATTTCCAAGCTTCAAATGGAAAAATCTTCAACATCAAACTTACTTAAAATGATGTTTTAAGGCTATTAAGGAGGTCATGAGATGTTGAAAAGGCTTGTAGCTCAAAATGGTAAAAATGACCTAAAATGGAGACATAAGTTAAATAAGTCAAAGTTGGAAATTGAAATTTCCAAGCTACACATCCAAACCATGGCATATAATAGGTCATTTTGACTCTATAAAGCATTTTAGAAATAATGGTTCAGCCACATTTTTGATTTGAGGTTTAGATCATGGACTTGATTTGGAAAATGGTTGCTTGCATATTAAGGTACATATGCAAAACACAAGGAAACTCAATACATAAGCTAGTAAAGTATCCTAACATGTCATGTATCTCATCTAAGGAGATTTTCAGGTCAGAACAAGTTGCTGCAAGAGGTATAACATGAGATGGCATGTGAGATGAGATGAAATCAAAAACTCATAGCATGAGAATCCCAAATTCTCATTGGATGATTCCAGAAAGTTTTGGATGGGTCTGAACCATCCTATATAATGTTTAGAACTTGCTCAGATGCAAGGTTGGTGAGATATTAGAGAGGAGAGTGAGATAGCCATTTCAATTTCTTCCATTGCAAGTTGAAATCAATTTCTACTTTCCACACCATTTCTATTGCTTCTTTCAATCCTAACACCTTCCATTGATCATACTGAATGTGTGCATACCAAATTGAGGGCAAGATCATAAAGAATTGAAGAGTTAGCATTTGGATTTTGGGAGCTGCAAGTCACAATCGGATTTGGAGATTCAGGCTTTTTTGATCAAATCTTTTGCAAACAGAAGCTTTAACATCAATCAAGGAGTGTTTCTGAAGAGTTTGAGAGGTTGAAGTGAAGGTTTGACCTATCTGATATTCAAGATTTAACAGGTTTGTAACTTTTCTTCTACATTCTAATTTAAGCATAATTAGGTAGATTTGTTAGGTTAGAATGGTTAGAGACAGGTAGGAGATGAATTCTGGAAAGTTTGAAGCCATTTGGTGAAGTTTGAGTTGGTGACACCATTTTTGTTTTGATCAAGAACACGATGTATAGTGAGATATAACATGAGTTTAATAGCAAGATTTAACCAGTGTGAGGTGGTGATCATTCTGAGGTAATCAATTTCAAGAATCATCAAAGTTGAAGTTTGAGCATAGTTTTGATCTTGGATCGGGTTTAGAGATTGAGGGCATTTCAATTGATTCTAAGGCTATGGTTGTGATCAGGGATGAATTTAGAGCAGGTTAGGGTTTTGAACCATGGATTTTGGTTGAGTTTGGAGGGAATTCGAGCTAGGTATTTGAGCTCTGCAACTATGGAGCTTTCCCTCCATTTTCATGGCTGGAGGAAGAAGATAACGTTTTAGCCGTTGGATCATGCGTGGACTCATTGACTGGACCTAGATCTAAGGGCTGTGATTCGATTTCGCGTGTGAAGAGGAATTCTGAAGATACCCCAAAGCGCTGCGTTTCATTTAATTTCTCGTTTGGGCTTAAGTTGATACTTGCTAATCACACCCCACTCTCATGGCCCATTGCATAATGAACTGAATTTCGTTACTAAATGCACCGTGCCTTTTTCTTTTTCTTTATAATTTTTTAATTGATTTTCTGATTAAAAACTGGGCCTAGCGCATTTATTGTTTGCACCCCCACTTAGGGCCCATCTGGAATTTGAACTGTACAGCATTGCTATCTGCACCAATGTTTTCACATTTTAATTTCTTTTTCTCCATTTTTCTTTAATCTTTGAAAAATCATATTAAATAGAAAAATGATGATTTTTGCATGGGTATTTTTTCTCCTATTTCATGTTAATGTCTAGAAAATTATAAAATCAAAATATTTGCATTTCATGTATTTTTAATATTTTTTGTGTATTTTCTCTTTTAATAGCTTTTTAATTCATTTTATGTTGATGCATAGATTTGTAGAATTTTGTTTAGCTAGTTCCCTTTGAATTTTTAGGCCATTCTTTCTAGGATAGTTAGATTAGGACTTTAGATCCCCTCTGGATTTATTCCATAATTTTGTGATTAATTTTTGATTAGTTTTGATTAGATGATTTGAGGTTGCATAGAATTAGGTCAATCCTTAACATAGGTCCACAATAACACTAGAATTTTGGGTTTCTAGGTCAAGATAGATATTGGGACATATAGGGTATTAAGGGTAGGTATATAGGATCCCCTAGGAATTATATTAGATTTTAATATAATAGTATACTATTTTTAATTGATTTTTGTAATTGATTGTTGTTTGTGTTGCCCTTGTGGGCTTGTATTTTGTTTGCCTTGCTTTGTGGGTTTTTGCTTGGCTTGGTGGACTTGGTCTTGCTTTGTGGAGCAGGTAGGAGCATAGTAGAAGACTTGAAGGTTGAATAAGGAGCTTGAGAGCTTGAAGGCTTGTTTTTTTTGTTGTTGTTTTAGGGTTAGGAATTAAGTAGAGCTTAGACCTAGCTAATTTCTTTCTTAAACATGGATGGTACTTTTCACCTCCATTCCTCCCCATGATTCAAGGTCCTTCCATGGTATTCACCTCCCTCCTTTGGAGGGATAAGTGATGGTACCTAAGAAGTGGAACCTTTGAGGGAACCATTCTTTTGATGTTAAACCCTTATAGGTCACCTTTGGTGGTCAATAAGCAGTTTAATATCCTAGCTTATCCAGTTAAGTGATTTCTCCTGATTTGAGTATCTTGAGAGGTGTTGGGCTTGAGTTTGAAGATGAAGACTTCATTGAAGAGTATGGAATAGGATGATTCCTTGAGTATTTCCATTGTAGCTGAAGCTTGAAGAGCATGAAGAACAGGTTGATACTTGAAGACCCAATGAAGATCCAGTAAAGACTGAATGAAGAGCTGAGGCTTAAAGATTGAAGGATGAAGTTGACATTTCCAGATGATTGAGGACTACTCTGAGAAGCTGAAGCTTGTAGAAGAGAAGACCAAATTGAGACTGGTAAAGCAAAGAGAGCTTGGAAGAGCTTGAAGAACAAGAGATAAGTTGATACTTACTTTGAAGCTTGGAGATCTTGAAGGAATCGAGTTGATACTTGTGGTGAAAGTGAAGCCTGAAGGTGGAACTGATTAAGGGGCTGAGGCTTAGAGAAGAGAGAATAAGTTGAAACTTATGTTGAAGGGTTGAAACCTGGAGAAGCAAATTGACATTTGTCAAGAGTGATGGAGGTCTGAAGATTGAGTTGCTGTAAGAAGAGCTGAGGCTTGGTTTGAGAGAGAGGCTGTTGATCTGCTTTCTTGTCTGTTTTCTTTTCTGTATTGCTGATGTGCCTTGTTTGACTTGCTTGATGCATTAGAATAAGTTCATATCTAGACTAACTTTAATCTAGGAGCATGATTGCACTAGAGGTTGAGTTGCTCCCTCTGCTTGTATTGTTACTGTATGGCTTTGCTTGCGGGTATTCGGTAGAGCCCAGCTCCCTTGCCCATGTGGTTTGTTTTGCTTGATAGCATGATTTTATTTTCTTCTGTATGATTGCAGTTTATCCTGCTTTGCTTGATAGCATGTTATCTTTTCAGTATGATTACTGTTATTCGTTCTGGCTTGAGGTTGAGATGAGCTTGTGGAGGCTGCTGCCCCACACACATTCTGGCTTTAGGTGCAAGTCCTTCTCAGAATTGGTTTATTTAGAAAACCTTTCAAGAATAGACTAGGGAAAGCTTTTCAAGTGCATAGTAAAGTAGTCATTTCTAGCATCATTCAAGCTGAAGCAATGGTCTGTCCATCTACAACAGTTAGCTAATCTAGGGCAGCTTACTTGAAGAATACCCAAGCAACTCTCCATCCTTCCTCCATGGATCAACTTGATACATTTTACCAATGTGTCAAAGATATGTTCAACAACAGCATCTTTAGTCCCCAAGCAGAATGGCAGTGATCTTCGTATCAAGGAATCAATCTTCCAGTCTTGTCTTATCCCCAAAAGATTTGACTCAAGTCGTCAACATCTACATTTGCATTTTCATTTGATTATATATCATAGAAAACTCATATACATATGCATAGAAAAAATGTTTCATCCTCATTTGCATTCACCATAGATCGTGTTGTTATCAACGTCTCACCTTGTGGTCAAAGTCCAACTTACGTGGCACCTACCAAACAAATATTCTCTTTGTGTTATCTGATATTTTTCCAGATATTCTGTTGTGTTCTGATGCTTTTCCAGAATATATTCGATGGTTTTCCAGATTATTTCTATATCTCTCTGATGATTTACTAGACTGGGTCATTTGTTCTGATGTTCTTCCAGAACCTATCTAATGTTTTTCCAGATATTCTTTTATGATTCTGATGCTTTTCCAGAGTCCCTCCGAGGTTTTAGCGGATGCGTTTATCTCCCTGACATTTTTCTAGATTGAGTCTTTTGTTTTGATGATTTCCTAGAACATATATGATATTTTTCCAAATATTTCCGTTATGATTCTGATACCCTTCCAGAATTTATTTTACTCCCCATTGAGTTCCTAGATATATAACATTTGCAATTCTGATGCTTTTCTAGAATTTCATCTCTTTTACCGTCTGATGATTTTCTAGATGTGTCTTTTGCTCTGATGTTTTTCCAGGACTCTTTGCGTCTATCTAATGTTCTTCCAGATACGACTTTGCTTTTGATGTTTTTCCAGAAACTCTTTTGTACCTATCTGATACTCTTCCGGATATGTATTTTCATTCTGATGTTCTTCCAGAACTCCCTTGTGTCTATTTGATGTTCTTCCAGATACGACTTTGCTTCTGAAGTTTTTCCAGAAACTCTTTTGTACCTATCTAATGCTCTTCCGAATATGTATTTTTGTTCTAATGTTTTTCCATAATTCTTTTGTGTCTATCTGACGTTCTTCCAGATACGACTTTGTGTCTGATGTTTTTCTAGATGTGTCTTTTATTCTAATGTTCTTCCAGAGCCCCTTTGTGTCTATCTGACGTTCTTCCAGATACGGCCTTATTTATTTGATGTTCTTCCAAATATGATGTTGCTTATCTGATGTTCTTCCAGATATGTCTTCAAAATATTTTCCGATACATTTAATGCTCTTCTAAATATTTCAGATGTATTTTCAAAATCTTTGTCTTCATCTAATGCTCTTCTAGATGTCTTCAATTTATTTATGACTTTGGTTAACAATTGTTGAATGTTTTCAAGTTTGTTTCCATTCTCCATCCAATGCTTTCGAGGATGTGTTCCAGAGTTTATTCGGCGTTTTCCCGAATATCTCTGATGTTTTCTGGAGTTCATCTAATGCTTTTATAGATGTGTTCCAGAGTTTATTCAATGTTTTTCTGTTTATCTCTGATGTTTTCATGTGTTTCAGAGTTTGTTCGATATTTTTCTGAATGTCTCTGATGTTTTCCTGAGTTCATTTAATGCTTTTCTTGATGTCTCTGATGTTTCTGTTTTGCTGAGTTTATTTAATGCCTTCCTGGATGCCACTTATGTTTGTTAGAATGTCTCTCGTGTATTTCCCAGGTTTTTTCCTCACCTCATTCAATGATCTTCTGAATGTTGTGACTTTTTTTCCATCTGGTTCCATTCATGGATGATGACTGTAAATTTTCTAGTGGAGCTTATTCAATATTATTATGAATATCTCTGTTGTCTGTTTGTTTATCTTTGATATTTGTTTATGTTCCAAAGTTCATTCAACATTCTTCTAAATGAGTTTGATGGTTGTTACTGTTCTTTTCTAGAGTTTTATTCAAGGCCTTTCTAACAAAACCTCTTATGCGTGTAACTTTTTCTCCAGTAAAGTTGCTTTTGCTTTCTGGATGTTCCTGGTGTTCCACAGTAAAGTTAATTATTTTCTTGGATGTCTCAGTTGTATTCTTAAAATTTTGGTCTCATTCCACATCTAATGTTTTTCTAGATGTTTCTGATTTATTTTCCAGAATGTGTTACCTCTCAGCATCTGGTGCTTTTCCGCATGTTTGGGTCTTTGTTTAGGGTATGTCCATCTCTTTCCAAGTATTACTAGATACTCTTTGTCACCTTGACGAATTTCCATAATATTTTGTTTTCCTCACTTGTGTCTTTTTGTTATTTATTCCCTTGTGTTTTCCCTTTTGTCCTCCGTTTAGTTTGTCTTATGTGGCTTCATTCCCCGCAGAACATCGAGTCTTGCATTCATACTATATCATAAATTTTTTTGTGGTATCTTATGGCCAAAAATTGCGTATGTTTATATTTAAGCCTCTCCGATCTTGTCAAGATTAATATTTCAATCTTCACATCTCCGGATCGAAGAAACTTAAATAGGGGCATCTGTCATACCCTAACTTTTGACTCTTAGATCCCACAACTTCGTTTGCATCGCCTACATAGCATATTAGGTCTGTCATCTTGCATAATACCTAATTTATCACCTGGAATAAACTTTTGGAGTTACAAGCGAATCGATCAAACTAAAAGTCAATTGTGCGTAAAATCGATGGACGAAAAATTTTAAAATCAAGCTTGCACATGTCAGTGATATTAATCTATGTTTCACGTAGTTTAACCTGGCGTGCTCATTTAAATTTTTTTATCACTTTTCAGTCGCATTTTTGGACAGTTTAAGTCGTTTTATCGGGTAAAATATATTTCAAAATTTGACCAAACGCCGTATTTTTTGAAATCATATATTTTTTACTGATCATTTTGGTGTATTCATTTTATTTTTCTGAGCACCTCGATACGGTCCAATTGTTCATTTTTTTTACCGATTTTATTTCTATTTTTCAATTAATGAACATTTTTATGTAATCTCTTTTTATTTAGTCTTTCATATTTTCATATTAAATATTTTATCTATTATTTTCTTATTTTTAATATTTAACTTTTGGTCTTTAGTTATTTTTGGAAATATTTGTTGATTAAGATTTATGTCATTTTGTTTCGTTTATTATATTTGTGAAAAGCCTGTCTACTTTGTACTACTTTGACCATATCCTACTCCCTCTCTTTTAATTTAATTGAAAAAAAGAAAGAAGCTAACAGAAACCAAATGCAGCGCATACATACCATCAACCAACTTCGTACCTCACATGTAAAACAACACATCACTTTTCTCCTTACTGCTAAAAAAAACCATTAAAATAATTCACAATTAATCCAAACACCGCCACCTTTTGTTTCCATACACAACAAACTCACAAAAAAATATACACATAAACACCATACCAACTACACAAACCACATTCTCATCCCCACAATTTTTCTGCTGTAACAACACTATAACAAGTCGACTCCTCTACCTTCCCATAACAAACACTCTCAACCTTCCACAAAGAAAGTTCTCTCTCTCAGTAGCAAATAAGAACCTGCAAACTGAACTCATAATAATGATTTGCTGATGGTAACGATTCTGCAACAACAATATAACTTAGCTTGTTTCCGATGTACGCACGACATTACTAGCAAGGATTTGACAGCGGTATGAAATGAAATTTTCCTATGCATGTTATTGTTCACTTATTATTCTCCTTTGTCAGTTCGATTTCATTACATTTGGTCAGCTACTTCGTTATAATGTTGATCTGACCGACTGATCAGGACCTGAAGTGGTCCAGAGACAATGTTTGTGATGCTGGGTGTGAGAGATGATGATGGGGTGTATCTGCAAGGCACTCTGATTCTAAAGTGAGAATCATGTGAAAAGAGGGCAAGTATATAGTATATGTGTGTTAGGATGAATATTGAATACTTGGCCCTCTCAAATGAGAGAGTTTCTATAGTTCCCCTAGCGCTTGGCCATTGGTCCCTATTTTTGGGACGAGATAATCTTTCCCTGAAGAATAGGTAATTGCTAGAAACTAGCCCGTTGGGACAAACAGATGTGCCCAAGACTAGTCGTTGCTATGGGCATGGGCGCAGTAGCGTATACAAGCATCGTGATTGTTTTTAGATGGTGGAACTAAGCGTGATGGGTAGGAACTGTTGAGGAGAAATAATTGACCCTGGGGTAAACCAGCCATCCTTCCCCGGTGGAGGGGCAAAAAGGTAAATGCTCCCTTAAATTGGATAGACTTAGGCAATTAGACTGTTATCGGAGTAGAAGTGGATTGGACCATGCCTAGCCATTGGGCCAGTCTGAACAGGAGCCTCCCAAGTCGTTGCTCCCGAGCATGGGGGTGATGACTTAAGGGCAGTTTGTATTCCTGGGGAGGATCGGACATGGTCGCCGCCTATTGCTGGGACGAGGTTGTTCCGCGGTGCCACAGGGAATCTGTAATGTTGCATGTCGGGGAGCTCGAAGTATGGGGAGCCCATTGGTTGATATGATATGAAGACGTAGAGTGACACGCGTGCATCGAGCCATGTGCCACATTTAATGTATCATGATGGCTAGGATAGGGTCATGATTATGCCCCTAGCCGCGCGTGTCTGCCCATGTACCCACAGACCGTCTATAAATAGAGGGAAAAGCTACTCATTTGCACTTTTTGCTTCTATTTCTTCTCTTGTTCTCTGCTTCTGCAATCCGCCGTCTGCCGTCGTCCAATATCATTCGACTGTCGTATGTTCACCGGCCAGAGCCCTTCGACCCTAAATTTCCTTCCTTGACCACGTAAGTACTTGAACTTATCTCTTATCATAGGCTTATTTACTTTCTGCTTCTTAGAATGCATGTGGTTAAGGTGAAACTAGGTAGCGTATGGGCTATTTTTTGGTGACTGTTGGTGGCAGGTGGTGGTTTGGCCACTTTCTTCTGCTCCGGTGTTGCCGGAGCTTTTAGAAGCTTAGGATGTTTAGCTGATTCTGATTCCGCTGTGACACAGAAGCGTTTGTCGTTGGTGAGAACTTTGAATTTCTGGTGTGCTTATGAGCTTTCCGGTGATTTCCCAACGAAAATTTTGGGTTTTGTACCGGGGAGGCTTTTTCCCGCATGCATCAGAGGGATTATCTCGGGCGCCTCCTCGTATCGTAAAATTTGAGCAGGGCTTAGGTCGGGGACATTGTCCTCGGGACTTCATACACCTTTTCACTTGACTAGCGGTGGAAGGGTGATTTGACTTTATCATCGAATTCACTTTTATCCTCTGCTTTTCAGGTGAAGGAGATGTCGTGTGAAGCTGAAAAGGAAATCCTGAGAGATCTACTCGAGGAGAGCTCCTTAGAGGATACTGAGACTGATGATATTTTCACACCTCGAGACGCTGGTGAAGTGCCCATTTCGAGGACAACTGCGAAGGAGTGGTCCGTAGCAGAGCCTGGGGAGCATGCCTCTCTCTTTGCCTCTTACACCGGGGATGCTTTCACGTTGGAGGGGCTGAGGGAGATTGGAAGGTCCATTTCCCCAGAGAGGACGACGGTATTAGCTCGTCATATGGGGAGAAGTTCCCTATGTACAGATATATCTTCAAGGAGATAGGGCTGAGGTTGCCCTTTTCGGAATTTCAGAGGGCCTTCTTTGTGCACCTGAACCTGGCATCTTCGCAGCTGCATCCGAGCTCGATTGCCTTTATACGGGCATTCAAGTTGGTGTATGAGTACTTGGAGATTGGAGCTACCTTTCCCCTCTTTTTTACTATCTTCCATCTTCAGCGACAAGTCTCGGGGAGGAAGTTCGGTTTGGTCTCCCTGAATCAGGGGAGAAAGTTATTCAAACCTTTTTCTGAGTCCATTAGGACTTTCAAGGAAAGGTTTTATATTATTGAGCCCGTGTCGGAGAGGGCCACCGACTCAAAATTTGTCTGGGAGGTCTTGACGGACGAGGTCGGGGAAGCCTTAGTCGACAAGTATGGTAAAGTGCTTGCGCGGAGGCTGTTCAAGTTTCCCTTTTGTTGGAGCAAGGCTCATTTTACCCGACCAACTGACGATTATATTGCCACTCCTCACATGCTGGAGGATGACGACTGAGCCAGCTATGCCAAGCTCGTGGCTTTTGTGAACGGCTTTCTTCCTACCCAGTGTGTGACCCATGCTGGGAAGATTACTTACGAAGAATATGGGGGGCCCAAGATGGAGGCCCAATATATCAATACGAATGAGCTCCTCGAGTGTAGCACTCGTGCGGAGGCTTTAGAACTTCGGGGTAATCTTTTATTCCCCCTTAGTTTCTCTGAGTTGTTATTTTCTTCGTGTATTAATGTGTCAGTTATTTTGCAGGTAACATGTCTTCTGCTCAAGAAGGAATGGTAAAGAATACCCAGGGGAAGCTAAAGGAGAGCGTAGCGATTGGGAAGAGCCGCCTCAGCCAGAAAATGCCTCCTCCTTAAAATGGGTCGGGGACGTTCTCGTCTACCCCACCGGCCGTCCAAACATCACCCGTGCCTGTGAGTTCAAGGCTCAAGCGTCAACGTATAGGCGAGATTGTGGACCTCAACAAGGAGAAGGAGAAAAGCATATTTGAGTTGTGTAAGTGCTCCTAATTGGCTGCATTTTGTGGCAAAACATTAGTGTATGTATGAATGTCTTGTCTGATGTTGATACATTCATAATATGGACTGTGCAGGGTAAGTTAACTCAGCTAACTATAAGTTAAGCTGGATGTCATACTCAATGTTATGACATAGGTCGTATGACATCAATCGCATATTTGTTATTCTGGTAGCTAGAACTCAGGAAACAAATCAGAAGCTCATGTTGGAATGCAGGAGACATTTTAGAAGCCCTAGGGGAACTAATATGTACCTGATTAAAGTGGCAAGCGTGCAGAATACTGAAGAAAGGTTTTATTATGGATAAAGCCTAATTTATGCACCAAGGCCCAAAGGACTGAAGCGGCTATAAATATCAGAAGGAGCAAGTCTGAAGAGGAGCTCTTAACAGAAGATTAGAGAGTACTAATTAGAAAGTCCTTGTGTGTGAAGAAGGCTAGTCTTCACGTGTGAATTCTGCTTAGGAATACTTGTAATCCAAGCAATTGTCTGGTTGATGATTGCATTGGTTAGGTAGATTCTAGGATGTGTCTCACTCAAAGCTGTGAAGCAGGAGTGTGTGAGTTCCTTGATCAAAGTTGTGAAGCAAGATCAAGGTGTGTGTGTGAAGTGTCTATTCATACTGTTTTGCATTGTAATTGTGAATTATAAATCACTGTTGTGTGATTGAGGGGGAGTGAGTGGGTATACTCAGGTACTAGAGTGTCTCTAGGCTGAAATTGCATTGGGTAGAGATTAAGTGAGGAGTGTAAACTGGAGGCTTAACTCTGAATTGATTGTACTGATAGTGAATTTTCTCCCGGGCTTGGTAGCCCCTAGATGTAAGTGTTGTTGACACTAAACTGGGTAAACAATTTATGTGTTATTTACTGCTTTTATTATTGCTGAGTATTAGCTGTTAAGTAGCAGATGTCACAGTGGATGTTATAACTTTGAGAATAACATCCATCGTGTGCTTGCCAGAATTTTCAATTGGTATCAGAGCAGGCACCCTGCTTGTTTATTCTGGGTGAGATCTAGGGAAAGTAAATTCTGGTACTATGGATAAAGATATTGTATTCACCAATAGACCTCCAATTCTGGATGGTTCTAATTATGACTATTGGAAGCCTAGGATGATTGCATTCCTAAGGTCCTTAGACAACAAAGCTTGGAGAGCTGCAAACTCTAGCTGGGAACATCCTGTGAAGACTGACAAGGATGGAGTATCAGTGCAAATTCCTGAAGAGGAATGAACCAAAGAGCAAGAGGCATTGGCTCTTGGAAACTCTAAAGCATTGAATGCACTCTTCAATGGTATAGACAAAAACATCTTCAGACTGGTTCACCGCTGTAAACTAGTAAAGGATGTTTGGGACACTCTCAAAACTACTCATGAGGGAACTTCCAAGGTCAAAATGTCAAGGCTTCAAATGCTGACCACCAAATTTGAAGAGCTAAGAATTAAGGAAGATGAGACCATTAATGAGTTTTACATGAATGTTCTTGAACTAGCTAACACCTCAGGAGCTTTGGGAGAAAAGATGACTGAAGAAAAGCTTGTAAGGAAGATTCTAAGGTCATTACCTAAAAGGTTTTCCATGAAGGTAACAGCCACTGAAGAAGCTCAAGACATATGTCACATGAAGGTGGATGAACTCATTGGTTCCCTCCAAACCTTTTAGATGGGGATGTGTGATCAGGCTGTGGAGAAAAAGAGCAAAAGTATAGCTCTTACCTCAAACACTGCTGAGGATTTAGATGATGAAAAAGAGGAGAATCTATCAGAGGCTATAGCCATGCTTGGAAGACAGTTCAACAGACTGGTCAAAAGGATAGATGCTAAGTCTAAACCTTATTCCAAAAGCTTGCCTGCTGACAAAGAGAAATCTGAGGAGAAAGTCAGTAAAGTACAATGCTATGAATGTGAAGGATATGGACATATCAGAAAGGAATGTCCCACATACCTTAAAAAGAAAGGAAAGGGCTTAACTGTCACCTGGTTTGATGAAGATTCAGACAGTGAATCAGAAGAGAAATCAGCTAAACATGTCACTGCTCTGAACAGTGTGTGCATCTCTGATGATGATTCAAGTGATGAAGAGTTGTCTTTTGAGGAGCTTGCAGCCTCATACAAAAAGCTTCACATCAGAAGCACAGAACTGGTTCAGCAAGGGGAGCAACAGAAGAAAATCATCAAGGAGTTAGAAGCTGAAAAGAGAGAGCATCTAGCTACAATTGACACACTTAATAGTGAAGTACAGGAGTTGAAAAGTCAGAAAGATCAAATAGCAAAATCCATAAGGATGCTGAATTCTGGGACTGACACCCTAGAGGAAATCCTTCAGAATGGACATACCTCAGGAGATAAATCTGGTCTAGGATTTGTTGGGAAACAAAATCCTATTGTGAAACTCAATAGGTTGCAGCCTGAACTCCAGAAGCCAAAGATGATGTCACGACCAATGTCACAACATCCAACCAACAGAAATTGGAATCTAGTCAAGAGTAGATTCCAAGGGTACATGTGTTACCACTGTGGAAAACATGGCCATATCAAATCTGTGTGTTTCTGGATGCATGGATTTCCTAGTCATCCTCATCAAAAACAGAGAGCTCATCAAGCAAGAGCAAAGAAGGGTGCTCCTAACAGGCAAAGACATTGGGTTACCAAGAATATGGCTTTAGCAGCTCACACTGATCTAAGGATGCCAACCCAAGAGGACTGGTACTTTGAAAGTGGACGTTCCAGACATATGACTGGAATTGAGGATCTCTTAACAAAGCTCAACCCTCATACATCTAGTCATGTAACCTTTGGTGATGGATCTAGAGGAGAAATCACTGGCGCTGGACAACTTGATAGTCCTAAAACTCCAGAGTTGAAGGATGTCCTGTTAGTTAAAGGACTAACTGTTAACCTAATAAGCATAAGTCAGCTATGTGATCAAGGTTTAAAAGTCCACTTTTCCAAAGACAAGTGTGTGGTGCTCAATGAAGAGGGTAAGGAGGAAATGAGGGGATCTAGATCCAAGAATAACTGTTACCTATGGGAGCCCAGAAGTAACATAAATGGATTGGTTAATGAGGAAAAGAAGGACCACCTAAGGCTAGAGGAAAGAACTAGGTCCAACTCATCAACAAAAGGAGCCTCAAAGTATGCTTTAGAAAGAAGGACAGGTTGTAAGAAAAGTCATGTGGGAAGGCTAGACAAGACGGAATACCCAAAGATTGGTCATCAGGTAAAACTAGATAGGCTATATTGGAACCTGATGGAGTCCATGGAGGATACCCTGTAGAAAAGAAGCAATGTCACTCCTGATATCATGACCTTGTTCTGTGACA
This sequence comes from Lathyrus sativus, assembly GCA_963859935.3. NCBI lineage: Eukaryota > Viridiplantae > Streptophyta > Magnoliopsida > Fabales > Fabaceae > Lathyrus > Lathyrus sativus. The sequence goes on from OZ012737.1 coordinate 461,246,424, forward strand.
TCAAGGGCACCATCCAAATAAGCTCTGCTGAGTTCAAGGGAGACAGGCTTAGGGGTAACGTGTGGAAAGGGCAAAAAGCCTGTGCAAAACCTGGTGGCTATGTCTTAAATATTGCTGACAAGGATTCAAGAAGCATCAAGGAGCCTCAATTTAAAAAATTGAGTTCCTCTAGTGCTGATGAGTTATAGAAATTAAAGGGAATTGGGAATTACATTTTGAAATTAAATCATTTAATGATAAGTCAAAACGGTAAGTTCCCTCCTAGTGGGCAATGGTACCTCACTCCCACGTATATAACATACTCCATCTACTCTTGGTATCTTCACAAATGCTCCAGCTTCCATACCATCTCAAACAAGCACAGAAAAGTTCCCTCATCTCAATCAACGTCACCAACTATGGCGCAACCATCCTCCAGAATTAACACAAGCAACGCTGACGCAAACCCTAATGAGATTCTAGAGGTTGCTCCACTTCGTATGATGACTCCCGAAGGATTGATGGTAAAGAAACCTAAAAAGATGCATGCAAGACGACCTAAAAACCTTGGCTCAGGTCTAGCTCCTCCTACAACTACATCTGATGACCTAAATACAGAGGAAGCTAGACGAAAGCACCTTGAAATTGTTGTGATGGTTTCCAGTGCTCTCAACATTCCCACATCATCTACCATTAAGAGGACTGAGCCTAATCAAGGTGATCAAGTTGATGTCCCACATAATGTCAAAGCATTGAGAAACAACACTCCAAAAGGGAATAATAAGGATGAAAGGTCTGATAAAGGGAATGATGATTTGCATGAAACCAAAGCTGTTGAGGTAGTAGACCTAGAAGAGTATTCTGACAATGATCTCATAGCAACGATCAATCCAGGCATAGCCAAACGATTGATGAAAAGGAAAGGGAAAAAGGTGGCTAACCAAAGCTCACCCAAGAAAAGGGATGTTGAGAAGACTACTGACCAAGAAGCTTCCACCAAGAAGGCTGGAACTAAGAGGGCTCGGGTTGGACCCTCCAAAGGGTGGAGCAAGGTAACCATCAAGAAGAGGAAGATTAAATCAAGACCAGAACAAGAAACAGATTCTGATGTTGCTATGGATGTCACTAACACCCAATCTAAGAGGAAACCTGCTTTTAGCAAGCTGGCTGAAAATGTCCCTGAGGTGCCTATTGATAACATATCTTTCCACTATCCATCATGTGTTAATAGATGGAAATATGTGTATCAAAAGAGGCTGGCTTTGGAAAGAGAGTTAGCTCAAATTGCTCTTGACTGCAAAATGATCCTTGGCCTTATTAATAAGGCAGGCTTGATGAAGACTGTCACTCACTTTCCACCATGTTATGAGATTCTGGTGAAAGAATTCATAGTGAACCTGTCAGAAGCATGTGCTGATAGGAAGTCTAGCGAGTTTGGAAAAGTATATGTGAGGGGAAAGTGTATAAATGTCTCGGACTCCATCATCAATAAGTATTTGGGGAGACCACATGCAGGAAAGTCTGAACTTACTGTATCTGACCATCAAGTGTGCCAAGAGATAACTGCTAAACAGGTCAAGAACTGGCCCTCCAAAGGGAAGTTAGTGGCTAGCAAACTCAGTATTAAATATGCTATGCTTCACAAAATTGGTGCAGCAAATTAGGTGCGTACCAATCATAAAACGATTGTTGCTACTATTCTGGGAAGATTTTTGTATGCTGTAGGGACAAAAGCTGAACTCAACTATGGGACCTACATTCTTGAGCAAACAATGAAGCATACTGGGAGCTACAGTGTCAAGGGACCTATTACCTTTCCATCACTTATATGTGGAATCATCTGTGATCAACATCCCAACATCATCAAAAAAAGTGATATAGTGTGCAGGAGAGAAACTCCTTTGTCATTCAATTACAAATTATTTAAAGGAATGCATGCTCCTGACATTGATTTAACTTCAGCTAAGACATCCAATAAGGGTCCCAAAACCAAAAAGGCTGAAGTCATGGCAACCATTAGAAAAACATGCAAAGAACTGGAGGCAAGGAAGAAAACACTTGAAAAGCTGCTACAGTCTCTTGAACAAGATGAGGATACATACAACTCAGAAGATGCTACCAAGGAAGATGATGGTGCTAGGGAAGATGGTAGTCAAGAAGCTGGTTCAGAAGATGCTGATGACGGCTCAGGGAAAGGAAGTGACACTACAACGGACAACTTTGGAGAAACTGGTGGGGACGAGTCCAACCTAGCTGCAGAAGAGGATTGATGACTTGCAACACACACCACTGATGGCCGAAGTGGTGCACAAAGGAGTACTGCTGGTTGAAAAGTTAGAATCATATGAATCTTGTGTAAACCACTGATTTTTTTTGATGTTCTGCTTGAGTTACCTTTTTGTAATATAACCTCTGACAATTGTCATGTTACAATGAATGATTTGTGCTGAGTACTTAGTTGGATCTTAATTTGTGGCTAAAAAGGGGGAGAGTATGATAGAAAACAGCAGGTACAGCAGGTGGGAGAACAGGTTGAAGACTGGCTAGTGCATAGCTAGAGCATATGTACCAGTGTGCATATATGACATAATCATACTTGCATGCTTGCAGGTGCTGCTGGGTGCTGCTGAAGACATGTGTGATAACAGCTGATTAGGGCTGTTAGTATAGGATTGTGCTGATGATATATATGAAGGACTAGGTTGAGTAGGGTTGTATGGTAGAACTAGGATGCTAACCATATATGTGTATGCAAGGTGTAAGTAGAATGAGAGCAGTGTGCATCCCTTCAGGGGGAGCAGCGCAGGTGTGTGACATCAGAAGACTATGCTGAATGTCATAACATCCAGATCAGACTGGATGTCTGTATGACTGCAGGATGTGCAGGTAAAGTGTTCAGCTGGTGAGTTGCATCAGTTGAGGGGGAGTAACTCTATGTGTTACTCACTTAGCAAAGAGTGACATATGTAGTGATAACTAACAGGTGGCTAACAAGGTGAGTGTTAACAGGGCTGAAAGCCAACTGTGAGGACTCTGAGAGCTTGAGCAGCAAGTGACTTACCTACATGACAGGACATATGTTAAGTCTTCTTCTATGTGTAAATCTCTGGTGTAAGTACAGAGTGTTTTAGCCAAAAATTTGCCAAAGGGGGAGTTTGTAAGTGCTCCTGATTGGCTGGATTTTGTGGCAAAACATTAGTGTATGTATGAATGTCTTGTCTGATGTTGATACATTCATAATATGGACTGTGCAGGGTAAGTTAACTCAGCTAACTATAACTTAAGTTGGATGTCATACTCAATGTTATGACATAGGTCATATGACATCAATCGCATGTTTGTTATTCTAGTAGCTAGAACTCAGGAAACAAATCAGAAGCTTAAGCTGGAATGCAGGAGACATTTTAGAAGCCCTAGGGGAACTAATATGTACCTGATTGAAGTGGCAAGCGTGCAGAATACTAAAGAAAGGTTTTATTATGGATAAAGCCTAATTTATGCACCAAGGCCCAAAGGATTGAAGCGGCTATAAATATCAGAAGGAGCAAGTCTGAAGAGGAGCTCTTAACAGAAGATTAGAGAGTACTAATTAGAGAGTCCTTGTGTGTGAAGAAGGCTAGTCTTCACGTGTGAATTCTGCTTAGGAATACTTGTAATCCGAGCAATTGTCTGGTTGATGATTGCATTGGTTAGGTAGATTCTAGGATGTGTCTCACTCAAAGTTGTGAAGCAAGAGTGTGTGAGTTCCTTGATCAAAGCTGTGAAGTAAGATCAAGGTGTGTGTGTGTGTGTGTGTGTGTGTGTGTGTGTGTGTGAAGTGTCTATTCATACTGTTTTGCATTGTAATTGTGAATTATAAATCAATGTTGTGTGATTGAGGGGGAGTGAGTGGGTATACTCAGGTACTAGAGTGTCTCTAGGCTGAAATTGCATTGGGTAGAGATTAAGTGAGGAGTGTAAACTGGAGGTTTAACTCTGAATTGATTCTACTGATAGTGAATTTCCTCCCGGGCTTGGTAGCCCCCAGATGTAAGTGTTATTGACACTGAACTGGGTAAACAATTGTTGTGTTATTTATTGCTGTTATTATTGCTAAGTATTAGCTGTTAAGTTGCAGATGTCATAGTGGATGTTATAACTTTGGGAATAACATCCATCATGTGCTTGCCAGAATTTTCAAGTTGCCTCTGTGCCTACACAACAAGAGATTCCTCGAGGGTTCTTCTTTGGAGATTCCTCGGGCGGAGTCCCTAAAGCTCGAGGAGATAGACCGCCCGAGCAAAAGGGCCATGATTGCTCAAGATGCTTCTGCTCTAATAAGGGTTCTGGAGATGGCGGTGGTTTACACTGAGGAGGGTTCCCACCACGAATCTGAGCTGAAGAAGCCCCAAGTTGCAGTCGCGAACCTGGAAGAGAAGTTTAAGAAATCTCAAGAGGAGGGGGTCAGGGTTGTCGAGGAGGCGGTGAAAAAGTGTCAGGATGATCTGTCCGCCGAGAAAGATATCCTGACTGCGAAAAATAAAGTTGTTGAGGGTCTGGTCGGGTAGCTGACGGCCCCCGCTGCTCCTGCTGAGGGTGAGAGCAAGGATGTGAAGAAGTTAAAGACTCGGGCAGAGTTGGTTGCTCGCATTACTCAGGCCGAGGATGACTGCCTAGCCATCACTGAGGAGGCCTTCAACAATGTCGTGGAGCAATTGAAGATCGTGAATCTCGGGGTTGAGTTGTCCACTGAGAGTACCAGGTTTCTCCATAGCGCTGCGAGTGGCAGGATAGTCATCCCCAACTTCCTCCAAATTGGCGAGGAGCATGCTCAGGGTGCCCGCGAAGATCCTCAGCAGGCGGAGGAGTGACTTCTCAATCATTTTTACTTTTGGCCTGCACGCTAAGTTTTTGTAATTTTATTCTCTTGGGTGGGGTTTAGCCCTTTTATATTATAACAAGCACAATCGCAGTCCTTGTGGCCGTTTCTATGTTAATATTTATTTTTGGCCATGGTGGTCATTTATGTATGATTTATTTTCGTGCATGTTTATACTTTGCTTTATTTTCTCTAAGTGTCAAACGCTGCTCAATGCTCGTCGTATGAGCTACCTTAGTGAATGGTTTTATTGTGTTTCGGGGTCTGCTTGACAAATCATGTTCGACAGTGAGGGGAACTAGTTGAAAGGTCTGGGTAGCTTCTAGACATGAGAGCGGAGCTCAGGTCACGTTTGTGGCCTAAATTCATGGCGTGAACTTCCCATCGTGAGCTGGGTGTTTGCCTTTCATGGTACTTTGGTGACGGCGAGCTTAGTCGAGGGACCGCCTTCGGGCATAGTTTTTTTTGTTCTTAAGCAAAAGCCTGCCTTGATTTACTTTGGTAATGCAGTGCTTGTACCTGGGTGCACACTTATGGTCGGCGCATTATGTTCATCATGTTGACGAAGCATGCCAACAATTGAGGCCTTAGCTATAATATTGTTTTAGCTTTTCGGTGTTCCATGGTCGAGCGAATTCTTCCCTGTTAAGATGTTCTAGGTAGTAGGCCCCATTCTCTATTTTCGCTCTAACACGGTAGGGTCCTTCCTAGATTACAACGAGTTTTCCTTCACGAGAATCTTTGTGATTCCTCCTTAGGACGAGACTGCCTACTTGGAACTCTCGTCGTATAACTTTGGCATTGTGCCTGATCGCGATTTTTTGTTTTAGCAAGGCCTCGCGAAGGGGTGCTCCTGACCGGACTTCTTCGACGAGATCGAGCTCCTCCATCAGTGCCTCGTTATTTGTTTCCTCGTCTAGGGTGCTTTTGTCCTCCTGGAGGGCAAATGAGTCTCAATGGGGATCACTGCCTCAGTCCCGCACGCTAGACAAAAAGGGGTTTCCCCGGTCGAAGAATGAGGTGTAGTATGGTAGGTCTAGAGCATGCTCTATAGCTCCTCGACCCATTGTTTCTTCGTTTCATCTAGTCTCCATTTGAGGCCCTGTAGGATTACCCTATTAGCTGCCTCGGCTTGCCCGTTAGTCTGGGGGTGCTCGACGAACGCAAAGTGTTACTTGGTGACCAGTTGGGCGACGAACTCCTGGAATTTTTTGTCTGTGAATTATGTCCCGTTATCGGTGACGATTGCTTGGGGGATGCCAAAGCGGGCAAGAATGTTCCACTTGTAGAAATGAAGTATGTTGTGAGCCGTTATTTTGGCTAGAGCCTCCGCTTCTATCCACTTTGTGAAGTAGTCAATGCCTACTATCAGGTACTTGTTCTGATTTGACCCTACGACGAATGGTCCTAGGATATCCATGCCCTACCATGCGAAGGGCCATAGTGAAGACATCACTTTGAGTTCATTAGGTAGTGCTAAGTGCATGTCCCCGTGTCGTTGGCATTTGTCGCATTTCTTCACATGTTCCTTTGTGTTATGCTGCACGGTTGGCTAGTAATATCCTGCTCGTAGAGCCTTCTGGCGAGGGATCTCCCCCCAAGGTGTTGGGCGTTGATTCCCTTGTGGATCTTGCGTAAGACATGGGCGACCATCTCTTCCTCGACACATTTGAGGAGAGGGATGGAAAACCCTCGCCTGTAAAGCTTGCTTTCAATAAGGACGTACGAGCAGGCTTTGCGCCTGATTACACTGGCTTCCTTGGAGTCAAACGATAGTTCTTCCTTGGCGAGGTAATTGTAGATGAGGTTCATCCAGTAATGGCTGTCGCTGATGACGTGCACGTTGAGGGTCACAGAAGCCTTCTCGATGTTGGGTCACGGAAGCACTTCTTGGATGACAGATTTGTTTCCCCCTTTCTTTTTTGTGCTCGCCAATTTTGACAAAACATCCGCCCAGGCATTGTGTTCGCGAGGAACATGTTTTACCTCCATTGATGTGAACTTTTTCATATTTTCCTTGACCAGGGTCAAGTATTCAGACATATTTTCATTCTTGACCTGGTATTCTCCCCGAACCTAGAGGGCCACGAGTTGAGAATCTGTGCAGATGACGACTTCTTCAACCCATAGATCTTCTGCGAGGCATATACCTGCGAGGAAGGCTTTGTATTTAGCCTGGTTGTTGGAAGTGGGGAAATACAATGTAAGTGAGACTTCGATGAGGATGCCTTTCGCGTTTTCCAAGATGACACCTGCCCCGCTCCTTGCTAAGTTGGATGTTCCATCGATGAAGATTGTCCATTTGCGTGCACCGCAAGTGGGGGAATCGGGCGGGGTCATCTCTATGACGAAGTCAGATAGTGCCTGGGCCTTTCTGCTCTCATACTAGATATCAAACTTGAATAGTTCCAGCGACCACTTGAGCATCCTGCCATCCATATCCGGACGGCCCAATAGTTGCTTTACGGGCTGGTCTGTGCATACCACGATTGTGTGGGCCAGAAAGTAGTACCTCAACCTTCTTGCAGAATTGATAAAGGCTAGGGCCACTTTCTCTATCTACTGGTACCTCAGTTCTGGTCCTTATAGTGCCTTGCTCGTGAAATAGATGGGATTTTGCCCATCGAGCATTTCACAAATGAGGGCAGCACTAACAGCCTTGGCCGCAACGGCGAGATAGAGATATAGGGTTTCCCCGTTATCTGGCCGAGAGAGAACCGAAGGTTATGATAGAACTTGTTTTAGGTGGATGAGGGCTTTTTCATATTCCTCCGTCCATTCAAAATCCACCTCTTTGTGGAGGAGCTTGAAAAAAGGGAGTCCGTGTTGAGCAGATTTAGCCACAAAGCGGGACAGCGAAGCGAGGATCCCGTTTAGGAATTGGATGGACTTCTTCAAGTTCAACATAGGGAACACAGAGAAGGCTTTGTACTTGTCGGGTTTATCTTTGATTCCTCGTTCTGTTAGATAGAAGCTGAGGAACTTGCCCGCTTGTACCCCGAACATGCACTTTTCCGGGTTGAAGCGCATGTTGTACTTCCTGGCCTGCTCGAAGACTTTCTTCAGATGGATCATGTGATTGGATTCCCGTCGGATTTCACAATCATATCATTTATATAGTCTTCGAGCATATCCTCGATTTCTCCTTGGAAGACCTTGTTCATCATTCTTTGGTAGGTAGCGCCCACATTTTTCAAGCCGAATGGTATTACGTTGTAGTAATAGTTGCCAGATTCAATCATGGAAGCTGTGTACCTTTTGTCGCTTTTTGCCATGGGTATTTGGTTATAGCCCGAATACGCGTCCATGAAAGATAACAATTTAAAACTAGCCAAGTTATCAACTAATTTGTCTATGTTGGGGAGGGGATATGCTGTTGCACCCCAAAATTTGCCCTCACAATACAAGACTTTGTGTTCCAAGAAGGTTCACAAGGTTCACAAAATTCACAATTGGTCAGAAGAGTTGACAATTCCCTCAGACAATGCACCTCCTAAGCAGTGCATCCAAAACTAGGGTTTTGACTTTAATCAGGCTAAATGGACTTCCAAGACTTCAAGTGAGCTTCATAACATCTTATATGTGTATAAGAACCCCCATGTCAAATTTCAAGACTTTTCTCAAAAGTTTGCTCAGTCAGATGATCAGATAAGTCAAAAGGAGTCAATGCAGTTAAAAGGTCAAACTGAGGTCAACTGTGGTCAAACCAAAGTCAAACTTCATGATTTTTTTTTGCCAACATCAAAGAGAGGTTGGGTGAGAAATATTATCATAATAACTGTAATACCCCAAATTTTGCCCTAAGATTTGTCGTCACATTTCATTGCATTTAATCAATTACTAACAAATTTGTGTAGTCGTTTGACTTTTTGCAGGTAAATATCATATGGCATGCATTTTTTTTCTAAAAAAGTAAAAATGGCACAATTGGCAGGAGGACATGTGTAAGGAGTTATGAGTGTGAGAGGTTGAGAGTTCGAATCTCACCTTTGTCACTTTTTTTTGTTTTTTATTATTTTTATTCTAAATTTTTCTGTCTTTCATTAAAAAAATAACAAAAATAGTTTTTTATTATTATTTAATTATTATTTTCGTATTTTAATTAAATCATTTTTTAAAATATTATTTTTTTCACTTTTTTCTAAATTATTCATAAAAATATCCAAAAAATCATAAAATAAAAAATATTGAAAAAAATTTTGTTCTTTTTATAATATTTTTTATTTTAGGAATCAATAGGATTATTAGTTTTTATTTTAAGTTTATTTTAATTATTTTAAATTATTTAAATTTTATTTTTTCTTAACTAATTATTTAGTTTGGGCTTTAAAATGGGCTTTAGGGACATTATTGACAATTTGGTGTTAACCCTAATTTGTTCCCTATATATACATGTGTTGCCTTGTTGGAAAAGAGGAGAGAATGAAAAAAACCTAAGAGGAGTGAGTGCCGTTTGCCGTTATTTAGTTTTCTTCTTCATCCATTACTATTGTTTCTTTTTCTTCATCGTTTACCGTTGTTTCTTTTCCTTCATCTATTACTGTTGTTTCTTTTTCTTCATCTTTTACCGTTATTTCTTTTTCTTCATCTATTACCGTTATTTCTTTTTCTTTATCTATTACTGTTACGTTTATATATATATATAATTTTTAAATTGTTAGAGTTTATATATATAAGATTTTTGATCGAATTATGTCGATACGATGTTTGCACATTTGTGTGCATGACGCGTGACATTTGTGTTAGTTCGATCTGGTTGCGATGATCGCATTTTTGTGTGAGCAATAATACTATTTTTTGCTTAATTTCTTTTTCTTTGCGATAAATTTTGTTTCGTCCGATTTAGATCTGGTTGCGATGAGCGCATTTCTGCGTTAGCAACATTGTTGGGTTATTTGGCACATTTAAAATTCATTATTGCTTTATTATTATTATTATTATTATTATTATTATTATTATTATTATTATTATTATTATTATTATTATTATTATTATTATTATTATTATCATTATTTATTATTATTATCATTATTATCATTATTATTACCATTATTATTATTATTGTTATCATTAATTTATTAAAATTTGTTATAATATAAAAATCTGTTTTTTTAAAAATAAATAACATTAACATCTTTTCCAAATTAATATGAAAACCTATTATTTTTAAGAAAAACTTTTTTTTTTTATAAATTTAAAATAATAACTAAAATCTTTTTTTTAAAATAATAACTAGAACCGTTATTTATTTTATTTTATTATTGTTCAATTCAAATTTCATTATCATATTGTATCTGCTCCTCTCATGTAACCTCGCGAACTTAACAATCGCTCGTTAAATTCTGCCTTTAAATTTCTACTTGCATGGTTTAAATTATGACATTATCTCTCTGTTTGCATGATTCAATTATCTCACGCGTTTACTATTATTTCTGTCACATTGCACACATCCGAAGGTTAGGTCTAACTGTTTGGCCGCCGCGCCAATAGTCCGTAAAACTTCACACATTCAATTTCAAATCCTCAAAACTACAAACTACAAACCCTAATTTTCACAAATGCCTCGCCGCAGGCAAAATTACAATTTTACCCTTAGCATTAGGTCAAAGAGCCGCCGCGCTCATTTTAGGGTTTCCCGCCGTGGAATCCCTAATTTAACCCTAATTACAACTTAACATTTCAACGTAGAGATTTGGAGTTTCTACACTCCACGTAAGCGTGTCCTTAAGATGCGTTTATTCCCCTTGAGACCTTGACCACAGTCAAGAAGTTTCTAACCTCCCTTTTGAGGGGAACTACGATTACTCTGATTCCACTCCCGTAAGGATACGTAGGCACAAGATGCGATGTCTTGCCGAGTAAACTTAGAATTAACCCCCTTTATTATTTATTATTGCTTATTTATATTTTATTTATCTTTGCTATTTAATTATTTTGCTTATTATTTTGTAATTGTTTCTTGGATGTAAAGTTGTTTAATTATTTAATTATTATTATGGTTAGTAATTAGGGAGTGTAACAACATGTATGTAATATTAAAATAAATTTAGATCACTTTTAAATAAAGATAATTAAAATAAACACGTCACACACGTAAGTCGATTTTAATCGCCGTCTCACTTCCTAAGGATATCCCTCAAGTTGCCTACGAATAATGGTTAAGTGGGGTGTATAAAGCAAGTCCCTCAAATAGAAAAATCATCAAAGTCCCTTATGGTTGCCTTTACGAATCAAGTCCCTTTCGAAAAATGATGATGGTCCCTTATATGTGCTTATTACATCCCACAATGGCCTTCAAAGTCAAATTGTCCCTCACATGTCCCTTAACATCCAAAGTAAGGACTACCTACTCCATTATAGTAGGGATAGTCTTACTAAAGGAAAGAATGAAGAATAAGAAAGACCTTTAAACATTAGGGTAGGTTACTCCTAGGTGCTTGCTCACTTCAAAACTGTTTCGCACTTAAACAAATTTTCAACAAGTTTTCAAACAAGTTCTTAACACATCCTTACATGGATTATTTATCAACTATTCTGAAAATTTTCTATTCACACACTACAATTTCAAAACAATTCAAAAATGAGCTTAAGTACCTAAGAGCCCATGGATAACCATGGATGAAAAGGGTGCTAACACCTTCCCTTTTCATAACCTACCCCCCGGACCCAAAATATTCTCTAAGGTCTTTCCTGTTCTTTTATAACCTTTCCTTATGGATAAAATAAAAGTCGGTGGCGACTCTTGCTATCCGCAACATTGTTTAAAGTCAGTTCTCCCACCGTGTTACAGAACTGGCGACTCTGCTGGGGATCTATTTAAGAGGGGTACCCTTAGGAATTAAGATCACTTTAAATTGTTTGCCTTGTTTGCTTTATTATTATATTGTTGGGGTGCTCTTATGTGTGAAAGGTCCTAACCCGGATCTAGTGTACCTTAGGTAAATGGCAATAGACCAAGGAAACTGTACGACGTATATCGATACGGTTGATCTGGTGGCCATAGTTAGTGCGACTTCTTGGTTGGTGCTTATATTCCTTAAGTCAAGTTGAGGATAATATTGAGGCTGCCATATGTTGTCAATGCACTAACTGACTTTTAGAACCCTAGTTAACTCATCTTGGCCTTTAGAAAGTACTGAGGTAACCGGCTTTGGTGCAGACTGAAGTTGGTTGACACTCGATACTACGCTCATTGAGATCTTAAACTTGGAGGGTTTTGGTTGGCAAGTAAGTTGCCTTCTGAACAACCACCCTTGTGAAGGATCAATGATATTGAGATCCCTTAGAACCTGGTTACTTTTGTAGGACAGGATGAACCATCTAACTTCAGGGGAGGGTACTCGCCTTTGAACCTCATGCAAGCCTTTAAACCTAGGGCTATGGTGACTTGTTTGTGTGTGCCACATGTTTGTGATTGAGCATGACATCATGACATCATCATGCATCATAAGCATATCATTTTCCCTAACCATTTCAAGGACCAAAGGATTTATCTTTGTTCTTTGTTGCAGGTCATGGCTTCTGCTCGTAGAAACACCATCAGGATCAACTTTGTAGGGATACCTGCTAAGCTCAAGGAGTTGGTTTCCCTAGTGCCTGATCATTCCCAGTTCAACAAGAGACATGGTCACTTATTGGATCTAGTTACTTCAGGGTTCAGTGAAGACATGATGAGTGTGCTGTTTCAGTTCTTTGACCCTAAGCACCATTGCTTTACATTTCCTGATTATCAGCTGGTTCCAACCATGGAGGAGTTCTCTAAACTTCTGGGTATACCTGTTCTTGATCAGAAGCCATTCACAGGCTTAGAGAAGGAGCTTAAACCAGAAGTTATTGCTGCAGCTCTACATCTGAAGAAGTCTGACATTGTTCTAGAGACGAGTGTCGCTACTTGCGAAAATCGGCGCCGGCTGAACAGAAGAGTCGCCACCGTGCGTTATTTATCCCACGGGAGGGAAAGGAAACGCTCAGAGTAAACCTCGCACAACACGGGAAAGGTATGGTCATCGCAACCAAAACCTGGGTTCGGGAGTCGGTTACGCAAGGGGAAGGTATTAGCACCCCTCACGTCCATCGTACTCGATGGGATCCACGCTTGTTTTCGGGTATGGATTGTTATTCTATCTAAACTATAGGTCAAGGGTGAAAAAGAAAATAAAAATGACTCGGCAAAGTATCGCACTTTATGCCTACGTATTCCCGTCTGGAACGAGAAATCAGAGTCAACGTAGTTCGCCTACCTACGGGAAAGGAGGGGAAGGTTGCTCGCTAGGATATCGCATCCTATGCCTACGTACTTTCATACAGCATGAAAGATCAGAGCAAACGTAGTTCGGGCCACGTACGACACAAGCTTGTCTTGGTTGATTTTATTCCTTCTGAAAAAGGTTTTCTTGATTAACAGTCCCGGCGGACAAAAATGACGCTTTGATGAGTTCACATTCTTTTACGGAAGAAGTGTCTTTTATTGTGTTTGAAATCTTTATGTGTTTTTCTGTTTGTTTTGAGAAAGAAAGAGACAGAACTCTAACCTACGGTTGCGAAGGGAAACAAACTAACCTAATGTTATCATGCATGGGTTAAGACCTAGTGTCTATCATGCTCCTCCCTTGCACAGAGAGAAACAGAGATCCTACGGGAATAGACGGAAACAAAACAGTAACAAGTATACAGTAAAGTAGTAAAATGCATGGATGCAACAGCACAAGCGAGGCAAGGGAGTCCCACTCAACCTCGAACCTAGAAAACAAGAGGCAAAAGTGAACAGGCTTCACTTTCAACCCAGCAGGGTAAACAGCAAACAATACAGTTCAGAAAACCAATCAATACATCAACAAATGAAATACAGCAAAAGAAACAGCATTAGCAGCTCTGAATCAACAACTAGCTTCAAGCAATCTCCAATCAGCTACAGGCTTCAACAAGCATCAATCTCCATCTTCATGGCCTTCAGGTAAGGGCTTTGATCATCAGTCTTCTATCTGCAATGGCTTTTCTTCAAGCTCAAACCTCCAGGATGAGGGATTAGTCACAAGAGTGAATTGGGTGTTAAGCAATCAGTTGACTACCAAAGGTGGTGAACAAACTGCTTCTAACACAAGAGACATTTTCTCTCAAGAGTTCTATCTCACAGACGCTATCACCAAGCCTTCCAAAGGAAGGGGGTGAGTGTCTTAGAGAGACTCTGAATCCCAGAGAAGAATGGATGCAGACAAGGCAATCCATGTTTGAGAAACAAACTTTCTAACCTAGAGCTCTGCCTAGCTCCTAAACCCTAGTCTCCTCAACAGCTGCTGGTAAGAACCTCCTCTCCAACTCTGACAATTGATCTTCAATCTTTGAATCTCCAATGGTCTTCATCTTCACACATCTTCAGCTCCCCCAGGGCCCCAGACAAACCCAATACCCAAACAAACAAGCAACAATCCCCAGAGGGCACACCACACCAGACAATTAGATATACAGACAGTAATAATAGCAGTAGGGGAATCTTAACTTTTCTAAGGGATCTAGTAACTACCCATAGCCTCTATAGTCCCATAACTAACCTAGTTAAACCCTAAGTCCTAAGGGAAATACAATCAAACTTCCTAAGTTGTCACCTAAAACCCTAGTTTTGTACATGATGTTCAAGCATTTATTAATCACCTAAAATTAACTCCTAAAAATGGGAACTAAAATATTTCCACAAGTTGAATATCTCATCTAAACAATATAAAAAGAATGACCAAAAAATATTAAAGCATGTAAGAGAACAAAAATCATTAAAATGATGCATGAAATGAAACTATTTAATATGACATTTATTTAGAAAATATGGAAAAAATATGAAATAAAAATAAAAATGAAATTTTATTTTTCTATAATATTCTAGACATTTTAATGAAAATATTGTAAAAAGAATGGATTAAAATGCATTTTTTATGAATTAGTTATGAATTTATGAAATTGGTAAAAATTAAAATGGAATTAAGAAAATAAAATTGAATTAAATGAAGGAGGGGGTATGAATAGAAATTCGCCCCAGTTATAAACAGAATGGGCCACATAATGGGGGGTGCTGGTAGCGAATTGCCAAGGCCCAATATCACTCTGAATTAGTGAAAAGAAATAAGAAGCGCTGGGGGTAAGAATAGCAGTGAAGTCACATTGAAATTGGTTTGGGCTCACACATTGGGGGTGGGGATAGCACATCTCAACTCAGGCCCGCCCGTTTCAATTAATGAAACGGCGCGTTTTGGCCAAGTCATTCTTTCCCTCCAAAACTCAGATCAAATAAGAACCATTGGATCGTGCTCCAGGTCAAAGGTCTTACTCACAATAGACGATCCAGATTTCGTCTTCTTCCTCAATTCAACTGAACTTAGGGTTTCATCCCCATGAGACTCCATGCACGAGCAACCTTATCCCATTCTGTTCTCACTCTACAGGCAACCAATCCACACGATGTGAACATGAAAATTGCTCTACAACTCTCCCTCTACACGTCTATGGCACTAATTCATCTTGAAAATCATCACAACAACAAACCCGATCGAAGCAACATCTGGCCACCATGGAAATGCACTGAGATGCATCATGATGATTCTTCTTTAAACCTAACCTAAACTAATCTACAACTAATGGAGATTAACCTGCGCTATCCTACTAACATTATGGTGCATTAATTCAAGAGATACAAGCACTAACAGTTTGTTGCACCTGTCACCAACCATCACCAATCCTTTCCAAATTCATCTAAACTAATCTCCTAACCACCTAGATTGCATCTAAACTAACAACATCATGCCAAACTAACTAGATCAAGCAGTTTGAATGGAAACTTACCTAGTGAGAAATCTTGAGAAACAGCTATGGAGATTGAAGATCTGAGGCTTCTAGGTGTTGGATCTTGATCCACAAACTCAGCAATCAATTCTGTATGCAATATTCTGGTGATTCCTTGCTTGAATTAGGCTGTCCAATGGAATTTGCAACTTTGATGTTCTTGAGTATGGTGCTCGAAAATGGATGATAATCACCAAAACCTTGCTTCAATTCTGATCTATGATGATAATGGAGTAAGATTGAATCAATGTGGATGATGATTTTGTGAAGAATTTGAGAGAATTGCAATGAAACTTCAATGAAAAGAATGAGGGAATTTGTGAAATTCTTGGTGCAAATGAAGCCAACCCTTGCCAAATTCTCATTTCATGCTTATATAGACCCCAAATGAACATTCTAGATCCATCTTGCACATTCCCTTGTTTTCCAACTTTGGGTTCATTTTGATTATGTTTCTTAAAAGGCAAGCAACCATGGATAACTTTCTTTTTTCCTTCTAAACTCAAAAAAGTGTTTGAACCATTGTTCTTAGAATTGTTTTTTCATTCAAAATCATATATTGGAAGTCTCCATTTGGACTTGTAAATCTCCCAAACCATTTTTCAATTTGAAATTATTCACTTTATAAGCCTTTTAGTTCATATTTTGACCAATCATGCAACATCGTGCTATGAGCTTCTCCAATAATTTGTGACCTTCTTTCTAGACTTAAAATCCCATTTGGAGCAAGTTTGATGTTGTAAGTTTTTCCATTTGAGGCCTCCTTGTATGAGTTTTGGACATAGGTTAAAATGACCTGTAATTCACAAATGCCCAAAATACCCTTTGCTTGTCAAGACCCTAAGTTGAGTTCTCCACATCATATGAAGGCATACCATACCATTCTAGAAAGCTAAGACAATGAGGAACAATTCTAATGTTGACCAAGAATTCATTTGAAATCTCCTTGAGGGGCAAAACTAGCTTGGAAGTCAAATCACTTTCACAGACAAAAATTCAGATACCTCAGATGACCTGTAACTTGTAAGGACCATAACTTGAGTTCTATAAATCTCCTTTAGGTCTTCCACCACTCAAATTAAAGGTCTTGAGATCCTCTACAAGTTTCATGTTGGCCAAGAAGCCATTTGAAGCTAGCATTTTGACTTATCTTGCTTGGAAATTTGACCTAAACTAGGGGATTTTACAGAGAAACCCTAATTTAGTAACTCCTCTTCTCCTTGATTTCTCTTGAATTCTTCTTGTCATATCTCCATATCCTTCTTTATATATCCAATGATGAACCCCACACCTCTCCAATAGCCTTGAATGCTCTTTTAAACCAGTCAATTGACCTAGGGTTGACCTAGGGTTGACCCAGATGAAACCCTAGTTGACTGTCTTCAGTTATAACTATTGTGATCACCTCAACAACTTATTTTCTTCTCCAAATGACCTTTTAAGTCTCTCATAATGTCTAGATGCTCTCCATGCCTCCACTTCACAGCTCACAACCCTCTTGTTGATCCTCAGATACCCTCAGCTAGGAGATGGACTCAAGGCTTGATCTGCTGAACTCTTTGCTTTCAAATTCTTTCCTGATGACTTGAATAGGATTGAATTGGGATAATGACCTCTTGATAGGCCTCTAGAGATGAGAATAATGATTGGTCCCCTGTTGACTGACTTGCTATGCTTATGCTATGCAGATGGTTAGTCTATGTACATGACTCTATATGCAAATGCTAATGATATTAAAACATGAACCAAGTGAATAAGGTTGGGCAAATTTTAGGGTGCAACAGCTGCCCCTATTCAAGCGACTTGGACCCGACTGGATGAAGAGCCCGGAGCCTTCAGACATTCGCGGTACGAGACGGTTGAATACTAGTGAAACCAGAAATTTGCCAACCGCAAAACTAAACTGCGCTCCTGCTTGAGGAATGACATTCGTCAGCTGAATCTGACTGTTATAGTAACCCACTGATCTCATACGACCGTGCTGGGGATTGTCTTCATCGTTCTGAAGAGGATTCTGTCATAACAGATTGCTTGCTTGTCCTCGTTAGGACTCTGTCCGTCATCGATATGAAGAAATCTCAACTAGAACCTGTCCACGTTAGGACTCCACTTGCTGTTAACCCAGAAAAATCTCGGCAACTCCGCTGGGGGATAATTCATCTGCATTTCCATAAGCTGAATCGTCCACGTTAGGAATAAAACTCTTCCACGTTAGGAATCACCTGTCCACGCTAGGAATCATTTCTTCTGCATTTGTCCACGTCAGGACTGAACCTTTCATCTTTCCACATCATGAAGCAATCCTCTTTCCGCGTAAGGAGAAATATATCAATCTGTCCACGTAAGGACTCCAACACCATTTGACATGTTCGCGTCAGGACTCCAATCTTTCCACGTAAGGAATTCAACTTTGGTTCTGCACCTGTCCACGTCAGGACTCCACTCTTCTCAAATCTGTCCACGTCAGGACTCAACTCTTCACGCATCTGTCCACGTAAGGACCCCAATTTCTCCGCGTAAGGAATAAACTTCTTCTTCCACGTTAGGAATATCTTCTTTGATCTGTCCGCGTCAGGACTAAACTCTTCCACGTCAGGAATAAACCATTTCTTTCCACGTTAGGAATCAATCTATTTTGAATCTGTCCACGTAAGGACCTCAATTTCTTCCACGTCAGGAATAATCTTCTTCCACGTCAGGAATCAGCTTTGATATGTCCGCGAGAGGACTCAGTCTTTCCACGTAAGGAATAAACTCGTCTTTCCACGTAAGGAAACCATTTTTCTTCCACGTAAGGAAAGCTCTTGATACGCCCACGTAAGGACTCTGATCTTTCCACATAAGGAATACCAACTCTTTCTCGATTTGTCCGCGTCAGGACTCATTTTTCCACGTAAGGAAACTATCTTTTTCCACGTAAGGAATCATCTCTTTCCACGTCAGGAATACTGTCATTTCCACGTAAGGAACTACCTTTTGATACGTCCGCGTAAGGACTACCTCGTCCACGTTAGGACCCATTTCTCCTTATTAGGAATAATAGTTTCTCTGATTCGTCCACGTCAGGACACTGATCTCGTCTTGATTCGTCCACGTTAGGACTCAGGCGTCTTCGACTCGCTGAGGAAATAAGACTTGTCCACGTAAGGACTTACACCATCGACCCACTGGGGGAATAACTTGTCCACGTCAGGACACCAACATAAAGAGTAATCACTTTTGTCAACGTCATGACCTCCCATTCCACAAATTTCGAGAAACCGAATCTATCCACGTTAGGACTAACATACCTTACCAATCCGGTAAAACAAACCTGTCCACGTTAGGACGCCCACTTCTGAAGAAATCCCGTCATTCTAGGAGTAAATTGTCCACGTCAGGACTTAGTTCTTCAATGATCCTCACCCACAAACTGCTCAGCACTGACGCGACAGCGACTTTGAGATGAACTCTACTGGGGATGTCTGGAAACCAACTATCGGACGCCTGCTCTGATAACCGGCGGTGGCCTCTGAAATTCTGATTCATGGGACCCGTTGATGACAAACAAACTCTGCTTGGGGATAAGAAGACACTTATCCTGGCCACTCTGGCTGGGGAAAATAAGAGACATTTACATGCATGACTCTGCTGGAGACAAAGAGAGTTTTATCATGATAACTCTGTGGGGAATGCAGCCAAAACTGACATTGGATATCTCCTGCCGAGATCTTGAATGTTTGATCGTTCATCTGAGCGAGAGCTCTCTCCACCGGAACTGCTAGAATACAGAAACTGCTTCAGCAAAATAAATGCTGAAAGGGCAATGCCGACTCCGCCGGGGATAGCCAGATGCTACAGAATTGTTCCAGCAAAATAAATGCTGGAAGGGTGAAGTCGACCCTGCTGGGAAGTTGGGAACTCAAACCAAACGTCTTGCTGAAGTAACCCCCTGCTGGGGAAAATGACTTTGCTAGAGAATAGCAGATGTGCACCGTATGCTCAGACTTTTCTGCTGGAACGTGAACTGATATCACCAGTATCTCTGACAAAATAAATGACAGGAACCGCCATCAACTCTGCTTGGGAGAGTCATAATCTTCGAATTCCACTGGGAGGAAAGCACTTGCTGAAAAGAGAACTTCGCTGGTGATGGAACGACTCTCTTGGGGAAAATTAACTGGCTCCGCTGGAGGAGAGTGCATGACCCTGCGGGGGGAGATGAACCTGTCTGAATACAGCCTTACGATCTCGGAATCACCAAACTCTGCTGAGGACGAGTAACTTCTCTGGAGCACGTCCTTTGGATAAGCTACGGCTAGCTGGGGAATTCTATCCTTCTTCAGGAAGAACATGCATGACCTGCGTGGGGATCAAGCCTTTCACTATCACAATCTTTTGATCACCTTCCTCGTACGGTTATGAAACCTGCAACAACACAAACAAGACACGACAAGCCTATGCACTCAAATCGATTCAGGTTAGTGACGTTACACTCAGTTAATTCAAAGCTTTAACAATTGTTGGCAAGGGCCAGTGATGTTATACTCATGCTAGTTTCATCAAACTTAGGCGTTTTATCATGCGCAAAACAGTAAAGAACAGGCATCAAGTACTGAATAACACATTTTCATTGATTGGGCCCCTGAATGGGCGGAGTTTTTGTACACGGGATGTAACTCCTGAAAAGAGGAAGCTACGCGAAGCAAATACATAAGTATGAAAGTATGCACAAGAAGCATAAATATTGACAAATTAAATTTTGTACACATGTCGGCAACTGGATGCAGATGAGCACCACGAACTGATCCTCCCATGACTCGTCCGACTCTTATACTTTCCCGGTATCCCTACTTCTGAAGAGGTTGTATCCGATAACTGACTCCTCAAATATATTCTCCCGCATTGATACTCATTGAATTCAAATTCGGACCGCAGTCATTTGCTTTTCTCATCCCTAACTTTTGCGTGAACCGCCCTTTACGGGTTTTCAGTTCACCGGGATACCCCTTTTTGCCGAAGCCGCCCAGTGTAGGTTTTCAACTTCGCGGGTGTACATTTTTTCAATTTTATCCCTAACTTTTGCCCGAACCTTTCATTCTGTTTTTGGTTCGCCAGGATGCCCCATTTTTGCCTGGACTCTCTTTTTTCTGTCCAGCGGGTCTATTTTAAGCAAAGTATTTTTTAACTGCGTCCGAATTCACAGGTGATGCAAAGTCTTCCCCGTCCATGGTGGACAACAATAAAGCTCCTCCTGAAAAGACCTTACTGACAACGTATGGCCCTTCGTAATTGGGGGTCCACTTGCCCCTGTGATCTGCTTGCGGCGGGAGAATCCTTTTCAGCACAAGGTCGCCCGTCTGAAAGCTTCGCGGAAGTACCTTCTTGTCGTACGCTTTCTTCATTCGTCTTTGGTATAAGCGACCGTATGCCAGAGAAGCTAGCCTCTTCTCATCCATCAAACTCAATTGGTTCAATCTATTCGTTACCCATTCTGCCTCGTCCAGCTGAACGTCTCGCAATACCCTCAGAGAAGGGATCTCAACTTCCAATGGTAATACCGCTTCCATTCCGTATACCAACGAGAATGGAGTTGCCCCGGTTGATGTGCGTACCGTCGTACGATAACCGTGCAAAGCGAAAGGTAGCATTTCATGCCAATCTTTATACGTCACCACCATTTTCTGAACGATCTTCTTGATATTCTTATTGGCCGCTTCGACAGCGCCATTCATCTTGGGTCGGTAAGGGGAGGAGTTGTGATGTTCGATCTTGAAATTCTGACAGAGCTCCTTCATCATTTTGTTGTTCAGATTAGAACCGTTATCCGTGATTATCCGCTCGGGGATCCCATATCGGCAAATGATATCTCTCTTGATGAATCTAGCCACCACTTGCTTCGTTACGTTTGCGTAAGACGCCGCTTCCACCCACTTGGTGAAATAATCGATTGCTACTAGGATGAACCGATGCCCGTTAGAAGCCGTCGGCTCGATCTTTCCAATCATATCGATTCCCCACATCGAGAATGGCCATGGAGATGACATCACATTCAGAGGACTCGGAGGCACATGTATTTTGTCAGCATAAATTTGGCACTTGTGGCACTTCCTCGCGAACTTGAAACAATCAGTTTCCATCGTCAGCCAAAAGTAACCTGCCCGCAGCAATTTTCTCGTCATAGCGTGCCCACCAGCATGCGTGCCAAAGGCATCTTCGTGAATTTCCTCCATGAGAAGTTTTGCCTCCTTCTCGTCTACACAACGCAACAACACCAAATCGTGGTTTCTTCTGTATAAGACGCCATCCGGGTTCAAATAGAAATTACCCGCTAATCTCCTGAGAGTCTTCTGATCTTGACTGGATGCCCCAGCCGGATATTCTTTATTCTTCAGGAAATTAAGGATATCAAAATACCACGGTTTGTCATCAGATGCTTCATCAATAGCAAATACATAAGCTGGCCTGTCCAACCGAGAGATAGTAATCTGGGGAGCTTCGTTCCAGAAATTGACCTTGTACATGGAAGACAAAGTGGCAAGGGCGTCAGCCATTTGATTTTCTGCCCGCGGCACGTGATGCAATTCAACCTTGTCGAAGAAAGGCAACAGTCTCCTTGCATAATTCATATAATGTATCAAATTAGGCTGACGTGTCTCCCATTCCCCTTTGATCTGGTTCACCACCAGAGCTGAGTCTCCGTATACGTCTAAATGTTTGATTCGCAAATCAATGGCTTCTTCAAGCCCCATTATACAAGCTTCGTATTCGGCCTCATTGTTGGTAACGGCAAAGGTCAATCGGGCAGTAAACGGGATGTGCGACCCGTGTGGCGTAGTGATAATTGCCCCTATTCCGCTACCGTAAGCATTCACAGCTCCGTCAAATATCATCTTCCACTGGGACCCCGGCTCTGGTCCTTCGTCTGGCAACGGTTCTTCACAATCCTTCATCTTGAGATACATGATATCCTCGTCAGGAAAATCAAATCTCATTGATTGGTATTCTTCAATAGGCTGCTCCGCCAGATACTCAGACAGCACACTCCCCTTTATAGCCTTTTGCGAGACGTATTGAATATCATATTCAGTCAAGACCATCTGCCAACGGGCAATTCTACCTGACAACGCCTGTTTTTCGAATATATACTTGATTGGATCCATCTTCGAGATGAGCATGGTTGTATGATTCAGCACATACTGCCTCAAACGCTTGGCGGCCCAGGCTAGCGCGCAACAAGTTTTCTCCAGCATTGAGTATCGAGATTCACAGTCCGTAAATTTCTTACTCAAGTAATAGATTGCATGCTCTTTTCTCCCTGTCTCGTCGTGTTGACCGAGAACACAACCCATGCTTCCCTCAAGAACCGTCAAATACATTATCAAGGGTCTTCCTGCCACCGGGGGTATCAAAATAGGAGGTTCCTGCAAGTACTTCTTTATTTTATCGAACGCCTTTTGACAATTCTCGTTCCACGTTACAGCTTGATCTTTCTTCAACAACTTGAATAATGGTTCA
The DNA here is from genome assembly GCA_963859935.3 of Lathyrus sativus. Taxonomy (NCBI): domain Eukaryota; kingdom Viridiplantae; phylum Streptophyta; class Magnoliopsida; order Fabales; family Fabaceae; genus Lathyrus; species Lathyrus sativus. The sequence goes on from OZ012737.1 coordinate 461,269,585, forward strand.
CACGTGGCAGTTAGGTGAGATATAAACCGGGAAATGTAGTTCAACCTCCCTAAAAACCCGCGCACCTCTTTCTCTGTTTTAGGCGTCGGCATTTCTTGAATCGCTTTTGTTTTAGCAGGATCGACCTCTATTCCTCTTTCGCTTACGATAAACCCCAGCAGTTTACCCGATCTCACCCCGAAGGTGCATTTGTTAGGGTTCAGCCTCAGCCTGAACTTCCTAAGCCTTTTAAACAACTTCAACAGATTCACCAGATGCTCTTCCTCCGTCTGGGATTTGGCAATCATATCGTCAACATAAACTTCGATCTCTTTATGCATCATGTCATGAAAAAGAGTCGTCATCGCACGCTGATATGTTGCCCCAGCATTTTTCAAACCAAAGGGCATCACTTTGTAACAAAATGTTCCCCAAGGCGTTATGAAAGTAGTCTTCTCCATATCCTCTGGCGCCATTTTAATTTGGTTATAGCCTGAAAAGCCATCCATGAAGGAGAATACAGAATATTGAGCGGTATTATCAACTAACACGTCAATATGAGGAAGTGGAAAATCGTCTTTTGGGCTTGCTTTATTCAAATCTCTATAATCCACGCACATTCGGACCTTGCCATCTTTCTTTGGCACTGGTACGATGTTAGCAACCCATGAGGGATACTTCGTCACAGCCAGGAAACCAGCGTCCCACTGTTTCTGAACCTCCTCTTTGATCTTCATTGCCATATCTGGTCGTGTTCTGCGAAGCTTTTGTTTGACAGGCGGGCAGTCTTCTTTCAGTGGCAGGCGATGCACAACCATGTCAGTATCGAGCCCTGGCATATCTTGATACGACCAAGCGAATACATCATTATACTCTCGGAGCATTTCAACCAGTCTTCTCTTGATATCACTCTGCAGTGCGGCTCCAATACGAATATTTTTCTCAATCCCTTCCGACCCCAAATTGATAATTTCGATAACCTCGTCGTGAGGCAGAATGGCTTTTTCCTCTTGTTTCACTAACCAAGACAGTTCTTCAGGAACGTCGCTATCTTCGACATCCTCTTCTTCGGTCTGGAATACCGGGTGCTCGAAGTCGGGACGAGTCATAGGTGGTTCAAGGATGTCATCTGAAAATGTTATCCTGCAAAAGAAAGGGTTAAGTGCTTCAAAATGCGTATAAAGCGAATAACCACATTGCCATTTTATTGAAAAATACAAAACAGGAAAGACAGGGATTACAGTATTTGCACATGAAAAAACGCCATTCATTTAATGATTAACGAAGCAATGTTTATAACAACACAGCCCTAAGCAAATCCTGATGCCCCGGGCAAGACATCAGATTATTCAACAATTAATAAAGCAAAGCATTACTGTTTAAAAGTCACAGGAACAAGCTCCTGAATAGACCAGTTGCACAGTCCTTGTCCTGGCGTGCTTGGCTGAATCCAGGCATCCATATCACAGTCGCTGTCCCCTTCATCAGATTCTGAAGCAGCATTGACAGATTCATGACGTACTCCACTGGCAGAGATGGTGATTGACCTTCTGAAATGGGGGGCCCCCACGGAAGGAGTTGATGACGACGGTCGGTACCCCAGCCCGAACCGGTCCATTTTCACAGGAATGTCCAATACTTTGCCCCAGCCCTTGGCTTCTCCGGCTTCCACTAGAGCTCGAGCTTCTTTATACGATGAGACAGCTATCTCTGGCACTTTGCTCGGCCTGGGACCCTTGTCCTTTATGCGCAAACCTTCGAATGCCTGGCATGGCGTCTCGTGGATCTCCCCGTCGACTTCCACATATTTAAACGAAGATAGATGGCTGACCAGGATGTCTTCTTCTCCGCACACGGTGACTACACTGTCTCCGACCATATACTTTAACTTCTGATGCAGGGTAGACGTGACTGCCCCTGCCCCGTGAATCCAAGGTCTTCCCAGCAAGCAGCTGTACGCAGGCTGTATATCCATGATATAAAACTCCGTTGCAAACACTTCCGGCCCCACTTGCAGAGGCAAGGTAATCGATCCGAAGACTGTTCTACGCGTGCCGTCAAACGCTCTGACTACCAAATCGCTGGGTGTGCACAAGATCCCTCGAACATCCAGCTTCATCATTGCCTTCTTAGGCAGCACGTTCAAAGACGACCCGGTGTCAACCAATACGTGCGACATTGTCGACCCCCTGCACTCAACAGATACATGTAATGCCATATTATGGTCCCTTCCTTTCGGAGTCAAGTCGAAATCAGTAAAGCCCAGACTGTGGCCTGCATTTACGTGTGCCAATACTCCTTCTAGCTGATTTACGGAGACATCCTGGGGTACAAAAGAAGTGTCTAGGACTTTCAGCAAAGCGTTCCTGTGGGCTTCCGAACACAACAGCAATGACAATATAGATATTTTGGACGGCGTTTGCTGCAAATGCTCCACAATTTTATAATCACTTTTCCGAATCAAGCGCATGAATTCTTCGACATCCTTCGATGCTGCTTCTTTTTCACTTGCTTGTACCGGAACGTTCTCAACCGCTTTCCCTTTTCCTTTCGCTATCCTTTCGGCTTCCACTTCAGGAGATATAAAGATCCTGCCACTCCTCGTCATGCCTCCTGAGCCCACAACATTATCCACAACCTCCGCTGACTGCTTGTTGATATCGATCTTTATCCCATCACAATACACCTCTAGCCCATATGACCATGGGACCGCTCTCGTGTTCTCATACGGGATTGGCCCGGCTTTAGTTATGGTAATCGGTGGTCGCTGAGTTGGTGCTGAAATGGTGATCGTCTTCCGCGGAATCGTTACCGTGGCCACATCACTCCGATTATCCACTACTGCCCCTGCAGGCTCATCAGTTGCTGTTCTATCAAACTGCAATATACCATCATCAATTAAGGCCTGAATGCCTTTCTTCAAATCCTCACACCCCCCAGCCAGGGCCCAACAGTCTAAACAGTACTCATTACAACCCGGGTAAACACCTCCTTGCAACAGTCGGCTTTTTATTTCGCTCAGCGGCGTCTTCAAATCCTCCACATTCATAATCAGATTCAGACCTTCCTCAGTCAGCACGGCGTTCGCCCCATGATTAGGCATGGGTTTCTGGACTATATTCGGACCTGTCGTTCCGAAGTTGATAGACTTGTTATCCAAAAGGTCCTGCACGACATGCTTAAAAGCATGACAACCTTCTATATCATGGCCCGGGGCCCCAGAATGAAACTCGCAGCGTCTATTTGCATCATAACCGAACGGGGGAGTTCCCGTTATCGGTGCCAAGGTTCTTTTCTCTACCAGATTCAATCCCAACAATGTCTGCAATAAATCAGCATAGTTAGAGGGAGGCTTCTCAAATACTCTTCTCGGCTTGCCACCCTGGAATCTTCGTTGAGCTTGCTGTGCCCCCTGCTGAGGCTGCTGCTGCTGTGGCATCGGTTGCTGCTGAACCGGTTGTTGTTGCTGGATTGGTTGTTGCTGATAGGGGATAGTAACACTCGACACTTGCTGCGGCTGACGATATTGATTTCTTCCCCTGCCTCGGCCTCGGCCTCGGCCTCCAAATACAGCGCTAGCTTCGCCCTGACGGAGCCCACCATAAGCTTTCTTATTACTGCCAGATGCAGTTGATTCATCGACTTGGAACTTTCCTTGTTTAATATTACGCTCAATCTTTTCACCCATCAGAATCAGGTCTGAAAAACTGGCCAGAGAAGTATGAAACAACATATCATGAAACAGCCCGGTGAATGTGCCGACAAACATGTCATTCATTTCTTTATCTTCGACAGGAGGACGGACCCTGGCAGCCATATCGCGCCACCTTTGCGCGTACTCCTTAAAACTCTCCCCCTTCTTCTGCGAAAGCCCGGCCAACTGGACCCGATTGGGCGCCAGGTCGCTGTTATACTTGTAATGGGCTACAAATGCCTCCGCTAATTGCTTCCAAGTCTTGATATCAGTTGGCTCCAACCCCATGTACCACTCTAGGGAAGGACCCGATAGACTATCCTGAAAGAAATGCATGAGCATTCTTTCATCAGTAGAGTATGCAGACATCTTTCTGTAATAAGCTCGTACATGCACTTTCGGACATGTATCTCCTTTGTACTTATCGAACGCAGGCGCCTTGAATTTAATTGGCACCCTCAAGCCAGGTACCAAGCCCATAGTTGCCATGTCCAATCCCACAGCACTCTGATTCAAGACTCCCTTCATTTGCTCTTCCAGCATTCTAATCTTTTGAGAATCATCCATCGGTCCTTCAAAACCTCCTCCAGAGAAGGCGTCTTCCTGTTGATCCTCTTGCCACATACCGTTTCCAGCCCCGTATCCATCATATGCATTATTACGTCCAGCTCTGACCTGATTCATCCCCGGAACTCGGCCTCTGTTGCCATACCCTTGAACACCTCCAGCGGGACCAACAGCCATAAATCCAGTACCATTTCCGTTTCCAAAGCCTCCGTAACCCTGATTGACCATACCATAACCATCTTGCCCAAAGCCTTGAGCATTAAAGCCATACTTGCCAGCGTTGTCGAATCCCTGATCGTTAAATCCGAACCCAGTATTGACAAAGCCATTGCCTCCGAGATTATCTCCCAAATTGACATCACCCAGCCCAGCGTTATGGACAGCAGTATCATTTCCAACTCCGACGTTACCATTCACAGCAGTGGTAGCGTTGTTGACGTTAGCGGCAGGCATATTGACCACAGGCGGAGCCACTGGCGTGGGAGTGCCGTCTCCATGAGCAGTATCAACCCGGACAGACTGATGATCTTCGTTACCATGACCAGCATTGCGAGCCAACAGAGGCTGGACCATGGCCTGCAAGTTCTCCTGCCCTTTTGCTATAGCCTCCATGGTTTGCATGAAGAGGGCGAGCTTTTCGCGCACATCCTGCATCTCGTTCTGAATTTGGTCCATGACTTTCCGACAGTTGGAGCGTGTAGAATAGCGGTGCGGATGTTGATCTGGAATCCTGTTAAGTACCTGATACAGAGCAAGAGATAAGACACCATTCAAAGATTACCTGTTATGCAATATGAATATGAATGCAATGCCATGTGTCTGTGCATTAGGGGAGTTCATTCCCCCAGTTCTAGTGCGAAGGTGCCGGTGCAGTGACAGTGTTGACAATAGGAATATCGGAGCTGAATCATAGAAAGCCTCATATATTGCTGAGAGAATCAATAATCCCAGGGTACAATATCACTGAGAGTACAAATAAGGCATGACCTCAACCAACAATCCTGGTGATGGTCAGCACTATGCAAATAAAGCATACAGGCGAATATGAAATGATCAAATCCTCCCAAAAGTCTGGTACTCCTCTATCAACTTCTTGGTCTCCGGATGGCTTGGTCGATCAAGCAGCCCTTCAACAAGCTGGTTTCTCCTTTTAAGGACACGGCGTACGTCTTCAGCAGTTTCTTCCCATGTTGCTTCTCCGAAGCAATCTTCTAGCTTTCGTTTCTGAGACACTGCTTCATCTCTGGATTTGATTGCCTTGTTCAGTGCATGCTGGACACTATACCGGTTCATCACTTCTTCCTCACACTTCTTGATGCTAGACTTCAACTTCTCTTCAAGATCGGAAATTTGCTGCTTCAGCTTATCTTCCCTCTTCTTGTTGTTGGTGAGTGTAGCATTCCAAGTCTTATTGCAAGAGGATATCTCTCGGTGTGCTGCGTCGAGCGCCTTCTTTTTGGCTTCCAGCATGTCATGGGAGCTTCTGAACTCTTGCCCCAGACGTTCGCGCTTTTTCTTTTCCTCAGTCAACTCAGCTCCTAACCTGTTTACCAGCTCGATCTGTTGTTGGAAAGCATATACGGCCTTGTTTTTCTCACTGCGTGCCTGGGCTAACTCTTGCTCTAACCCTTCATTAATCTTCATCAAGGCTTCTTTCTCCTTCACAACTTGCTCATAGACTTCCCTGGCAACAGTAGTCGGCTCTTCTACCGGAATAGGATCAAGAATTGGTGCATCTGGAAACGGCATCTTCAACTGACTAGCCCTCTCCTGAATCCAAGCTCTATAAGGTGCATAGGCCTGACAGTCATTCTTTCCTAACAACGGCTTCCCTTTGCGGTTAATACGCGTCCAGGCACGTCGCAACTTGGCTAACAACTCCCCCTTTACGTCACCAGTGAAGTACAGAGAAGGGTTGTAATTGATACATCCTTTTCTTCCTATCAACGGTACATTAGGGTACCCAGAACAACTGAAGATGAGCTCAGATCCCAACAAGTCTCGATCAAACCACTCCATATCTTCCGATGATAGCCTCATCAGACGCTCTGGCCAACCAACTGGAGCTGTAGTCTCTGCAGCAGATCCTCTCTTAGGAAGGTGACTCTCAAACCACATACTCAGTAAGGGTACACACAGATGAACATTCTTCCCTCTTCCCTTCTCATTCTTGTAATGCAGTGAGTGGTAGAGGTCTCCAAGTAAGGTAGGTACAGGATTACCAGCGGCGAACAAGTAGAAAGCATCGAAGTCCACAAAATCCGGTATATTGGGAAACAGTACTATGCCATAAATGCACAAAGCCAACACAGCATTGAAAGCAACCCAACACCCGCTCTTGGCGTACTCTTGGGCTTTACCAACTAAGAACTGAAATGAGAAGCCTGGAACTCCACGGGAAACAGTAGTCACAAGTTCAGAAGCATCAACATGCAAGGCTTTTGCCAATTCCTCCGGCTTGGGTTTGGCATCATAATGAATGAATGGAACCTGGTTCTGCACAGGCAGCTCAACATACTCAGCGTATTCCTCCAGAGTTGGTCCCATAATAAAGTCAGAGAACGTAAAACACCTCAAAGCAGGGTCATAGAATTGCATCAAAGCATACAACCCATCTAACTCTACCTCTGTAGGTTTGCACACCAATCTCAACAATCTACCATAGCTCATCCGGAAACTCCTACGAACACCCTCATCAGCAAGAGAGATCAACCCCAGTAAAGGAACAATATCAGGAGTAGGCAATTTGTAAGCAACTGTTCTCCTTAAGCTAGCCATGATCAAAACTCAGAGGTCCGGGCACTAGAACTAGGGAAATGCAAATGCACCTGCAGTACAGACACACGTTAGTGAAATGCAAATGATAATGGATATGCAGGCAATGCAATGCAAGTAACATTCAACAGGGACCAAAGCTGCAGCTGAATAGCCTAAACCCAATCAAGAAAGGTCTCAGATAGACCATCCAGAAATCATCAAACCCTGGTCTCAGATAGACCTAAAATAGAACTCCAACACTGGTCTCTGACAGACCTCAAATCATAACTCCAACTAGTCTCTGATAGACCTCAAATCACATCCATAATTGGTCTCTGACAGACCTCATAACTCTCCAACTGGTCTCTGACAGACCTCAGAACACATCTCCAAATGGCCTCTGACAGACCTCAGAATACATCTCCAAATGGTCTCTGACAGACCTCATAACTCTCCATAAATAACCAGGATCTCTGATCAAGAAATAACCGGTAGTCTGGAGGTCTAGTTACCTGCATAACCCTGAATCCCCTCACAGGTGGGTGGCCCTATAACTGGCACAAGGTACGGCATCCTATGCGGTTGTCGGCGTCACAGACTTTCAGGGTTGATGATACGATTCCCAGAAGGAGTGGCATCATCAATTCCTGAAGAGGCCTCACTCAGCCAACTTCCAAATGATCGGTCCCCAGAGTCGACAATCCAACTAACCAGCAACCCACGCCAACCAAAGGAAGGGGCAGGAGGCCAACCAGAAGAACCTCGTCTGAGTGTAGATTTCATGGGACACCAAAGCAAGCAAAGCAAGCGGGCGCCCACTAATTTCTACTCTAATTCTAGGTGCACTCAAGCCCAGGTCCGGCTTATCTCTCAATATCAGAACACCCGTCACACCCCAGATACAGCAACAATAATCAATATATAAAGCTGAAAATAAAGGTCAGAAATATAAATCCATACAAAATCCTCGACGGGAAAACAAGCGTTAGGATTGACTCTCTCAAGGGACGTTGGATCCCAAATGCATAAGAACCATCGCAGTCCTTAGCAGCCAGGGGACGTTGGGTCCCCAGCAGAGTCGCCAGCTGTCGCTACTGCGAAAATCGGCGCCGGCTGAACAGAAGAGTCGCCACCGTGCGTTATTTATCCCACGGGAGGGAAAGGAAACGCTCAGAGTAAACCTCGCACAACACGGGAAAGGTATGGTCATCGCAACCAAAACCTGGGTTCGGGAGTCGGTTACGCAAGGGGAAGGTATTAGCACCCCTCACGTCCATCGTACTCGATGGGATCCACGCTTGTTTTCGGGTATGGATTGTTATTCTATCTAAACTATAGGTCAAGGGTGAAAAAGAAAATAAAAATGACTCGGCAAAGTATCGCACTTTATGCCTACGTATTCCCGTCTGGAACGAGAAATCAGAGTCAACGTAGTTCGCCTACCTACGGGAAAGGAGGGGAAGGTTGCTCGCTAGGATATCGCATCCTATGCCTACGTACTTTCATACAGCATGAAAGATCAGAGCAAACGTAGTTCGGGCCACGTACGACACAAGCTTGTCTTGGTTGATTTTATTCCTTCTGAAAAAGGTTTTCTTGATTAACAGTCCCGGCGGACAAAAATGACGCTTTGATGAGTTCACATTCTTTTACGGAAGAAGTGTCTTTTATTGTGTTTGAAATCTTTATGTGTTTTTCTGTTTGTTTTGAGAAAGAAAGAGACAGAACTCTAACCTACGGTTGCGAAGGGAAACAAACTAACCTAATGTTATCATGCATGGGTTAAGACCTAGTGTCTATCATGCTCCTCCCTTGCACAGAGAGAAACAGAGATCCTACGGGAATAGACGGAAACAAAACAGTAACAAGTATACAGTAAAGCAGTAAAATGCATGGATGCAACAGCACAAGCGAGGCAAGGGAGTCCCACTCAACCTCGAACCTAGAAAACAAGAGGCAAAAGTGAACAGGCTTCACTTTCAACCCAGCAGGGTAAACAGCAAACAATACAGTTCAGAAAACCAATCAATACATCAACAAATGAAATACAGCAAAAGAAACAGCATTAGCAGCTCTGAATCAACAACTAGCTTCAAGCAATCTCCAATCAGCTACAGGCTTCAACAAGCATCAATCTCCATCTTCATGGCCTTCAGGTAAGGGCTTTGATCATCAGTCTTCTATCTGCAATGGCTTTTCTTCAAGCTCAAACCTCCAGGATGAGGGATTAGTCACAAGAGTGAATTGGGTGTTAAGCAATCAGTTGACTACCAAAGGTGGTGAACAAACTGCTTCTAACACAAGAGACATTTTCTCTCAAGAGTTCTATCTCACAGACACTATCACCAAGCCTTCCAAAGGAAGGGGGTGAGTGTCTTAGAGAGACTCTGAATCCCAGAGAAGAATGGATGCAGACAAGGCAATCCATGTTTGAGAAACAAACTTTCTAACCTAGAGCTCTGCCTAGCTCCTAAACCCTAGTCTCCTCAACAGCTGCTGGTAAGAACCTCCTCTCCAACTCTGACAATTGATCTTCAATCTTTGAATCTCCAATGGTCTTCATCTTCACACATCTTCAGCTCCCCCAGGGCCCCAGACAAACCCAATACCCAAACAAACAAGCAACAATCCCCAGAGGGCACACCACACCAGACAATTAGATATACAGACAGTAATAATAGCAGTAGGGGAATCTTAACTTTTCTAAGGGATCTAGTAACTACCCATAGCCCCTATAGTCCCATAACTAACCTAGTTAAACCCTAAGTCCTAAGGGAAATACAATCAAACTTCCTAAGTTGTCACCTAAAACCCTAGTTTTGTACATGATGTTCAAGCATTTATTAATCACCTAAAATTAACTCCTAAAAATGGGAACTAAAATATTTCCACAAGTTGAATATCTCATCTAAACAATATAAAAAGAATGACCAAAAAATATTAAAGCATGTAAGAGAACAAAAATCATTAAAATGATGCATGAAATGAAACTATTTAATATGACATTTATTTAGAAAATATGGAAAAAATATGAAATAAAAATAAAAATGAAATTTTATTTTTCTATAATATTCTAGACATTTTAATGAAAATATTGTAAAAAGAATGGATTAAAATGCATTTTTTATGAATTAGTTATGAATTTATGAAATTGGTAAAAATTAAAATGGAATTAAGAAAATAAAATTGAATTAAATGAAGGAGGGGGTATGAATAGAAATTCGCCCCAGTTATAAACAGAATGGGCCACATAATGGGGGGTGCTGGTAGCGAATTGCCAAGGCCCAATATCACTCTGAATTAGTGAAAAGAAATAAGAAGCGCTGGGGGTAAGAATAGCAGTGAAGTCACATTGAAATTGGTTTGGGCTCACACATTGGGGGTGGGGATAGCACATCTCAACTCAGGCCCGCCCGTTTCAATTAATGAAACGGCGCGTTTTGGCCAAGTCATTCTTTCCCTCCAAAACTCAGATCAAATAAGAACCATTGGATCGTGCTCCAGGTCAAAGGTCTTACTCACAATAGACGATCCAGATTTCGTCTTCTTCCTCAATTCAACTGAACTTAGGGTTTCATCCCCATGAGACTCCATGCACGAGCAACCTTATCCCATTCTGTTCTCACTCTACAGGAAACCAATCCACACGATGTGAACATGAAAATTGCTCTACAACTCTCCCTCTACACGTCTATGGCACTAATTCATCTTGAAAATCATCACAACAACAAACCCGATCGAAGCAACATCTGGCCACCATGGAAATGCACTGAGATGCATCATGATGATTCTTCTTTAAACCTAACCTAAACTAATCTACAACTAATGGAGATTAACCTGCGCTATCCTACTAACATTATGGTGCATTAATTCAAGAGATACAAGCACTAACAGTTTGTTGCACCTGTCACCAACCATCACCAATCCTTTCCAAATTCATCTAAACTAATCTCCTAACCACCTAGATTGCATCTAAACTAACAACATCATGCCAAACTAACTAGATCAAGCAGTTTGAATGGAAACTTACCTAGTGAGAAATCTTGAGAAACAGCTATGGAGATTGAAGATCTGAGGCTTCTAGGTGTTGGATCTTGATCCACAAACTCAGCAATCAATTCTGTATGCAATATTCTGGTGATTCCTTGCTTGAATTAGGCTGTCTAATGGAATTTGCAACTTTGATGTTCTTGAGTATGGTGCTCGAAAATGGATGATAATCACCAAAACCTTGCTTCAATTCTGATCTATGATGATAATGGAGTAAGATTGAATCAATGTGGATGATGATTTTGTGAAGAATTTGAGAGAATTGCAATGAAACTTCAATGAAAAGAATGAGGGAATTTGTGAAATTCTTGGTGCAAATGAAGCCAACCCTTGCCAAATTCTCATTTTATGCTTATATAGACCCCAAATGAACATTCTAGATCCATCTTGCACATTCCCTTGTTTTCCAACTTTGGGTTCATTTTGATTATGTTTCTTAAAAGGCAAGCAACCATGGATAACTTTCTTTTTTCCTTCTAAACTCAAAAAAGTGTTTGAACCATTGTTCTTAGAATTGTTTTTTCATTCAAAATCATATATTGGAAGTCTCCATTTGGACTTGTAAATCTCCCAAACCATTTTTCAATTTGAAATTATTCACTTTATAAGCCTTTTAGTTCATATTTTGACCAATCATGCAACATCGTGCTATGAGCTTCTCCAATAATTTGTGACCTTCTTTCTAGACTTAAAATCCCATTTGGAGCAAGTTTTATGTTGGAAGTTTTTCCATTTGAGGCCTCCTTGTATGAGTTTTGGACATAGGTTAAAATGACCTGTAATTCACAAATGCCCAAAATACCCTTTGCTTGTCAAGACCCTAAGTTGAGTTCTCCACATCATATGAAGGCATACCATACCATTCTAGAAAGCTAAGACAATGAGGAACAATTCTCATGTTGACCAAGAATTCATTTGAAATCTCCTTGAGGGGCAAAACTAGCTTGGAAGTCAAATCACTTTCACAGACAAAAATTCAGATACCTCAGATGACCTGTAACTTGTAAGGACCATAACTTGAGTTCTATAAATCTCCTTGAGGTCTTCCACCACTCAAATTAAAGGTCTTGAGATCCTCTACAAGTTTCATGTTGGCCAAGAAGCCATTTGAAGCTAGCAGTTTGACTTATCTTGCTTGGAAATTTGACCTAAACTAGGGGATTTTACAGAGAAACCCTAATTTAGTAACTCCTCTTCTCCTTGATTTCTCTTGAATTCTTCTTGTCATATCTCCATATCCTTCTTTATATATCCAATGATGAACCCCACACCTCTCCAATAGCCTTGAATGCTCTTTTAAACCAGTCAATTGACCTAGGGTTGACCTAGGGTTGACCCAGATGAAACCCTAGTTGACTGTCTTCAGTTATAACTATTGTGATCACCTCAACAACTTATTTTCTTCTCCAAATGACCTTTTAAGTCTCTCATAATGTCTAGATGCTCTCCATGCCTCCACTTCACAGCTCACAACCCTCTTGTTGATCCTCAGATACCCTCAGCTAGGAGATGGACTCAAGGCTTGATCTGCTGAACTCTTTGCTTTCAAATTCTTTCCTGATGACTTGAATAGGATTGAATTGGGATAATGACCTCTTGATAGGCCTCTAGAGATGAGAATAATGATTGGTCCCCTGTTGACTGACTTGCTATGCTTATGCTATGCAGATGGTTAGTCTATGTACATGACTCTATATGCAAATGCTAATGATATTAAAACATGAACCAAGTGAATAAGGTTGGGCAAATTTTAGGGTGCAACAACGAGAAGTGGAGTTAAAGGTATTCTTGCCAAGGTATTAGTGGATAAAGCTCAAATGTTCTTGAAGGCTATGAGCTACGATGCTGTTGAGGAGATCTTAGCCTTATTGATTTATGGCTTAGTGTTGTTCCCCAATCCTGATCAGTTCATAGACGTTCATGCCATCAACATATTCCTGAGTCACAATCCAGTGCCTACCTTACTTGGAGACATCCTACATTCTCTTCACACCCGTACTACAAGGGCAAGAGGAACTTTGATGTGCTGCATACCTTTACTTTCTAGGTGGTTTATTTCTCACCTTCCTCGCTCAATAATGAAGAATGAGCAAGGGTTCAGATGGTCCAAGAGGATCATGTCACTTTCTCACTCAGACATCCATTGGTGCTCCGGATCTATGGAGAATGTCACCATCATTGACCGTTGTGGGGAGTTTCCTAATGTGCCACTTCTAGGCATAAGAGGAGGCATCACCTACAACCCATCTCTAGCTTTACGACAGTTTGGTTACGCCCGGAGCGATGGTCCACATGACATGTTGATTCAGGGCATTGTGTTTGATTACGACAACGATCTTCAGGGTTACCGTCAGAGATTCATCCGAGCTTGGGGAAAGGTAAACAGGATTGACAGCAAGACACTGGAGCCTAAGTACACTATTCCAATGGAGGCTTATCTCAGATGGGTACGATCTCGTGCTCAGACACTCATGATGCCATATCCTGCCGTCCTACCAGTTACCATGGAACCTGTTGCTGAAGGAGACACAGCTTATACCATCCTTCACCCAGACATGCCTACTGATATGGAAGACTTGCAGAGATCATGGATCCAACTGAAAGAGCAAAGGGATACTTTCGAGGCTCATTACAAAGCAAGCCAAGCAAGGATCCTAGAGCTAACAAAGCTACTTCATGAGGAACGAAACCTCAACTCATACCTCAACACAAAGAGGAAACGTCCATGGGAGACTTAAAACCCCATCTTTTGTACTTATTTCGTTTTCATTTTTTGTAAGCCTAAAAGGCAAAACAAGTTATTACTAATAAAAAGTTACTTTCTTGTTTGTTTAAGCAAATTTAAATCCTGCGGTCCTTGAAAACATTGCATATGCATTCCCATATCATTGCATCACAGGTTTATAATTATGCACAGGTTTCTCATCTTCTCGCTGTTTATTTCAGCAATGGCTCTTGAACAATCAGTTAAGGATCTCCAGGCACAGAATGCACAGTTCCAAGAGCTGATCCTGAACCTATCCAAGGGGCAGGATGAATTGAAGACACTGCTGGCCAAGAAGACTAAGAAGGCTAGAAGGTCTGCTGGGTTGCTCAACATGGGAAGAAGGTTCAAAGGTCCTGTCAAGACCAAGGAACATGTTGAAGACTATGAATCTGAAGAATCTGAGCAGGAGAGAGGCAGTCTCCACAACACTATGGGGGACTCTGATTCTGAGGCTAACTACTACCATGAGCCTAACGAAGACAAATTCAAGATGCTGGTGGATAGAATGGATGCTATGGAATTACAGAAATCATCTGGGCTGGATTTTGAGGATTTGAGCTTGATATCTGGGGTGGTCATACCCATTGGGTTCAAAGTTCCTACATTTGTTGTCTATGATGGGGTCTCTTGTCCCAAATTGCATCTGAGGTCTTATGTCAGAAGAATGCAACCCCACACTGCTGATAAAAAGTTGTGGATCCATTTCTTTCAAGAGAGTTTATCTGGAGCTCAGCTAGAGTGGTATTATCAGTTGGAGAGTGTCAACATCGGAGATTGGAATGACCTTGCTGAAGCTTTCTACAAGCAGTATCAATACAATGCTGACTTAGCCCCCACTCGCATGCAGCTTCAAAGCATGTCTATGGGTGCCAAAGAAAGCTTTAAGGAGTATGCTCAGAAGTGGAGAGACTTAGCTGGAAGAGTTCAACCCCCTTTGACTGATAGGGAGTTGGTTGATATGTTCATGTGTACGCTGAATGGTCCGTTTTACAGTCATCTCATTGGAAGCTCATCATCTGGCTTCACTGAGTTGATCATGACAGGAGAGCGAGTAGAGAATGGTATCAAGAGTGGTAAGATCCAAGTGGGCACTTCGTCATCAGGTGCTGCAAAGAAGCCTCCCACTGGGAAGAAAGAATCTAATGCTGTTTATGGTCAGCCTGATCGTAACAGAAGGCATCAGTCTGTTAGTGCAGTTCATATTTCAAATCCAACTCCTGCAACAACAGAGCAGCCTCAAGGCAACCAACAGAGGGCTAGAAGACAGTTCACGAAGATCAACATGTCAATGGCTCAGGCATTGCAACACTTGTTGAAGGCTGAACTTATTACCCTGAGGGAGGCTCCTCAGAATCCCAATGTTACCTCTCCCAAGTACAATCCCAATGCACGATGTGCATATTATTCAAACTGTCCAGGACATGATACTAATAACTGCTGGGTCTTGAAGAACAAAATTCAGGATATGATTGATGCTGGAGAAATTGAGTTTGATCCACCAGGTACTCCAAATGTGATTACAGCTCCAATGCCAAATCACGAGAAGACTGTCAACGCCATTGATGAAGATATTGATGAAGATCTGCATGTCTATTCAGTTATGGAGTTGAGCACACCATTGTCTGTTATCAAAAAGAGGTTAGTACAAGCTGGGATCTTTCCAGGTTGTCATGAAGATTGTCTATATTGTACCTATAAGCCGGATAGTTGCTTCATTTTGAGAGATGGGATTCAACGTCTCATGGATAAATATACTATAGTGTTTGAAAGAAGACCAGCATCTGTAGAAAGTATGGTGGATCATCTGACTCAGGGTAAGAAGATTGAAGAGGTTGACATGGTTGACAAAGTACCACTAAGAATCACTTCAAAGGGTCCCATTAAAATCACTCGTCAGGGCCCAATCAAGATTACTGCTGAAGGTTCTGTGAAAGTTGTCGCTGAAGCCAGAGTAGCTCCTCTGATCATTACCACTCCTGGTCCTATCCCTTATACATCTGACAAAGCTGTGCCTTGGCACTATGGGTCTGATGTTTACATCCATGGTGTCAAGCAGGAGCCTTTACCTGATATGCCTGTTGACATTGATAATATTGCTGGATCTAGCAAGATCACTCGTAGTGGAAGAGTCTTCTCTCCTCCAGTTGCTTCTAAGAGTGCAGTTACTCCTGCTGTTACTTCCACCACTGATGCTCGGGGCAAGGGTCCTGTTATTGAGCCTGTATCTACTGATGTGCCAGCTGCTGATGACCTCTCTAAGCAGATGGAAGAAGTATTGAAAATCATTCGCAAGAGTGATTATGATATTGTTGATCAGCTGGGGCATACTCCCTCAAAGATTTCTATGCTCTCCCTGTTATTATGTTCTGAGGCTCATGCCAAGTCATTGATCAAGTTTCTAAAGATGGCTCATGTACCCAGTGCAATTTCTGTGGACCAGTTTGAGAATTGTGTTGCTCACCTGACCTATGACAACGGGTTAGGATTTTCTGATGCTGACTTGACCCCTGCCAAGAGGGATCATAACAGGGCCTTGCATATTTCAATTGAATGCAGGGACACTACCCTGTCTCATGTGCTGATAGACAATGGTTCTTCTCTGAATGTGTTGCCTAAGGAAGTCCTGAACAAGCTAAGTCCTGAAGATACGGTATTGAAGCCCAGTAATATTGTGGTAAAGGCTTTTGATGGTTCTAGAAGAGTAGTGCATGGGGAAATTGATCTTCCAATCAAGGTTGGCTCTCAGGTGTTTACTGCTACATTCTATGTGATGGATATTCGTCCTTCGTACTCATGTCTGCTTGGTCGTCCCTGGATCCATGGGGCAGGTGCTGTGACCTCCACATTACATCAAAAGTTGAGATATCCGGTGAATGGAAAAGTTGTTACTGTCTTTGGAGAGGAAGAATACTTTGTCAGCCATGTAAACACTTTCAAGTATCTGGAAGTAGAAGGTGAATACATTGAAACTCCATGTCAGTCATTTGAAGTGGCTCCCTGGGCTGTTCAGGATTGTGTGACTCCTCCTGCTGTGAAGAAGGTTCCTGTGGTCATCAGAAACCCTCCAACAATGGCAATGGCCTCCCTCAATGATGCAAAAGCTGTGGTGGAAGAAGAGTCCCAGAAGGCTGTTCGTCGTGCTCGTGCTGTTCGTATCACCAATCAAGGGGTTATCAATGCTGTGGGAGATCAAGATGAAGACTACAACTTGGAGGCATGGATTTTTCCTACTGTGGGTGCTGGACTCAATAATTGGAAAGCTGAAGATGTTATCCCTATCTCCTTTAGTCAGGAGTAAATACTATTACTGTGTTGTGTTTTTAAATTTATAATTTCTGGAACAATTAAAACTTTCAAGCCATGTGCCTTACCCGGGGCACAATGGTGTGCTTGTTACGGGTTGTCATTTCATTTGCATACTGCATTCAATAAAATTAGTGGACGTTTCGTTTTCGTAAATATTGTGTTCCTTGTCTTTCTTTTTCTTTTATTTTTGCTTTATCAGCTATGTGTTCTTACACACACCCACGTCACTAAAATGCAGATCCTCATCCACTCTGGATCCAGTTGATAACAGTTCTACTATTGCCAGTTACAATTTCGAGAATCCGATCTATCAAACTGAAGACGGAAACGAGGACGATTGTGAAATACCTGTAGAGCTTGCTAGGTTGTTACAACAAGAAGAGAAAGCTATACAGCCACATGAAGAGCCAGTCGAAGTTGTGAATCTGGGAACTGAAGAAAACAGAAAAGAGGTCAAAATAGGGGCTGATTTAGAGGACAGTGTCAAGAGCAGGTTGATTCAGATGCTACGTGACTATGTGGAGATCTTTGCTTGGTCTTATGAAGATATGTCAGGGTTGGATACGGACATTGTGGTTCACCGTTTGCCAGTGAAAGAAGATTGTCGTCCAAAGAAGCAGAAGGTTCGCCGTATGCGTCCTGAAATGTCAGAAAAGATCAAAGCAGAGGTAATGAAACAGTTCAATGCAGGGTTCTTGGCCGTAACTTCTTATCTTCAGTGGGTTGCAAATGTGGTACCAGTTCCTAAGAAAGATGGTAAGGTACGTATGTGTGTAGACTACAGAGATCTGAACAAGGCTAGCCCTAAAGATGACTTTCCACTTCCTCATATTGATATTCTGGTAGACAACACTGCTCAGCATAAGGTATTCTCTTTTATGGATGGGTTCTCTGGTTACAATCAAATCAAGATGGCACCTGAAGATATGGAGAAGACTACATTTGTGACACAGTGGGGCACCTTTTGCTATAAGGTAATGCCATTTGGTTTGAAGAATGCAGGGGCAACATATCAGCGTGCTATGGTGGCTTTGTTTCATGATATGATTCACCATGAGATAGAGGTATATGTGGATGATATGATAGCCAGGTCTCAGAATGAAGAACAACATCTTGATCATCTGCACAAGTTGTTTGAGAGGTTGAAGAAATACAGGTTGAGATTAAATCCAAACAAGTGTACTTTTGGAGTTAGATCTGGAAAGCTCCTGGGTTTCATTGTCAGTGGAAAAGGTATTGAAGTGGATCCTGCAAAAGTGAAAGCTATACGAGAGATGCCAGCTCCCCGTACTGAGAAGGAGGTTAGAGGTTTCTTGGGACGATTGAACTACATTGCAAGATTTATTTCCCAATTAACTACCATCTGTGAGCCAATCTTCAAGTTGTTGAAGAAAGATCAGGTGATGGAATGGAATGATGAGTGCCAGACGGCCTTTGATGAAATCAAGAGCTATTTGCTAGAACCTCCAATTTTAATGCCACCAGTTGATGGAAGACCCTTGATTATGTATTTAACAGTATTAGACAACTCAATGGGGTGTGTATTGGGGCAACATGACGAGTCTGGTCGAAAAGAGCAGGCAATATACTACCTTAGCAAAAAGTTTACCGACTGTGAAACAAGATACTCACTGCTCGAGAAAACTTGCTGCGCTTTGGCATGGGCTGCTCGCCGACTAAGACAGTATATGTTGACCCATACTACCTTGTTGATTTCGAAGATGGATCCAATCAAGTACATATTTGAGAAACCTGCTCTCTCCGGAAGAATTGCAAGATGGCAAATGATCTTGACGGAATATGATATACAGTATACTACTCAGAAGGCCATTAAGGGGAGTGTTGTTGCTGATCATTTGGCTCATCAAGCAGTAGATGATTACCAGTCAATGAATTTTGAGTTCCCTGATGAAGACATTATGTCTGTTACCAAAGAACCTGGACAATATGACGGACCTGAACAAGGATCCCGATGGACTATGGTTTTTGATGGTGCCTCCAATGCACATGGTAATGGTGTTGGTGTTGTGATAAGTTCCCCTGAAGGTTGTCATACCCCGATTACTGCCAGACTTTGTTTCTATTGTACCAATAACATGGCTGAGTATGAGGCATGTATCATGGGTATGCAAGTTGCTATTGATATGAAGATTCAGTTCCTTGAGGTGTATGGAGATTCAACTCTGGTAGTAAGTCAGATTAAAGGAGATTGGGATACAAAGCATGATAATCTCATTCCTTACAGAGAACATGTGTTGTCTTTGATCCCACATTTCAAAGAGATTACTTTTGGACATATTCCACGAAGAGAGAATCAGTTGGCAGACGCATTGGCCACCATGGCATCTATGTTTGAGATCAGCTGGGATGATGAAGCTCCCAAGATTACCATTGATAGATTTGAGAAGCCTGCATACTGCAATGAGATTGACACTGAAGGGGCAGAGGAGAAGCCTTGGTTCTATGAAGTGAAAAATTATCTTGAAGCTCAGGAGTTCCCTGAAGGGGCCTCTGTCAAAGATAGGAAGTTCCTGAGAAGGTTTTCTGCTAAGTTCTTTCTGAGTAATGGCATTCTGTATAAGCGTAATCATGATTCAACTATGCTTCGTTGTGTGGATAAGAAGGAAGCTACAGAAATTATGGAAGAGATGCATGATGGGACCTTTGGCACTCATTCTAGTGGTCATACCATGGCAAAGAAGATTTTGAGAGCAGGTTACTATTGGTCTACTATGGAAGCAGTTCTGCCTATTGAAGTTCAGATCCCCTCCTTGAGAATTATGAAGGATGCAGGCTTGGATGAAGATGAGTGGATTCAGACTCGACTTGACCAGATAAATTTGATTGATGAGAAAAGGTTAGCAGCAGTTTGTCATGGCCAGATGTACCAGAAACGGATGATCAAAGCTTTTAACAAGAAGGTTAAGCCAAAGGTATATCAGGCTGGTGACTTGGTAATCAAGCGTATCATATTACCACAGGGTGATCCTAGGGGCAAGCAGACTCCAACATATGAGGGACCATTTGTAGTCAAGACAGTGTTCTCAGGAGGTGCCATGATACTGACTACAATGGATGGTGAAGACTTCCCACAACCTGTAAACGCAGACATAGTTAAAAAATACTACGCATAAAAAGAGACCCGCTAGGTTGACAGGCCTAGGCAAAAATAAGGGCATCCCGGCAAACCAAAAGGGTTTGGGCAAAAATGAGGGATATATATATATAAAAAGATGTACACCCGGCAAGTCGAAAACCTGAAAAGGCGGCTTGGGCAAAAAAGGGTATCCCGGTGGATTGAAAACCTGAAAGGGCAATCCAGGCAAAAGTTAGGGATTAAAGCGTATGACTATGTCTCGTTTGGATCACTCATGAAACTGCAACCAGTTGTACTACTTACTCAAGCTCAAACAGATAAAGCTCAATCCAATCGTTTCCGTCTCAACAGCAAGAAGATGAGATACTTGAGTGGCAATAGTAGAATTGAAACTCAATAGGATTATTTCCCACATAGCTGATTCTTTTTGTAAAAACTTCATGACAAAATTCTCTTACTAGGGTTTATGTCTCCTTGTACAAACTTACCCGTGTATGGGTCACTTTTGATATAAATAAATTCCATCTTTTGAATCCAGATTTACTTTTACCCTATTTACATAAGCGAAACGTCCATTGGTTGTGTTTGAATGTATGTATGCCTTTGAATATGATTGATGTTTACCAGAAATGCATGTATGCTTTTAATATGATTGATGTTTACCAGAAATGCATGAAAATGCAGTAATAGTATTTACTAAGGGCGAACGAGGGAAGGATTTCAACGAAGCTTCGCCGGTTCATCTTTACAAGACAGTTACAAACCATCAGTAGGACTAATCCATTTTCACAAAGTCTAATCTCCCCTGGAATTTATATCCATCTCTTTTATCCTCATACGGATATACGGGAAATTACTTTCCAATAAGGGCACGATGAACGAAGACGGGATGTTATACTTATTCTACTATCAAACGAAAACGAAGGTTATCTATACCCTACTATCCCCAACAACGGGAGGTTATCTATACCTTGTTATCCCCAACAACGGGAGGTTATCTATACCTTGTTATCCCCAGCAGACGGAGGGTTATATATTCTTCAACAACGAATCGGGATTTATTTTCCTTGGCCAGCAGTTGTTATACAAGGATATCCAGACACTTCCAGCAGTGTCATAGCATACATACATCATTTACATCATACCATAACATATATGTCTATAGTACATTACCTAAGTGCATCATGTCATACATGCATACATAAAGCATAAACTAATGTTGTTATACAGAATGCTACCTTGTTTTCAGGTTAATTATCCAACAAACAATCTTATGATCTTTGGGACTGCTTTATTGTAACCTCAGGGTTACTTTATCCTCCTGATGAGCTTCTTATTACTTTGGGACTGCTTTATTGTAACCTCAGGGTTATTTTATCCTCCTGATAGCCTCTCATGACTTCAAGACTGCTTTAGAGCTACTGATTGCTCTATCCTCCTGAAATCATCCTATTACTTCAAGACTGCTTTAGAGCTATTCATTGCTCTATCCTCATGAGGTCATATTACTACTTCAAGACTGCTTTAGAGCTATTCATTGCTCTATCCTCCTGAAGCCATCTAATTATTTCAAGACTGCTTTAGAGTTATCCATTGCTCTATCCTCCTGAAATTACATTATTATTTCAAGACTGCTTTAGAGCTATCCATTGCTCTATCCTCCTGAAATCATTACTTCAAGACTGCTTTAGAGCTATTGATTGCTCTATCCTCCTGAAGACATATCACATTATTATTTCAAGACTGCTTTAGAGCTGTTGATTGCTCTATCCTACTGAAGCCATTCTATTACTTCAAGACTGCTTTAGAGCTATTGATTGCTCTATCCTCCTGAAGCCATTATTACTTCAAGACTGCTTTAGAGCTATTGATTGCTCTATCCTCCTGAGGTCAGATTTATCACTTCAAGACTGCTTTAGGGTTATCATTATTGATTGCTCTATCCTCATGAAGACATGCTGTTACATCAGTATTACTCCAGACTCCTGACAGTTCTCATTATACTACTGAAGAACTTTCCCCTAGTGGCATCTTTAAGCCCACTCAATCATGTTCAACCAACCATCAATATCACTCCATGCGCTGGTGAGTGCAAATTTTTGGGCTTTTGTGTTCAATCCCCTTCAACCTTCCAGGTTACGACTGGCAAATATACCAATCTAACCCCTCAGGTTTCAGAAAATTGAACAGGGGCAGCTGTTGCACCCCAAAATTTGCCCTCACAATACAAGACTTTGTGTTCCAAGAAGGTTCACAAGGTTCACAAAATTCACAATTGGTCAGAAGAGTTGACAATTCCCTCAGACAATGCACCTCCTAAGCAGTGCATCCAAAACTAGGGTTTTGACTTTAATCAGGCTAAATGGACTTCCAAGACTTCAAGTGAGCTTCATAACATCTTATATGTGTATAAGAACCCCCATGTCAAATTTCAAGACTTTTCTCAAAAGTTTGCTCAGTCAGATGATCAGATAAGTCAAAAGCAGTCAATGCAGTTAAAAGGTCAAACTGAGGTCAACTGTGGTCAAACCAAAGTCAAACTTCATGATTTTTTTTTGCCAACATCAAAGAGAGGTTGGGTGAGAAATATTATCATAATAACTGTAATACCCCAAATTTTGCCCTAAGATTTGTCGTCGCATTTCATTGCATTTAATCAATTACTAACAAATTTGTGTAGTCGTTTGACTTTTTGCAGGTAAATATCATATGGCATGCATTTTTTTTCTAAAAAAGTAAAAATGGCACAATTGGCAGGAGGACATGTGTAAGGAGTTATGAGTGTGAGAGGTTGAGAGTTCGAATCTCACCTTTGTCACTTTTTTTTGTTTTTTATTATTTTTATTCTAAATTTTTCTGTCTTTCATTAAAAAAATAACAAAAATAGTTTTTTATTATTATTTAATTATTATTTTCGTATTTTAATTAAATCATTTTTTAAAATATTATTTTTTTCACTTTTTTCTAAATTATTCATAAAAATATCCAAAAAATCATAAAATAAAAAATATTGAAAAAAATTTTGTTCTTTTTATAATATTTTTTATTTTAGGAATCAATAGGATTATTAGTTTTTATTTTAAGTTTATTTTAATTATTTTAAATTATTTAAATTTTATTTTTTCTTAACTAATTATTTAGTTTGGGCTTTAAAATGGGCTTTAGGGACATTATTGACAATTTGGTGTTAACCCTAATTTGTTCCCTATATATACATGTGTTGCCTTGTTGGAAAAGAGGAGAGAATGAAAAAAACCTAAGAGGAGTGAGTGCCGTTTGCCGTTATTTAGTTTTCTTCTTCATCCATTACTATTGTTTCTTTTTCTTCATCGTTTACCGTTGTTTCTTTTCCTTCATCTATTACTGTTGTTTCTTTTTCTTCATCTTTTACCGTTATTTCTTTTTCTTCATCTATTACCGTTATTTCTTTTTCTTTATCTATTACTGTTACGTTTATATATATATATAATTTTTAAATTGTTAGAGTTTATATATATAAGATTTTTGATCGAATTATGTCGATACGATGTTTGCACATTTGTGTGCATGACGCGTGACATTTGTGTTAGTTCGATCTGGTTGCGATGATCGCATTTTTGTGTGAGCAATAATACAATTTTTTGCTTAATTTCTTTTTCTTTGCGATAAATTTTGTTTCGTCCGATTTAGATCTGGTTGCGATGAGCGCATTTCTGCGTTAGCAACATTGTTGGGTTATTTGGCACATTTAAAATTCATTATTGCTTTATTATTATTATTATTATTATTATTATTATTATTATTATTATTATTATTATTATTATTATTATTATTATTATTATTATTATTATTATCATTATTTATTATTATTATTATCATTATTATCATTATTATTACCATTATTATTATTATTGTTATCATTAATTTATTAAAATTTGTTATAATATAAAAATCTGTTTTTTTAAAAATAAATAACATTAACATCTTTTCCAAATTAATATGAAAACCTATTATTTTTAAGAAAAACTTTTTTTTTTTATAAATTTAAAATAATAACTAAAATCTTTTTTTTAAAATAATAACTAGAACCGTTATTTATTTTATTTTATTATTGTTCAATTCAAATTTCATTATCATATTGTATCTGCTCCTCTCATGTAACCTCGCGAACTTAACAATCGCTCGTTAAATTCTGCCTTTAAATTTCTACTTGCATGGTTTAAATTATGACATTATCTCTCTGTTTGCATGATTCAATTATCTCACGCGTTTACTATTATTTCTGTCACATTGCACACATCCGAAGGTTAGGTCTAACTGTTTGGCCGCCGCGCCAATAGTCCGTAAAACTTCACACATTCAATTTCAAATCCTCAAAACTACAAACTACAAACCCTAATTTTCACAAATGCCTCGCCGCAGGCAAAATTACAATTTTACCCTTAGCATTAGGTCAAAGAGCCGCCGCGCTCATTTTAGGGTTTCCCGCCGTGGAATCCCTAATTTAACCCTAATTACAACTTAACATTTCAACGTAGAGATTTGGAGTTTCTACACTCCACGTAAGCGTGTCCTTAAGATGCGTTTATTCCCCTTGAGACCTTGACCACAGTCAAGAAGTTTCTAACCTCCCTTTTGAGGGGAACTACGATTACTCTGATTCCACTCCCGTAAGGATACGTAGGCACAAGATGCGATGTCTTGCCGAGTAAACTTAGAATTAACCCCCTTTATTATTTATTATTGCTTATTTATATTTTATTTATCTTTGCTATTTAATTATTTTGCTTATTATTTTGTAATTGTTTCTTGGATGTAAAGTTGTTTAATTATTTAATTATTATTATGGTTAGTAATTAGGGAGTGTAACAACATGTATGTAATATTAAAATAAATTTAGATCACTTTTAAATAAAGATAATTAAAATAAACACGTCACACACGTAAGTCGATTTTAATCGCCGTCTCACTTCCTAAGGATATCCCTCAAGTTGCCTACGAATAATGGTTAAGTGGGGTGTATAAAGCAAGTCCCTCAAATAGAAAAATCATCAAAGTCCCTTATGGTTGCCTTTACGAATCAAGTCCCTTTCGAAAAATGATGATGGTCCCTTATATGTGCTTATTACATCCCACAATGGCCTTCAAAGTCAAATTGTCCCTCACATGTCCCTTAACATCCAAAGTAAGGACTACCTACTCCATTATAGTAGGGATAGTCTTACTAAAGGAAAGAATGAAGAATAAGAAAGACCTTTAAACATTAGGGTAGGTTACTCCTAGGTGCTTGCTCACTTCAAAACTGTTTCGCACTTAAACAAATTTTCAACAAGTTTTCAAACAAGTTCTTAACACATCCTTACATGGATTATTTATCAACTATTCTGAAAATTTTCTATTCACACACTACAATTTCAAAACAATTCAAAAGTGAGCTTAAGTACCTAAGAGCCCATGGATAACCATGGATGAAAAGGGTGCTAACACCTTCCCTTTTCATAACCTACCCCCCGGACCCAAAATATTCTCTAAGGTCTTTCCTGTTCTTTTATAACCTTTCCTTATGGATAAAATAAAAGTCGGTGGCGACTCTTGCTATCCGCAACATTGTTTAAAGTCAGTTCTCCCACCGTGTTACAGAACTGGCGACTCTGCTGGGGATCTATTTAAGAGGGGTACCCTTAGGAATTAAGATCACTTTAAATTGTTTGCCTTGTTTGCTTTATTATTATATTGTTGGGGTGCTCTTATGTGTGAAAGGTCCTAACCCGGATCTAGTGTACCTTAGGTAAATGGCAATAGACCAAGGAAACTGTACGACGTATATCGATACGGTTGATCTGGTGGCCATAGTTAGTGCGACTTCTTGGTTGGTGCTTATATTCCTTAAGTCAAGTTGAGGATAATATTGAGGCTGCCATATGTTGTCAATGCACTAACTGACTTTTAGAACCCTAGTTAACTCATCTTGGCCTTTAGAAAGTACTGAGGTAACCGGCTTTGGTGCAGACTGAAGTTGGTTGACACTCGATACTACGCTCATTGAGATCTTAAACTTGGAGGGTTTTGGTTGGCAAGTAAGTTGCCTTCTGAACAACCACCCTTGTGAAGGATCAATGATATTGAGATCCCTTAGAACCTGGTTACTTTTGTAGGACAGGATGAACCATCTAACTTCAGGGGAGGGTACTTGCCTTTGAACCTCATGCAAGCCTTTAAACCTAGGGCTATGGTGACTTGTTTGTGTGTGCCACATGTTTGTGATTGAGCATGACATCATGACATCATCATGCATCATAAGCATATCATTTTCCCTAACCATTTCAAGGACCAAAGGATTTATCTTTGTTCTTTGTTGCAGGTCATGGCTTCTGCTCGTAGAAACACCATCAGGATCAACTTTGTAGGGATACCTGCTAAGCTCAAGGAGTTGGTTTCCCTAGTGCCTGATCATTCCCAGTTCAACAAGAGACATGGTCACTTATTGGATCTAGTTACTTCAGGGTTCAGTGAAGACATGATGAGTGTGCTGTTTCAGTTCTTTGACCCTAAGCACCATTGCTTTACATTTCCTGATTATCAGCTGGTTCCAACCATGGAGGAGTTCTCTAAACTTCTGGGTATACCTGTTCTTGATCAGAAGCCATTCACAGGCTTAGAGAAGGAGCTTAAACCAGAAGTTATTGCTGCAGCTCTACATCTGAAGAAGTCTGACATTGTTCTAGAGACGAGAAGTGGAGTTAAAGGTATTCTTGCCAAGGTATTAGTGGATAAAGCTCAAATGTTCTTGAAGGCTATGAGCTACGATGCTGTTGAGGAGATCTTAGCCTTATTGATTTATGGCTTAGTGTTGTTCCCCAATCCTGATCAGTTCATAGACGTTCATGCCATCAACATATTCCTGAGTCACAATCCAGTGCCTACCTTACTTGGAGACATCCTACATTCTCTTCACACCCGTACTACAAGGGCAAGAGGAACTTTGATGTGCTGCATACCTTTACTTTCTAGGTGGTTTATTTCTCACCTTCCTCGCTCAATAATGAAGAATGAGCAAGGGTTCAGATGGTCCAAGAGGATCATGTCACTTTCTCACTCAGACATCCATTGGTGCTCCGGATCTATGGAGAATGTCACCATCATTGACCGTTGTGGGGAGTTTCCTAATGTGCCACTTCTAGGCATAAGAGGAGGCATCACCTACAACCCATCTCTAGCTTTACGACAATTTGGTTACGCCCGGAGCGATGGTCCACATGACATGTTGATTCAGGGCATTGTGTTTGATTACGACAACGATCTTCAGGGTTACCGTCAGAGATTCATCCGAGCTTGGGGAAAGGTAAACAGGATTGACAGCAAGACACTGGAGCCTAAGTACACTATTCCAATGGAGGCTTATCTCAGATGGGTACGATCTCGTGCTCAGACACTCATGATGCCATATCCTGCCGTCCTACCAGTTACCATGGAACCTGTTGCTGAAGGAGACACAGCTTATACCATCCTTCACCCAGACATGCCTACTGATATGGAAGACTTGCAGAGATCATGGATCCAACTGAAAGAGCAAAGGGATACTTTCGAGGCTCATTACAAAGCAAGCCAAGCAAGGATCCTAGAGCTAACAAAGCTACTTCATGAGGAACGAAACCTCAACTCATACCTCAACACAAAGAGGAAACGTCCATGGGAGACTTAAAACCCCATCTTTTGTACTTATTTCGTTTTCATTTTTTGTAAGCCTAAAAGGCAAAACAAGTTATTACTAATAAAAAGTTACTTTCTTGTTTGTTTAAGCAAATTTAAATCCTGCGGTCCTTGAAAACATTGCATATGCATTCCCATATCATTGCATCACAGGTTTATAATTATGCACAGGTTTCTCATCTTCTCGCTGTTTATTTCAGCAATGGCTCTTGAACAATCAGTTAAGGATCTCCAGGCACAGAATGCACAGTTCCAAGAGCTGATCCTGAACCTATCCAAGGGGCAGGATGAATTGAAGACACTGCTGGCCAAGAAGACTAAGAAGGCTAGAAGGTCTGCTGGGTTGCTCAACATGGGAAGAAGGTTCAAAGGTCCTGTCAAGACCAAGGAACATGTTGAAGACTATGAATCTGAAGAATCTGAGCAGGAGAGAGGCAGTCTCCACAACACTATGGGGGACTCTGATTCTGAGGCTAACTACTACCATGAGCCTAACGAAGACAAATTCAAGATGCTGGTGGATAGAATGGATGCTATGGAATTACAGAAATCATCTGGGCTGGATTTTGAGGATTTGAGCTTGATATCTGGGGTGGTCATACCCATTGGGTTCAAAGTTCCTACATTTGTTGTCTATGATGGGGTCTCTTGTCCCAAATTGCATCTGAGGTCTTATGTCAGAAGAATGCAACCCCACACTGCTGATAAAAAGTTGTGGATCCATTTCTTTCAAGAGAGTTTATCTGGAGCTCAGCTAGAGTGGTATTATCAGTTGGAGAGTGTCAACATCAGAGATTGGAATGACCTTGCTGAAGCTTTCTACAAGCAGTATCAATACAATGCTGACTTAGCCCCCACTCGCATGCAGCTTCAAAGCATGTCTATGGGTGCCAAAGAAAGCTTTAAGGAGTATGCTCAGAAGTGGAGAGACTTAGCTGGAAGAGTTCAACCCCCTTTGACTGATAGGGAGTTGGTTGATATGTTCATGTGTACGCTGAATGGTCCGTTTTACAGTCATCTCATTGGAAGCTCATCATCTGGCTTCACTGAGTTGATCATGACAGGAGAGCGAGTAGAGAATGGTATCAAGAGTGGTAAGATCCAAGTGGGCACTTCGTCATCAGGTGCTGCAAAGAAGCCTCCCACTGGGAAGAAAGAATCTAATGCTGTTTATGGTCAGCCTGATCGTAACAGAAGGCATCAGTCTGTTAGTGCAGTTCATATTTCAAATCCAACTCCTGCAACAACAGAGCAGCCTCAAGGCAACCAACAGAGGGCTAGAAGACAGTTCACGAAGATCAACATGTCAATGGCTCAGGCATTGCAACACTTGTTGAAGGCTGAACTTATTACCCTGAGGGAGGCTCCTCAGAATCCCAATGTTACCTCTCCCAAGTACAATCCCAATGCACGATGTGCATATCATTCAAACTGTCCAGGACATGATACTAATAACTGCTGGGTCTTGAAGAACAAAATTTAGGATATGATTGATGCTGGAGAAATTGAGTTTGATCCACCAGGTACTCCAAATGTGATTACAGCTCCAATGCCAAATCACGAGAAGACTGTCAACGCCATTGATGAAGATATTGATGAAGATCTGCATGTCTATTCAGTTATGGAGTTGAGCACACCATTGTCTGTTATCAAAAAGAGGTTAGTACAAGCTGGGATCTTTCCAGGTTGTCATGAAGATTGTCTATATTGTACCTATAAGCCGGATAGTTGCTTCATTTTGAGAGATGGGATTCAACGTCTCATGGATAAATATACTATAGTGTTTGAAAGAAGACCAGCATCTGTAGAAAGTATGGTGGATCATCTGACTCAGGGTAAGAAGATTGAAGAGGTTGACATGGTTGACAAAGTACCACTAAGAATCACTTCAAAGGGTCCCATTAAAATCACTCGTCAGGGCCCAATCAAGATTACTGCTGAAGGTTCTGTGAAAGTTGTCGCTGAAGCCAGAGTAGCTCCTCTGATCATTACCACTCCTGGTCCTATCCCTTATACATCTGACAAAGCTGTGCCTTGGCACTATGGGTCTGATGTTTACATCCATGGTGTCAAGCAGGAGCCTTTACCTGATATGCCTGTTGACATTGATAATATTGCTGGATCTAGCAAGATCACTCGTAGTGGAAGAGTCTTCTCTCCTCCAGTTGCTTCTAAGAGTGCAGTTACTCCTGCTGTTACTTCCACCACTGATGCTCGGGGCAAGGGTCCTGTTATTGAGCCTATATCTACTGATGTGCCAGCTGCTGATGACCTCTCTAAGCAGATGGAAGAAGTATTGAAAATCATTCGCAAGAGTGATTATGATATTGTTGATCAGCTGGGGCATACTCCCTCAAAGATTTCTATGCTCTCCCTGTTATTATGTTCTGAGGCTCATGCCAAGTCATTGATCAAGTTTCTAAAGATGGCTCATGTACCCAGTGCAATTTCTGTGGACCAGTTTGAGAATTGTGTTGCTCACTTGACCTATGACAACGGGTTAGGATTTTCTGATGCTGACTTGACCCCTGCCAAGAGGGATCATAACAGGGCCTTGCATATTTCAATTGAATGCAGGGACACTACCCTGTCTCATGTGCTGATAGACAATGGTTCTTCTCTGAATGTGTTGCCTAAGGAAGTCCTGAACAAGCTAAGTCCTGAAGATACGGTATTGAAGCCCAGTAATATTGTGGTAAAGGCTTTTGATGGTTCTAGAAGAGTAGTGCATGGGGAAATTGATCTTCCAATCAAGGTTGGCTCTCAGGTGTTTACTGCTACATTCTATGTGATGGATATTCGTCCTTCGTACTCATGTCTGCTTGGTCGTCCCTGGATCCATGGGGCAGGTGCTGTGACCTCCACATTACATCAAAAGTTGAGATATCCGGTGAATGGAAAAGTTGTTACTGTCTTTGGAGAGGAAGAATACTTTGTCAGCCATGTAAACACTTTCAAGTATCTGGAAGTAGAAGGTGAATACATTGAAACTCCATGTCAGTCATTTGAAGTGGTTCCCTGGGCTGTTAAGGATTGTGTGACTCCTCCTGCTGTGAAGAAGGTTCCTGTGGTCATCAGAAACCCTCCAACAATGGCAATGGCCTCCCTCAATGATGCAAAAGCTGTGGTGGAAGAAGAGTCCCAGAAGGCTGTTCGTCGTGCTCGTGCTGTTCGTATCACCAATCAAGGGGTTATCAATGCTGTGGGAGATCAAGATGAAGACTACAACTTGGAGGCATGGATTTTTCCTACTGTGGGTGCTGGACTCAATAATTGGAAAGCTGAAGATGTTATCCCTATCTCCTTTAGTCAGGAGTAAATACTATTACTGTGTTGTGTTTTTAAATTTATAATTTCTGGAACAATTAAAACTTTCAAGCCATGTGCCTTACCCGGGGCACAATGGTGTGCTTGTTACGGGTTGTCATTTCATTTGCATACTGCATTCAATAAAATCAGTGGACGTTTCGTTTTCGTAAATATTGTGTTCCTTGTCTTTCTTTTTCTTTTATTTTTGCTTTATCAGCTATGTGTTCTTACACACACCCACGTCACTAAAATGCAGATCCTCATCCACTCTGGATCCAGTTGATAACAGTTCTACTATTGCCAGTTACAATTTCGAGAATCCGATCTATCAAACTGAAGACGGAAACGAGGACGATTGTGAAATACCTGTAGAGCTTGCTAGGTTGTTACAACAAGAAGAGAAAGCTATACAGCCACATGAAGAGCCAGTCGAAGTTGTGAATCTGGGAACTGAAGAAAACAGAAAAGAGGTCAAAATAGGGGCTGATTTAGAGGACAGTGTCAAGAGCAGGTTGATTCAGATGCTACGTGACTATGTGGAGATCTTTGCTTGGTCTTATGAAGATATGCCAGGGTTGGATACGGACATTGTGGTTCACCGTTTGCCAGTGAAAGAAGATTGTCGTCCAAAGAAGCAGAAGGTTCGCCGTATGCGTCCTGAAATGTCAGAAAAGATCAAAGCAGAGGTAATGAAACAGTTCAATGCATGGTTCTTGGCCGTAACTTCTTATCTTCAGTGGGTTGCAAATGTGGTACCAGTTCCTAAGAAAGATGGTAAGGTACGTATGTGTGTAGACTACAGAGATCTGAACAAGGCTAGCCCTAAAGATGACTTTCCACTTCCTCATATTGATATTCTGGTAGACAACACTGCTCAGCATAAGGTATTCTCTTTTATGGATGGGTTCTCTGGTTACAATCAAATCAAGATGGCACCTGAAGATATGGAGAAGACTACATTTGTGACACAGTGGGGCACCTTTTGCTATAAGGTAATGCCATTTGGTTTGAAGAATGCAGGGGCAACATATCAGCGTGCTATGGTGGCTTTGTTTCATGATATGATTCACCATGAGATAGAGGTATATGTGGATGATATGATAGCCAGGTCTCAGAATGAAGAACAACATCTTGATCATCTGCACAAGTTGTTTGAGAGGTTGAAGAAATACAGGTTGAGATTAAATCCAAACAAGTGTACTTTTGGAGTTAGATCTGGAAAGCTCCTGGGTTTCATTGTCAGTGGAAAAGGTATTGAAGTGGATCCTGCAAAAGTGAAAGCTATACGAGAGATGCCAGCTCCCCGTACTGAGAAGGAGGTTAGAGGTTTCTTGGGACGATTGAACTACATTGCAAGATTTATTTCCCAATTAACTACCATCTGTGAGCCAATCTTCAAGTTGTTGAAGAAAGATCAGGTGATGGAATGGAATGATGAGTGCCAGACGGCCTTTGATGAAATCAAGAGCTATTTGCTAGAACCTCCAATTTTAATGCCACCAGTTGATGGAAGACCCTTGATTATGTATTTAACAGTATTAGACAACTCAATGGGGTGTGTATTGGGGCAACATGACGAGTCTGGTCGAAAAGAGCAGGCAATATACTACCTTAGCAAAAAGTTTACCGACTGTGAAACAAGATACTCACTGCTCGAGAAAACTTGCTGCGCCTTGGCATGGGCTGCTCGCCGACTAAGACAGTATATGTTGACCCATACTACCTTATTGATTTCGAAGATGGATCCAATCAAGTACATATTTGAGAAACCTGCTCTCTCCGGAAGAATTGCAAGATGGCAAATGATCTTGACGGAATATGATATACAGTATACTACTCAGAAGGCCATTAAGGGGAGTGTTGTTGCTGATCATTTGGCTCATCAAGCAGTAGATGATTACCAGTCAATGAATTTTGAGTTCCCTGATGAAGACATTATGTCTGTTACCAAAGAACCTGGACAATATGACGGACCTGAACAAGGATCCCGATGGACTATGGTTTTTGATGGTGCCTCCAATGCACATGGTAATGGTGTTGGTGTTGTGATAAGTTCCCCTGAAGGTTGTCATACCCCGATTACTGCCAGACTTTGTTTCTATTGTACCAATAACATGGCTGAGTATGAGGCATGTATCATGGGTATGCAAGTTGCTATTGATATGAAGATTCAGTTCCTTGAGGTGTATGGAGATTCAGCTCTGGTAGTAAGTCAGATTAAAGGAGATTGGGATACAAAGCATGATAATCTCATTCCTTACAGAGAACATGTGTTGTCTTTGATCCCACATTTCAAAGAGATTACTTTTGGACATATTCCACGAAGAGAGAATCAGTTGGCAGACGCATTGGCCACCATGGCATCTATGTTTGAGATCAGCTGGGATGATGAAGCTCCCAAGATTACCATTGATAGATTTGAGAAGCCTGCATACTGCAATGAGATTGACACTGAAGGGGCAGAGGAGAAGCCTTGGTTCTATGAAGTGAAAAATTATCTTGAAGCTTAGGAGTTCCCTGAAGGGGCCTCTGTCAAAGATAGGAAGTTCCTGAGAAGGTTTTCTGCTAAGTTCTTTCTGAGTAATGGCATTCTGTATAAGCGTAATCATGATTCAACTATGCTTCGTTGTGTGGATAAGAAGGAAGCTACAGAAATTATGGAAGAGATGCATGATGGGACCTTTGGCACTCATTCTAGTGGTCATACCATGGCAAAGAAGATTTTGAGAGCAGGTTACTATTGGTCTACTATGGAAGCAGTTCTGCCTATTGAAGTTCAGATCCCCTCCTTGAGAATTATGAAGGATGCAGGCTTGGATGAAGATGAGTGGATTCAGACTCGACTTGACCAGATAAATTTGATTGATGAGAAAAGGTTAGCAGCAGTTTGTCATGGCCAGATGTACCAGAAACGGATGATCAAAGCTTTTAACAAGAAGGTTAAGCCAAAGGTATATCAGGCTGGTGACTTGGTAATCAAGCGTATCATATTACCACAGGGTGATCCTAGGGGCAAGCGGACTCCAACATATGAGGGACCATTTGTAGTCAAGACAGTGTTCTCAGGAGGTGCCATGATACTGACTACAATGGATGGTGAAGACTTCCCACAACCTGTAAACGCAGACATAGTTAAAAAATACTACGCATAAAAAGAGACCCGCTAGGTTGACAGGCCTAGGCAAAAATAAGGGCATCCCGGCAAACCAAAAGGGTTTGGGCAAAAATGAGGGATATATATATAAAAAGATGTACACCCGGCAAGTCGAAAACCTGAAAAGGCGGCTTGGGCAAAAAAGGGTATCCCGGTGGATTGAAAACCTGAAAGGGCAATCCAGGCAAAAGTTAGGGATTAAAGCGTATGACTATGTCTCGTTTGGATCACTCATGAAACTGCAACCAGTTGTACTACTTACTCAAGCTCAAACAGATAAAGCTCAATCCAATCGTTTCCGTCTCAACAGCAAGAAGATGAGATACTTGAGTGGCAATAGTAGAATTGAAACTCAATAGGATTATTTCCCACATAGCTGATTCTTTTTGTAAAAACTTCATGACAAAATTCTCTTACTAGGGTTTATGTCTCCTTGTACAAACTTACCCGTGTATGGGTCACTTTTGATATAAATAAATTCCATCTTTTGAATCCAGATTTACTTTTACCCTATTTACATAAGCGAAACGTCCATTGGTTGTGTTTGAATGTATGTATGCCTTTGAATATGATTGATGTTTACCAGAAATGCATGTATGCTTTTAATATGATTGATGTTTACCAGAAATGCATGAAAATGCAGTAATAGTATTTACTAAGGGCGAACGAGGGAAGGATTTCAACGAAGCTTCGCCGGTTCATCTTTACAAGACAGTTACAAACCATCAGTAGGACTAATCCATTTTCACAAAGTCTAATCTCCCCTGGAATTTATATCCATCTCTTTTATCCTCATACGGATATACGGGAAATTACTTTCCAATAAGGGCACGATGAACGAAGACGGGATGTTATACTTATTCTACTATCAAACGAAAACGAAGGTTATCTATACCCTACTATCCCCAACAACGGGAGGTTATCTATACCTTGTTATCCCCAACAACGGGAGGTTATCTATACCTTGTTATCCCCAGCAGACGGAGGGTTATATATTCTTCAACAACGAATCGGGATTTATTTTCCTTGGCCAGCAGTTGTTATACAAGGATATCCAGACACTTCCAGCAGTGTCATAGCATACATACATCATTTACATCATACCATAACATATATGTCTATAGTACATTACCTAAGTGCATCATGTCATACATGCATACATAAAGCATAAACTAATGTTGTTATACAGAATGCTACCTTGTTTTCAGGTTAATTATCCAACAAACAATCTTATGATCTTTGGGACTGCTTTATTGTAACCTCAGGGTTACTTTATCCTCCTGATGAGCTTCTTATTACTTTGGGACTGCTTTATTGTAACCTCAGGGTTATTTTATCCTCCTGATAGCCTCTCATGACTTCAAGACTGCTTTAGAGCTACTGATTGCTCTATCCTCCTGAAATCATCCTATTACTTCAAGACTGCTTTAGAGCTATTCATTGCTCTATCCTCATGAGGTCATATTACTACTTCAAGACTGCTTTAGAGCTATTCATTGCTCTATCCTCCTGAAGCCATCTAATTATTTCAAGACTGCTTTAGAGTTATCCATTGCTCTATCCTCCTGAAATTACATTATTATTTCAAGACTGCTTTAGAGCTATCCATTGCTCTATCCTCCTGAAATCATTACTTCAAGACTGCTTTAGAGATATTGATTGCTCTATCCTCCTGAAGACATATCACATTATTATTTCAAGACTGCTTTAGAGCTGTTGATTGCTCTATCCTACTGAAGCCATTCTATTACTTTAAGACTGCTTTAGAGCTATTGATTGCTCTATCCTCCTGAAGCCATTATTACTTCAAGACTGCTTTAGAGCTATTGATTGCTCTATCCTCCTGAGGTCAGATTTATCACTTCAAGACTGCTTTAGGGTTATCATTATTGATTGCTCTATCCTCATGAAGACATGCTGTTACATCAGTATTACTCCAGACTCCTGACAGTTCTCATTATACTACTGAAGAACTTTCCCCTAGTGGCATCTTTAAGCCCACTCAATCATGTTCAACCAACCATCAATATCACTCCATGCGCTGGTGAGTGCAAATTTTTGGGCTTTTGTGTTCAATCCCCTTCAACCTTCCAGGTTACGACTGGCAAATATACCAATCTAACCCCTCAGGTTTCAGAAAATTGAACAGGGGCAGCTGTTGCACCCCAAAATTTGCCCTCACAATACAAGACTTTGTGTTCCAAGAAGGTTCACAAGGTTCACAAAATTCACAATTGGTCAGAAGAGTTGACAATTCCCTCAGACAATGCACCTCCTAAGCAGTGCATCCAAAACTAGGGTTTTGACTTTAATCAGGCTAAATGGACTTCCAAGACTTCAAGTGAGCTTCATAACATCTTATATGTGTATAAGAACCCCCATGTCAAATTTCAAGACTTTTCTCAAAAGTTTGCTCAGTCAGATGATCAGATAAGTCAAAAGCAGTCAATGCAGTTAAAAGGTCAAACTGAGGTCAACTGTGGTCAAACCAAAGTCAAACTTCATGATTTTTTTTTGCCAACATCAAAGAGAGGTTGGGTGAGAAATATTATCATAATAACTGTAATACCCCAAATTTTGCCCTAAGATTTGTCGTCGCATTTCATTGCATTTAATCAATTACTAACAAATTTGTGTAGTCGTTTGACTTTTTGCAGGTAAATATCATATGGCATGCATTTTTTTTCTAAAAAAGTAAAAATGGCACAATTGGCAGGAGGACATTTGTAAGGAGTTATGAGTGTGAGAGGTTGAGAGTTCGAATCTCACCTTTGTCACTTTTTTTTGTTTTTTATTATTTTTATTCTAAATTTTTCTGTCTTTCATTAAAAAAATAACAAAAATAGTTTTTTATTATTATTTAATTATTATTTTCGTATTTTAATTAAATCATTTTTTAAAATATTATTTTTTTCACTTTTTTCTAAATTATTCATAAAAATATCCAAAAAATCATAAAATAAAAAATATTGAAAAAAATTTTGTTCTTTTTATAATATTTTTTATTTTAGGAATCAATAGGATTATTAGTTTTTATTTTAAGTTTATTTTAATTATTTTAAATTATTTAAATTTTATTTTTTCTTAACTAATTATTTAGTTTGGGCTTTAAAATGGGCTTTAGGGACATTATTGACAATTTGGTGTTAACCCTAATTTGTTCCCTATATATACATGTGTTGCCTTGTTGGAAAAGAGGAGAGAATGAAAAAAACCTAAGAGGAGTGAGTGCCGTTTGCCGTTATTTAGTTTTCTTCTTCATCCATTACTATTGTTTCTTTTTCTTCATCGTTTACCGTTGTTTCTTTTCCTTCATCTATTACTGTTGTTTCTTTTTCTTCATCTTTTACCGTTATTTCTTTTTCTTCATCTATTACCGTTATTTCTTTTTCTTTATCTATTACTGTTACGTTTATATATATATATATATAATTTTTAAATTGTTAGAGTTTATATATATAAGATTTTTGATCGAATTATGTCGATACGATGTTTGCACATTTGTGTGCATGACGCGTGACATTTGTGTTAGTTCGATCTGGTTGCGATGATCGCATTTTTGTGTGAGCAATAATACTATTTTTTGCTTAATTTCTTTTTCTTTGCGATAAATTTTGTTTCGTCCGATTTAGATCTGGTTGCGATGAGCGCATTTCTGCGTTAGCAACATTGTTGGGTTATTTGGCACATTTAAAATTCATTATTGCTTTATTATTATTATTATTATTATTATTATTATTATTATTATTATTATTATTATTATTATT